>WEIV01004817.1:216754-461644 GCA_013390005.1 Calyptomena viridis
CAAAAGGTTGTAATTGCTAATTAACGGAGCAGCACTTGGATAGTAATTTATTGGAGACGCTTGCTGAGGACTGCACTGTACAAAAAGTGTCTTAGAGCAGCCAAAAAGGCTGCCAAGTTTGGTATGTGATATATCTGTGGGGAAATGAAAGTAAAATGTATGTCACTAAAGGGGTTCTGCAAGGAGAAAACAAAGATTTAAAAGAAAATTTAATAAATAGTAATAATAAAAGGATATACTAAGCCAAATTACCAAGTATGTGCCCACTAAAGACAATACCATCCTTCCACAGGATTTCACTTGGCATGTGAAATGCAGCTCAGTTCTAGTTAGTTTTGGAACTGCATCTGAGGTAGGAGATGTCAGATGTTCCTCAGAAAGGTATAAAAATCACTGTGTTCTCAGTACGGAAGACCAAAAGCAGTTTGTATGTCTCTTGAGCTGACAGAACTCTTTAGAGCTAAGAACAGATTTTAACTGTCTTTTTACATCAAAGAGGAAGGCAGCAGAATATATGTGGGTGCAAAGTGCAGTAGGTACTGCAGGTCAATCAGATGCTGCTACTTTGTAAAACAGAGAACAGTAAAAATGAGGCAGTAAGTTGATTTAGTGATTCAGAAGATAAACTGGGTGTGAGGTGGCTGTAGTACAAACAAAGCAGGTTGTACTTTCTTTGGAAATGGAGCTTTTGCCAGGTAAAAATTTTGTCTGACATACTTTTCACTATTTTGCAGACTTACGTCTTTTTTTTTCTATTTAATGACTGAGATGTAGAGACATATTCAAACTTATATTATTCATGTATATATGTAAATGAAAGAGTATGTGCCCGTGGTAAATTTGAATATGAAAGGGTTATGAAAGTCACTTTCCATAGTCAGTTTTAACTTCACTGGGTGTGTTATTTATTAAAGGGCAAAGGCATTTTTTTGACTGTTTCATCATAGCCTTTTCAGCACTGCTTTTATATGAGAGATTTCATTTGGCATGCCAGATTTTCAGGTTGTTAAATGCTGTCTAAGAAAACAAAAATAGCTAACCAAGATTTCTTTTCTAACAGTTCAGCTGATACGATTCATAGAATATGTATCAAAAGACCATTTCCAAACTTTCATTTGAAAGAAGAGAACTGAGGGTTGAAATCAAGCAGGCTTTGAAGTTGCCATTTGGAACATCCTGTTCACTTATGTAGGAGATGTTGCTCTTTGTTTAATGAACCTTTTATTTCTAAAGCTATTCTTAAAGACCATTGTATAAAAAATAATAGCTTTGCTCACTAAAATATAAATTATTTGGAGCAATAACTACCAAATTGTAACTGGGAGAAGTTCCATAACGGGTCTTTAAGGCATCACTGTGATGCAGTTAATAACAATTGAGCTTGTTGATGCAATTTCTTTCCCATTTCAACCATAATTTTCTCATTATGTTTGTATTACATGTGTGTTGAACCTTCATCTTTTAAGAGACTTCAGTTCATGTTCTGTCATTTTCTTTTCCTAGGTTGTTTCTCCCAGTAAGTGACAGTAAGAATGAATGGACATATATCAAACACCCCTCCCGGTGGATATGGAAGTTATTTTCCTCAAATGAAGTAAGATTATGCCTTTGATTTTCCTTTTATGGACAAAAAAAAAAAAAAAAAAGGTTTTATTTTCTTCTTTAAGCTTTTATTTCAGATAGAGCTATAATTATTAGATCCCTTTGGAATTATACAAAGGCAGTTTCTCTAAAGTAGTGTGCAGCTTCCAAATCGTGGAATCAAAGTGACAGATATCATCTGATTGATTTTTGTATTAGTACAAGGGTAAAGCTGTATTACTGAATAGACTCATCTGGAACAGATGAGTTGCTGTAGCCATAACATGCTTATTGTGCTCTTTGTGTGCCTGAGATGTTTAAGGGTTAGCTCTGAGCCGAATGCATTTTTATGCACTGAAGATAAGACTGCCTTATCCATCTGTGAGAAAACACTGTTTCCCAGTAAACAGAACTGAGCAACTGTTACCTGAAAGTGTTACCTTGCCTAAGATAAGAGGATGGTCTCTGTATCAGGAGCATGGCACTAGGCTCATTCCCAACACCAGTGAGAATTTGCCTATCTGATGCCAAAGAATATATATATTCCTGTATGGAGCATGACACCTGTGCTGTCCTTTGTTTCTCATGTTTGTTGTCCCTTTAAGGTGAGCATGGTATGACTCCTTCTTGTTGTTACATTGCCTTTTCATTTGTTATAGACAGTGACTGCCATTTTAAATCTTACATTAAAACCAGTTAAAATTGTTAAAAACAATCAACACTTGTGTCGGCAGGGGAAAAAAAACCCAAATCCTACCCAGTGTTTGGCATGGTTATTATTATTATCATCGTTATTGTTGTTATTACCATTATTGAGTGATTGTGGTTACTTACATTGTGGGGGTATCTTTGTGTGCACCACACCCCAATTGTGCATGGGGTTGTATTCATGCAGCAAAAAGAGCTCAGAAAGGCTGGCAGCCTTCATTATATTCATGGGGCAGAACAAATATCCAGTATCATTACCTCTGTTACTAAGGTGGTGGGGATGTTTAGCCCCACATAAGGGGGGAGATTTTCCAGTGTCTCTTTCTATGTACCAAATACCTCCATGCAGAATTTAATCAGAAATGTTTTCTTTCAGTGGCTATGGCTCTCCAACATTTGCTCAGGCTGACAGAGAGCAGAACTCAAGAACAAGTGCAAAAGCTCTGTATGGTAAGACAGCAAAAAGTCTCTAAACTTCTGTGCTAAATTGTTGCTTAAATATTGATTGGGACACCATGGTGGAAATATTTTACATGTACTATTCTGAAAATGTATCTACAAACACGTGGGTGTGTATATCAACTAAATTAAAAAACAAAGTGAGTTTATTCCTCCTAAAGTGAACTGGGCTAACTAGAAAATGGTTTTACAGTTTACTAAGCAGAAAACTACCACCTGCTCATTTGTAAGGCAGCAGTGTATAAAGCATTTATCACAGAACTGAGTGATCCTATAGCTAAGGTATGTGCCAGGGAGAAGGCGTTCAGGGGTCTGGCTGTGCTGTGGGTTTGATTCATGACCTGTGCCTCCCCCTGCCTCCACAACTTTATCCCCTGCTAGGAGAAAAGGGATTTACAATATTATTCTTCTTTGACACAAGGATTTAATGGAAATTCAGTTGGATATAACAGATTTGGAGTCCTATTTGGCGTGGTATTTTCAACAGCCTTTGTGACTGTCAGCTGTGATGTTACTTACAAGTGCCTAAACGCTGTTGCACTTACTAACTACAAATGCTACTATTTGTCTTGGCTGTATACACTGCTCTGCAGCCTAATGCCAAATCACTGTGGAGGCAGAATGTAGTCATGTTCCTTGCCAGCCAAATTGCACCATTTTGAGGTCATCCTCCTCCACTGTGAATACATCCTGCTGATAGCTGTGCTGGGAATGGAAACAGAAGCAGCAACGAGGCTGTGAGATGTTCTGCTGTGTAAATCTGTGCCTGTTGTGAAATGCTCTTTTGAAAGTCAGTGCCACTGATGGGATGGAAGTAGGAGGTTTGCAGTGGGAACCTAGTCCTGTGCAGGACCCTTCGTACCTCAGCCTGCTGTGCCCTCTTGCATCTGCCACCTCTTGTGCAGGTGAACAAACTGGAAAGCTCCAGGAGCAGTGGCTAATAGCTGTAACATGCCAAATAGTTACTAATCTTTTCTGTTTCCTGTGGAGGGCAGCTATATTTGTCTAATTTTTAGCAGCCAAATTACTATTCTGTTGAATCACATATTCACCTCTTCTTCCTTTGTGGTGTCAAGACTTCTTATGCATGCTGTCCCAAGGAGAGTGGAAGGCAGTTGAGGGATACTGGTATTGTTAAAATGTGTTAAAAATACTTCTAAAGTATTTTATTTATAAATAATAACTAAATGATTTTACTCGAGATTCATGATATAAAACAGATTGGGGGCGTCTTAGCTTTCTTTTTATATTTTATGTAATGTACATATATATTTAACGTATGTATTTTATGTAAGTACATAAAACTCACATGTTTAATAGATTCACTTATACTGGAAAATACAATTTTACTGTAAAAGTAAAATGGAGTATGTGTTTGTTTTTTTTTATAAAATGTGACAATGTGACAGCAGCAGCAAACTTTGTCCATGAAAAACATTTTTTCTTGGAAGACTTTTGAATGTCATTTGGACTAAGTCACTTATCCATGGGTATCAACAAATGAAGATGGTACCTGGGCTGCTAAATAACCACTTGATCTTGCACTCTTTACACTCTGTGTAAAGATTAAATCATTATTATTGTTATTATTACTACTACTACCACTACTGCTGCTTATTACTTAATACTTATATGTGTGTGTGTATATATACACACAGGGTATGTTTGTCCTGGCATGAAGTTTGTCTCTTTAATTCTGGTGCTGAGGTGATTCCTGATTGCTCAGCCTTCACACAGAAGGTTGGCTGTAGTGCTGTGGAAAGGAGGCTGCAATTTTATTGGTGTTACCGATGGTTCAGTTAAAAATTAGACCAGAGCCATCCCTCTCTCTGTTGTGGCCATGTGATAGCAAAAACTTCCGTGCAATCGCCTTTTTTCCCACGTCAAATAATCCCTTTGTTTTCACACATTTTCTTCCTGAAATGAACTGTTTCCTATTTGCACAATAAATCTCCCTCTGAACTGGGAGGGAAGGTGCTCTCTGCATATTCTTATGGGGTTTATTTCATCATTTACTTTCTGATCTTTCCATCCAAAATGGGTTTTGGCTTGTAGTGTCCTCTGTTGTTCTAGCATTGCCTTCTCCATCTGTCTTCAGCAGCTCTGCTTGTGGGCAGACCTGGGCAGTGCTGGGGCTTTGCCAGGAGTGACACAGTGTGGAGCAGCCTCCTTCCCCAGGAGGAGCCAACTGGTGGCTCACTCCAAATTGTTAGATTATTTTACAGCGCAGAATTGAAAGATGTGGCTAAAATTATCTTCACGCCACGTCAGAAAAGACTAAGTGTTTTATACACTGTGTTTATATTCTCATGGCTGTGATTAGGTGCTGGAATTGAAATTGCCTGTGGATTTTTGTATTGCTGAAATAGCTCATTCAGAGCAAGAACTGTGGTGTAACAAATTCATGGGTATCACAAGGAGATCATAGAGTAGGTAAATGAGTCCAGTGAAAGAAGCTATCCATGTAAGATGTTTGTATTATTAGGTAATCAAATGAATTAAATTGGCAGTTGACTTCTAAACAACACCCTTTCTTTGACAGCCAGTTAGACCCAGCCATCAGGGAAAAACTCATGGTATAAATCTCAGAAAGTGGTAGTGTTTGCTCCTTTGAAAATGAAATCTGTTTTGAACTCAAGTTTTGGCATTTCTGCCTGGATGTTTAAGTCACATCTCCTGCACTTTGCTGTGTCTCATGCTGAATTTTTGAATTGTTATTGCAATATAGTCATAAAGGGTTGTCAGCAATAAGTCCAATACAGATGCATGATAGTAAACTAAGTGTTGGGCTTTTCTGCTTCATGATATATGGTAATAATTTATACTGTTACCGCTGGATTCTTAGGAGAGCTTGTAAAGGAGACTCTTATTCAATGTCCATGTGGATTGTCATCAGATTTCAGATTTTTCTTGCTGTGTTACATTTCTCCGTGTGGTCTTCTGGACAGTGGCCCAGAGCCAGGCTACACTAGAGTTTATCTGTAGAGTTTATTAGGCAAATTTATGATTTGCCATATTGCTGCACCCCCTTCCAGTTAGAAGATGGGTGAGACAGGCCTCTAGCTATGTCAAGTTCTGTTCATAGCTTGGTCCTTCACAGAAATAACCAGGAGAGCTCCAGAGTTCTTGCTGTAGTGAGGGCAAGGAACAGAACAAGTGATGGCAATCTTCAGTCCTATTTGTTTGTGTTATGTTCTAGTAGTATTTTTGACTTGGCTAAAAGTCTTTGGTTAAGAAGTTGCTTTTTGTTTTCTGGTGTTTTGGATGCTTTCAAAAACAATATAAAATGAGTACCTTTTAACATCTTTTTGAAAACAGAAACATGGTCTGTTCCTGATGATTGGTCAATTTAGTAATTTAACAGAACATGAATAGCAGTAACATTTGTCCACATCAGACAGTGAGGAGAAGTACTAGTTTCTGTGGATCAATGTTTCTGTTCCTTTGGAAGCTTTAGTAGCTGGTAGATTTTATATACAGGACCTATGAGTGAAATGCTGTGCTGCTTTTAAATTTATTCCTTTTGTGTTGGGAGAGAGATTATTTTATTCAAAATTCTCTGGGTTGCATTTGCTATAGATTGTGATTAAGAATTTAATTTATGTGTCCCCTATCATCAAAAATCCTTTGTATTTTTACTTTTACCAGAGGGGAAATCCTTTAGGATGCAGAGTTTGTGCTAACCATGGTATTAAGACTGCACTGTATTCTAAGTTGTGGATGTATGAGCTGCAGTAAGTAAAGTATATAGAAAAAAACTCAATAGTTTTGATAGTTTTATACATCGTATCTAGAAGTCTCTGTTGTAGTATTTCACTTTATCTTGAATAGTCTTTTCATGCTTGAAGGGACCTGTGAGAGACTGAGATTGGGAGGATTAGGAGGGTGAAACAGAGCATACAAAACATTATTTTGTCTTCAGTGTCAGCAGTTGACCCTAGCCAGCAACTGAGAACCTACCCATTTGCTTGCTCATTCCCGCTGTCTCCTCCCTGTAGCAGATTAGGAGAGAGAATTGGAAGAGCTAAAGCAAGAAAAAACCCGATGGATCAAGATTAAGGCATCTTTATAAGTGAAGGAAAGAGCAGGAGGGAAAAAGGACTGAGTAACACAAGGGCAGTCGCTCACCTCCTTCCCTAAGCAGACTAATGCCCAGACTATCTGGGCAAGAACTCTTTGCAAAGACTACCTGCAAGTTTTATTGCTGAGCATGACATTATACAGGACGGAACATCCCTTTGGTCAGGTGGGACCAGCTGTCCCACCACTGTCCCCTCCCTCCCTCTTGTGCACCCCCAGCCACCTTGCTGGGGCAGCAGAGTGAGAAATAGAGAAGGCCTTGAAACTGTTCAGCAACAGCTGAAAACATCCCTATGTTATCAACACTCTTTTGGTCACAGATCCAAAATTAACTCCATCCTAGCAGACCCAGTACTTTCAGTGTACCAGCAAGTTCTGTTGCTCATTTTCGATGCTTGGGTATGTGTTGCATTTGAAGATAATGTAATAACTCAGGAGATGTTTTAGAGTTTCTGTAAAAACAGATTAATATTAATAGGTAATAATCAGTCACTTTGATATGTGAAAGAGCTGAGAGATGGAAGCTACATTTCCAGAAGAATGGCAATGGGCACCTCTGTAGGAGAAGAAAAAGGAGGAGTTGTATATGGATGAAAAAGCCTGTTAGAGTCATGTGCCCAGATATATCTGATTTGGAAGTGGAAACACAGGAGTGTTGTAGGAAGAAGTAGCAGTCCCTTGAGTCACCTAGACAGAGGAGGACAGAACAGGTTTACAGGCTTATATCAGTTTTCCTAGAAGTTATGGGCAGTGAAGCACATCAGCAGGAGGGAGGTGCAAAGGGGTTTTTGTCCTTTCTTACGGCAACGTGAGAACTTTTGGAGGGTTGTGGGTGGAATGTGGGACTGGAGTAAGGCACTAGGAGAAAGCACAGGTTGAGATTTAATTTTGGGCTACTAACAAAAGCCATGGGAGAGGAGACACATGCTCGTTTTACTTTTCTTTCCTGGTTGTTTTTTCTTCCTTCTTTGTGTTATATTCATATTATCATGGATAGACTTTATTTGTTCTTCCTTCAATGCAATTTATGCCAGGCAGCCAAGAAAAATGTGTCTTGGAGCCTGAGTGATGAGCATCTGGGTTGACCTTATAGGGGAAAGGAGACCCACTTACTAACTATTGAATTGTAAAAGGGTTGGAAAACAAAGGTTGAGGAAAAAACCCCCCCATGACAGAAGAGTTTTGCCTGATGCCATGGTACTTGTTAAAAGATGTATTTTGCAGGGTGAGTAATTTCAGGATGCAGCCTTAATATCTATGTCCAGATCCTCTATTGGACTGCATGATTAACTGAAATACTCTGTTCTATTCTAAATGATGACTTGGGTCTCTAACAGATCCTAGTACTCATTATACGTGCATTAAGGAAATAAATTGGTAAATTGCAATTGATCTCATTATGGACTGTCAGTTGTTGTGTCCATACTTTTTGTTTATTAACACAAACACTGATTGACTTTCCTTAATTAGAAATTTTATTGAAGTTCTTGTAACTCTTACATTGTAATTAACAATGCAGAAGTTGAGGGCCTGTCCTTGGCTCTCAAGTGTAGGCAGCCACAGATTTTATTAACATTCAGAAAACTCTCGTTTTCTCACCGTGACAGTTTGTTGACCACTTTTCCATTGTGTGTAATTGTGAATGTTGTGCTGCTCTGTGGAAGAAGATGTTAATCAGTTCTGGAATTACTGTCTTAACACAGGACAAAATTTATGTGAAGCAGAATAAGGAATCTCTTCCAAAACTTACTCTCTGCTTTTTAATTCCTTTCAGAGCTCTACATATGCCAGACCTTCTTTATTTAAAACAACTCCCAGCTGTTATTGTTTGCAGCATTTATAAATCCTACAGGGGATGTAAACTTTCTTATCCTTGTTTAATGGAATAAAAGCTATGTTTTTGTTGACCTGAAAGAAGATAGTTCAAAACTGAATATTTGATGCATTGTTAATTGGAACAAGTGGCGCTTTTTTTAAACAAAAACATATATTCTTTCTTACTGGACAGTATTTAACTATCATTTACAGTTCATAGCAGAAGACTGTTAACTGATCCCCTTAGACATGCAAATAATTCTATGGGATGAAACTAGATACTGCTTTTTAATCCCCTTGTTTTGTTAGGAACAGATGGACTTTACTTCTTCAGATCATCATCCAAACAAAAAAAGAAAGGTAGCAAATCAGACAGTACTGCTTTACTGACTGGTGTGCATGTTTGTGTGTGTGTCTTTTGTGGTTAAAAAGACAATCAATTTTAAAAATAATTTAAGTAACATGCTGCAAAAGCAGAAATTGTAGTTACAGTTGGAATCAACACTGATCCTGTGCCCTGGGATTTCAAAATAATGGATAATGAAAGTTAAGACGTCTATTTTGAAATATCCACATGCCTAGCTAAAAATTGTGTGTTCTTTAATTTGACTGTCTGCACTCACTGCACACTTCTCTTGCTAAACCAGCTGAGGAGCTGCTGTACAGGGGCAGGATGGTTCTGTTGCATGAGCAGCATTTTTCCCATGGAAGAGGGACTTCAAGTCTGGGATGCACTTCAGAAAATCTATTGTTTTACATGGAAGGTTGCTTTCCCCGAGAAGGGGACACATAATGGTATGTTTATAAATGGTGACAAATGCTTCTACAAGTGACATATGAAAATGAGGGCACTGCTGTCTTCATCAGCACCTGGAATTCCTGTATGAAGGATCCCTGGTCACAGGAGGGACTTTTGCAGTGTGGCTTTTGTGGTGTCCTCACTGCAGATCTCTGTGTGTCACAGATCATATGCTTGGTATTATTAAGCATCTTTTTATTTTGTAAAAAGTAACTTAACCTTCCTGTCAACAAAATCACACACATTTAATTTACCTCCAAGTACTACAGGTATGATTAAGTTGATGTATTTTGTACATAGGTCAGGTACTTGGCTTCTAAACAAAATCACACTGCCTATTTTAATTGAAAATCAGAAATCAAGGTCTTTAATGAAATGGAGAAAAAGAAATTGCCTACTTGCAGAGTTTCCTTAGACCTCTCTTAGCCATGTCACCTACTGACTTTCTTGAAACAAAGCTCCTGATGTTCCAGATCAGACACTTAAGTGGTTGTAGTGAAAAAATATAAACCATTCCAAACCTTCCAAATGTACATTCAGGTTTTTTTCCACTTAAATTGAAAAGTTTTCTGCAGCATTCATCTAAATTCATTATTTTGTGTCATGGCTGAGTGTTGTGTCTTCATCTTGCTTTTTGCCTTCCCTCATCCCCTCCTCTCCAATCTCCAGTTTTATTGAGTAAAAGGCAAATTATATTTCTGATTTTGCAGCATTGTTTCTTGCTGAAAAGTATTCCTGTTTAGAGATATTTTGGTCTGTATATTTCCATGTATATTTTTACGTTAGTAATTCATCATATTGAATACTTTATGAAGAAATAAAGGATGAATCAGGTCTGTTTTGTGCGTGGCTTTGTTGTTTGCAGATTTGACATGAGAAGTATATGTATATATCAGAAAATACTTCTGCTTTCAAGGGCATTCATACAAATACAGTAAGCCTGATGCTAGGTATCATATTGCTACTAAAATAACAAGCCAGTGATTTTAATAATCAGGCTTCCCAACAAAGTATTTTCAGTCAGAACACTGCTCCCCTCTGGTGTCCTGACTCACTGGGAAGAGATAACTGGCTTTTGTTTGCACTCACCAACTCTCTGTTAACATTGTTGATGTAAGAGTGGTCCTTGAACTAGACTGTGTGTGGGGGAGGTATTTTCTGTTGAAATACAGAAATTAACCACGGTTTATCTCCTGTTCTCATATATACAGCTTCCTTAAAGTAAACAGTCAAAACATCAGGATAAGAAATTAAATTAATAACTATTCTTTCTTTTCCTCCCATCTCCAGAACAAAGAAAGAACTATGCACGGGACAGTGCCAGCAGCATATCTGAAACATCACAGTACCATGTAGAGGTGAGACAAGAAGTGATGTACCAATTAAAACTTTCAGTTGCGTGCAGTTATTTTTGCCTGCATCATTTTTGAGGATACATATGCTTGAAGGCACATATATATTCCAAAATATCCTGCCTGCCTGTGGCCACTTCACAATAGATTACACTGAAATGTCTCAAATTCTACAGCTTTACCAAAACAAACTGAAATTTAGATATAGAAGAACGTAAGTGAAGTCGTGTGTAGTTTGACAAATGAATAGGACAATGGCATATCAATTCAATGTGTTATGCTGCCCTGTCTCTGAACCTGGCTTGTTACAAGGGTGAGACAGAGCTGAATAATGCTGTGCTGTTGGCAAGGCACTCTGGCTGATATTTAAAACTACTTTGGTCAGATATAATCAGCAGAGGTATTAGAATATTCATAAAGAACTGAGCATTAACCCCTAAAAGCCCTAGTTAGTCTAATATGTAGTAGTTAAATATTCTGCCTGCAGAGATTCTTCCCCAGTGTGAAGTGCCAAGTATGTGACTTGCTGTCTTAAGGTGCTTTGCAGAATGACTGCATGCTGCTGTTATATTTTATCCGGGAGTAGGTATATTTAAAATATTCAGCAAAGTAAGCCTGAGCGCCTGTAATGTAGCCTGTTAAGCACTTTTGAATGAGGTGCCTCATTTTATAGTCTTCCTTTGGCTCAAAGTTTCTCCTACTGCTATCAGACCACTGTCATGGGTTAAGCCAAGTCTTGCAAATGCCATATATTCTCAGCTCCTTTTGCTGGGTTTTAAATCAGCTGTAAATTGTGAGAACATATGCAAAAGAGTCTTAATTTCAAGTGCTTCAGTCCTATGATCGGCTTGCAAATGAATGCATGTATTGCTTCTAATTACCTGTCTATTTTTCTTTGGTTTCTTCATAGCAGTTTTGGTCCTGTACTGGCATAACGATTAGTACTTGTATTTGGAGTCTAAGCATTCCTGTGTGAGCAGCCAGTAGAGAGTTTGTTTCACTTGACTTCTTTTAAATACTTCCATTCTATGCAGTTTATACCTCCTTTCTTCTCTGTAATTACTAAGTGCCATTATCCTGTAATAGCACAGTTGGTTTTTTTTTATTTTTATTTTTCGAAGTTATTTAGAAGACAGATGTGCAGCCGTATATTAAACTTGGTTCAGCTTGAATGAGTGTTATCAGATCTTGACTAAGAATGTGAAGCTGGATTTATGCCTGTATAAAATGAAATAATTTTGTGGGTAATGTTGGCAAGTTGAAGGAGAAATTACCACAACCATAATGACAAGGAAGCTAGTTGAGGTGATATTTATGAAGTAGTGTTTAGTTTCTAGACCATTAATTGAATCTGGAGAATATTCCAAGTTAATGGTGAACAAAAGTAGTTACTATACTACATTTCTACTCTGTTCCACATACATATGACTGTCCATAAGGTACCCCACTTAGATGCAAGCCCATCCGGGTTGCCATCCCCAGGCTGACTGGCAGCCCTGGAAGAGATGAGGACACTCCAGATCCAGGTGGGGGAGGTACATTGGCAGTGTGTTTCTGGGAAGCTTCTGCGGGTGCCTCCTGAATTCAGCTTGCCAAGACAGGTTGTCACTCCTTAAGAAAGCTAATTAAAACTCACGGTTTAATTCTAGCTTTGATACCTGAAAGGTGTCAGAATATGCCTTCAAGTCTAACCACTTACGGTAGTGAGGAAATGACAGAGAATGACAAACAGTGAGCTGCAAAAATCAGTTGACTTAAAGTGGCATTATGGACTACACAACCTTTCTTATGTCTTACAGGTGGAATCTGTCATATACAAAGGCACTTTTATTCATGAATAATTTGTATTACTACTTCTTAGCAATTTGAATGCTGTCTCTCCGGAACAATAGGGAAAATTGCAATCATAATTTCTTTTAAATGTGTGTTTCATTCACTAGCACTTGACCACCTTTGTTCTGGACCGAAAAGAGGCAATGATTACAGTAGATGATGGAATAAGGAAGCTGAAATTGTTGGATGCCAAAGGCAAAGTGTGGACTCAAGATATGATTCTTCAAGTGGATGACAAAGCTGTCAGTTTGGTGGACTTGGAATCAAAGGTAAGATCTGTGAGTGACAGTCTCATTTTCAGAGAGAGAGAGAAAAAGGGAGCAGCAGAAAAATGATGTATGTGGGATTGAGGATTTTAATTAGCTTATTATCACTTTCCCTTTTTAACTCATGCAGTCTTTCTCAGATCAGGACACTGTAGTAAGGTGGTGTTTTGTGTTTGCTTTTTTCCCTCTTTTGGCAGAATGAACTGGAGAATTTTCCTTTGAGCACAATTCAGCATTGCCAAGCTGTGATGAATGCATGCAATTACAATTCAATTCTTGCATTAGTATGTAAAGAACCAACCCAAAACAAGCCTGATTTGCATCTTTTCCAGTGTGATGAAATTAAGGTAAGACACTGACGGAGATCTGCTGTGACTTATTTAAATAGAGGAGATTTTATGAATTGACAAGTACAGTGGATAAAGTCAGATGAGCTAATTCATAGAAAATAACTCAGTACTTTTGTTCTTATAAATATGCTATAAGTTTAATGCACTTATGATATCAGTACTACTTACAGTAAATGTAGTGTAGTATGTATTGCAAGAGAGTAATTAGTATGTAAGTATGTAAGCCGAATCCTTAGTGCATGTTCAAATATGTCCTGACTGTAAGTATTGATTCTTGGGCTCTGTACCTGTTACTTTAGGTTTGCAAATGTGTAAAGCTCTGAAAAATATCTGTGATTTTGCACTGACACTTTTGAAATAAGTGTATAAAAGAGTTTGAGTTATCTCAAATTTATTTTACAATCTGCAAATAACTCATCTGAACCCTGAGTCTTACCTCGTCTTTCCTCTATTTCTGCTCTTTTTGTCACTGGACAATTAGATGTTCTCTATGTTGTCATCTCTCTGCATCTCTGCTCTGCTGGAGAGATCATGAAAGGAAAAATATTACTTGCAAGAGGGGCAAAAAAAGGAAAGAGATTGTCTCTGATTAAAACATTAGCTTCAAGTGTAAATTATTTTTTAATGTATTCTGCTATATATCTTTATTTCCAGGGTTATACGTTTTAATTTCTGTTAGTTATTCTCTATAACTGAATTTTCTTTAAATTCAAATTTATAATTTCGTGAGGTTTTTTTTAATTCCTTTGTAGTAGTTTTTATCATAGTCTTGAAACAAGAGATTGCTAATCACACTGTGCAACCATTTTGAAATTAGTATAACAAGGGTGGTGTTAAGATGACTGGCTAATTGTGTGATTTGTTGCATAGAATTTGCTGTTTCAGTGGAAAGTCGGATACTGTCAGAAGGTCAGGTGGCTTTATGTTAAATAATACAGGGATCCCTTTTAAGATGTGTTTGGACCCATCTTCCCAAATGTAGGCAGGGGTCTCTTTTCTTCAAACTTTCATTTTTGAAGTTGTTCCTCTGTGTACAAATTTATGTACAAATAAAAATGTAGGGTACATAGGCATGACTTAGAATTCCAGGAATTTCTTCTGAGGTATTGTTTGAGTCTGTGACCACACAGTGGGTTTTTTTCCTTACCCATGACACTTGTCTGGTTTTGAAAGTTTAGGTCTTTCTCTGTTGGCTTTTTCCTGCTTTCAGTGAGAAGTTACCATGAACTGCAGGAGATGCTACGATAAAAATTAGTTAAAGTTAATACTATTTGAAGCATTCAATATTTTCTAAATAAGAAAAATTTTAAATAATAAATATCAAGATATTGGATTAATCAAATTCTTGTGGATTTAAGTTCCTCTGATCTCCTAAAGTTTTTTCTATTAATTCTGTAATCTTAAGGTATCATAAATATTCTGTAGTGTAATTCATTATGGCCTCAGAAGTCCTTTAATCCCCTTGGATCCTAAATTCAACAGTGTCTTCTGGTCATAATAGAAGTTACATATTGCTTCCAAAAAGTGACATAATTCTGCATTATAAGGGTACTAGGAAAGACATGGGTCCATGTAGAGTGAACCAGACACTGACAGATTTGGGCTTTGACAGTCTTTGTAGGAAATTAATTTGTCAGCTGAAGACATGTAACAGAGCATTCTAAATCCTACGAGAAGCCATGACCTATTTAATGCAAGATCTCTTAAAATAATGCTTTAGATGTGCATCAGCATTTCACTTGTGGACCACTGGTGAAGGCATACTGCAGTTATGGAGTGGCAGGAACCCACAGATTAGGGAATGTTCTGAAAAATTCATCCTCTGTTACATCAAAGAGAGAAAGCTATCATTATTTCTGAAAGGAAATCGTATCATTATGAGTTACTTTTCTAATTATGCTGCTGCTATCTATATTAATTTTGCTGCTTCTCTATATAGTAGTTTTTGGGTTTTTTATAGTATAAACAAAATATTTGAGCCAACCAAAAATTATATATGCAGAGAGGAAAAAGTAGCTTATGCAATAATGATTGACTTGAGATAATTACAGCTGTTCGGACTCATTTGGTATCTAGATTTTTTACTTGTCTGGTGATAATGCTTGAGATTGGAGTAGTGGCAAAAATGCCAACTCCCAGGCTTTGTTCTGTTGTTTGTTTATGTGTAAAATAATTTGTCCCAAAACTTTTAAATAAATATGATTTGATAAAGTATTCCCTAATCTAGAGGTGCTTACAGAAAGTAAGAGAATATATTTATTTCATACTCCAGCTGATACCTGGTGGTTTCTGCTTTTATCTCTTTAGGCAAGCTTTATTCATGAAGATATTGAAAGTGCAATCAGTGACAGCAAAAGTGGGAAACAAAAGAAGAGGCTTGAAACACTGAGGTAAAAACCTAACTTCTTGGTGGTGTATGGGATCCTCAAATAGTTACAGCATTCAGAAGTTCTCCAGGTCTGCTCTGTTTTGTATAAATATTTTTATATTTTTTATATATAGAAAACCTGTTTGGGGTTTTTTTTTTTTTTTTGTTTGTTTTGGTGTTTTTTTTTTTTATAGAAAACCTGTTTGGGGTTTTTTTTTTTTTGTTTGTTTGTTTTGGTGTTTTTTTTTTCTAATTAATAATAATATACTTCCAAAGTTCTATGTAGAGATTTTGCTTTAATAATTTTCTCCTGTTCTCTCAATTAACAGTGTCACTCTTACCATTCCCAATTCCACCTTAGTGTTGGGAACAGCTGAGATCAATACCACTTGCCAGAGAATGGCATTGCATGTTTCAGTTCTGCATATGGGTCAAGTAGTTCAGAGTTTAAATTAAAAACAGAGATGTCCCATAACTCCAAGTAAATAAGATTATGCTAAAAGGTTTTGGGATCTGCAAATGTTAAATAAAAACAGCAATTGAAGATGGAATTATCTTCCTGCCAGTTTAATGATGATGAAGGGTTCTTGTTTCCCTGGTAGCAAAATCATCTTTGCCAGTTGGGAAATGTGGGGGAAAGAATCTGTTGGGTTCAGTGGAGATTAATGCAGAAATAAGAGGTAGAAAACAGGCATAAAAGAAGGGCACAAATATATTAGATATGGAATGGTGATGGGTAGTAGTTGGAAAGTTAGTATGTAACTGCATCCTGATAGGATGTCTCTGTATTACTCAGTTTTGTGCTCAGATAGAGAAGTCTCTGCTGGACAAAAAACACTAAGTAAAATTGCCACCATTATGTGAATGAGTTTATAACAGTTTTGGCCTTCTGTTAAATTTTGATGTGCAATTTATGAAGTGTTCCTGGAGTAAGGGACAGTTCTAATAAAAACAAACCAAAACCTGAGCCGTGTCTAAACTTATTCGCAGTTTTAAAATTAAGTAGCCTTGACTGTTTGTATGACTGTAGCAAACAGGTATAAGCACAAAGAGGCAATCCAGAGGGACTCAAACACACCGGGTGTGCTGGGAAACTAATGAGATTTAATTGGGAAAAAATGTAGGTCAGTACATCTGTTGGGACAAATAGTCTGAGAGATCAGTCTCTGAGGGCCGTGGGGCCAAGAGGTCATGTGTGTGTGGCAGCTCAGGGCTGGTTACTCCCTGTTGTGTCCTATGCCTGCTGGCATCGGGTCACGGGAAGAGACTCCTGCCTGACATGGCACGGTCAAGTTGCTGCAAGGTTGTTGACAAGGAAAAGGGGACTGGAGGAAGGAAAGGCAAAGGAAATATTTTTGTCGTTATTCACTGTTGAAAAACCAAACATCTTGCAGTCTCGTTGAATGCCGTGTGAGATGGCGTTGTAAAGAGATGAATTTAAGGTGTAGATCTTGCTTTTAAATAGGGGCGTGGGGAAGGGTTGGAGGGTGTGTATGACAGGAGCTGTTGGGATTTTTTTGTCTCTTGGTATCAAGCTGCAGAATGACTTCAAAGACCTCTTTCCTTATGGTATTTAAAACAACAGAGCTAAAAACTGGAACAGTGGAAGATCTGAGGTGGGAACATTGACTTATTTGTATCAAGATAGGCTGAGCAGGCACCTGTTATAAAAAGGAAAATCAGCCAGTGAATTGGTTTTTGCAGGTAGGGTTTTAAGAAAAAGGTGGTTGACAAATGGTCAGATTTAGGGGCTGCATGCTTGTAATGGCTGAAAAGTAGTTTCTAATCTTCTAACTTTCTTTCATGCCAAAGGCAAGTCCAGACAGTAAAACTGCATATGGTGGTAAAAATGCCACCTACTAAACCCGAGCCACTTTCACCCCTGTAAACTGGCAGGTCTCATCATGTTCTTTGGGGATTTCCCAGGTGATGAAGATTTGTTAACCCCAGCATGGAGTGGGTTTCCTGCTGTGTTCAGCATACTTTGTGTACTGCTTACCTGGCAAGTCCGTAGTGTGGTCTACAGCAGAAGAGATCCTTGTGAAGCCTCCTTGTCTTCTCTGATTAAACACGAGAGAACAGAACATTTTTCCTTCAAGTGTCACTTGTGGGCTTTCTCCTCTTGCTCTAGGATGATATCCAAAGCTGACAGTGCCATCCCGCCGCCACCGCGGGCACCGGCCCCTGTGCCCCCAGGGACCATCACCCAGGTGGACGTGAGGAGCCGTGTGGCAGCGTGGTCTGCGTGGGCTGCTGAGCAGGGGGACTGTGAGTATTTCTGGGTGCCCACTGCCTCACACAGGGAGGGGCAAACACTTGTGCTGGGCTGCAGGTTTTTATGATGCTCGGTGACAACAAAAATAATTTGGAAAGGTTGTTTTCGTAAAGATTACAGTAGCTGGACACAGAAATGGTTGTACAAGGTCAGCCCTCTGCCCTCGCTCAGGGCAGATGTAACAATTCTCTGAGTCTAGTTTGAAATGCCCCAAGCCGCCGTCCTGATCTGGGGAATAAGATCTGACTGTCATAATCTGACTTGTCATTTACTTGCGTTTATCCATTTTCTGAATTTCTGTTCAGAGCTGCTTTTGCTTGTGCTTAGCTGGGTGCTGGTGTGGACTACTGGCTTTAATCTGGCCTTTTTTGTGGCATTCACAGAAACCAGTGCTGTCATAACTCCAGTCATCCAACAATGCTCTCTTCAGTAATGGTGAGGGTGTAGGCCAGATATTTTTGACAATTAAAAACTATAATCAGGGATTAAAAGGTGACTCGAGATCAGCATTATTTAGTTATAGTACATTCATCTCTGTAATGGCCTGTATGGCTAAACTGGTTCTTTTTATTTTTTTTTTAATTGTTTATTAAAGCCTTATGCAAGGGGGTTGAGTTCTTTTGTTTGGTGGTTATTTGCAGGTTTTTTACATCCCTAAGTGAAACATATTTTGATCAGATTTCTTTAAAAAAAATTCTTTAGAAAGAATAAAGTTTCTTATATAAAACAGACTAGTAAGGTTAAGGTGAAGTCTTTTTTGGTGTATTTACTTGGATTCCTTTAATAATAAATACTAAATCTTTAGAATTAGAAGACCTCGGAGTCTTTATTGTTTTTAGTTTATTAAATTATATGGATATCACTTAATAAAATACACAACTATGCAAAGAAAACAGCTGAAAATGTCCAGTGAAATGTGTAATGTTAAAAGTTTTTTAACCTATATATCTACAGTATTACTATATTACAGTATTGCATCTGTTTTGAGTAATGGCTGTCCTGTTCTTCTGCTTCACTTCTCATCCACTTTGTGATGGAATTTTTTGATACTCAGTTTCTGTGGTTAACTTCACTTATGCAGTTAAGTTGACTGAAAGCACAGACTTAGTTTTTTTGTGAGACTTAGCAGGATTGGGCATTAGGGTGCAGAATTTTCAGGCTGTGTGAAGTCCTTGCAACGTGAATGGTACAAACAGTTTTGTCCATCTTTTTCTAACAGTTGTTATGGTTTAAAGCATAAACTTACAGACAGTGTTATATACTAATATACTAATTCCATGTACATAGATCTCTTATTCTCTTCTTCCTTTTTTGCAGTTGAAAAGCATAGACAATACCATGAGCATGAAGAAACAGCAGAGATGATGGCAGCCAGAATTGACAGAGATGTTGTAAGTGAGAAACTACAAATGAGGTTGCTTAATGCCTGTTGAAATTTTGCAACTCTACTTAGTGAGAAGACTTTTTCTTCATGGGAAATTCAGTTGTGAAGAAAAGATTTCCAGGCAAATTCTCCTTGTGTGGTAGATGTAGAAATGAATAGGTCATGGCTCCTTTTCTTAATTTTGTTCTTTAGAAAGAAAGAAAAAAGAAGGTGGGAGGTGAGGTGGAGGGAAGGATGGACACAGAATATTGATGTAAAGTTTTGTGCTGCAAAGAGCTAGAAATATAAGTTGCAGTTTTGTGCAGTAGACCAATTTCAGCAAACTACATAAGGAGTAAAACGTTCCATCAGTTTAATGGGACTTGAATGTGTGTAATATCTGGAAAATAAACATGATCATTTTTGAAGAGGGGTGGACCATGTTTATTTATAAACTTAAGTTTTCTTGCCTATAAGCAACAATATTGGGTGTGTTCTATGGTTTATGTGACATCAAATATTGCCCCATTTGTCAGTTGTAACTTTCTACTTTTCCACACTGCTGTTGCCCTCAGCAGTGTCAGAGGGTCTTGAGAAAAGCATGTTGGGACCTGCTGAATTGGTGTCTGTGTTTTCCCCAGGGGCTCATTCAATCCCCCCCACTTGCTCTTTGAAATCAGTTCTTCAAAGAGCACTTTTCTACAAATGGCTTAATTTATAGAAAACTTCACCAAATAGCTTAATACTTAGTACTAAAGGAGGTTATGAAGCTATTCTCTTTAGGAAAATGCTGCCCATTCAAATAATTAGAATCTTTTCATCTGCTCTGAGAGAAAATGTAATGTGTGAATGAATTGAATTGCAATTTGAACTTAATAATCTTGTTGCTCATATCTTAAAAATGTCCAGTGGCCTTAAGTTTTTAAAAAAATAAGATTTAAAATGTTTTACAGGTGTGTAAAGTTAAGAACACAATGAATCTAAATATGGAATGTTCTAACATGAAATTTTTTCAGAGGAAGCTGAGAGTCTGGATGTTTCAATTTCTGGAGTATTTCTGCTATATATTCTGTAGAGAAATTGTTGCTTTTCTTTTCTCCCATAGCAAATTCTGAACCATATTTTGGATGACATAGAGTTTTTTGTTACCAAACTTCAAAAAGCTGCTGAAGCATTTACTGAACTTTCAAAGAGGAAGAAAACTAAGAAAAGTAAAAAGAAAGGACCTGGAGGTAGGAGTTCCTACTGCACACAATTCTCTTTCTCCAAGGATCATTGAAGTAGCTAGAAAATGTGTAAATTTTGAGCAAATAAATTCCTATAGCGTATATTCTCAGATGAAAACCTATAAAAATCATTTGCTTGAAGTCTGTGAGGAGTGACTAAATAGGGATGTGACCTCAGAGTGTGCTCCCTGCCTTGGTCTTATATTTACAAAATTCTCTAAGTTGGTAAATTAATTATATGTTTACTGTGTCTGGAATATTGATAGAAGTTATATACATATAAATGAATATATAAGAATCTCATTTTGTTCACCAGAGGGAGTTCTTACTCTCCGTGCAAAGCCACCACCTCCAGATGAATTTGTTGACTGCTTCCAAAAATTCAAGCATGGCTTCAATCTTCTGGTAGGTGACTGCTAGTGGATATGGTGGTGTGCAACATGTGATAAGTGTTTTCCTGGGATAGCTGATGTGGAGTATAACTGGATCTTTGTTTTCCCTGCCACTACAAATTAATTTGGGCGTTAGTTTTGCTACACTGGTTTTCTTACAGCTTATTCCACTAGTTTCAAGTGAAGAACTAAAATGATGGTGAAAGATGAAGAGGAGAAGGAAGAATCAGTGGCATGATGGATTTGCTTTGTAGGTTTTTTTTTTTAAGCTTGATTTTCTTGGAGGTTCTTGGCTGCAGAAGGTTATCTTATCTTTACGAGTGCATTAATAGAATTTTCTGCCTTCTACGTAACCTTCCTGTTGCCTTGACCATGTAGAGAAACCTGGGGCTTTAAATGCCCTACAGCAGCCAGACATGCAGAGGTGGGCATGCCATCCAGGGAATTGTGAGCCTGAGTCTGTACTGTCCTGGTCTCCACTGAAATCCCCCAAGTATTCCCTCTAGGAATGCTGATATATCTGGAAATGGAATCTTGTTTGGCCCTTGGCTGACACACAGGAAGACAGCTTAGCCGACACTTGACTGGTCTTGCACTTTCACCTTTTCCCTCTCCCTCCAAGGTTGATCTGAGGCAAGACAGGGCTGGCCACCTGTGACTTGGGTTGGCCTTTGAGCTTTGGTGTGCTGCTCCTCAAGTTCTCTACACAGTGACTAGATGAGCATATTTCTTTTTTCAGCATTGTTGAGATTCTTCTTTCACTGGTTCTTTAAAGCCTTTTACTTGAGAAAGTTGAGTTTGAACCATAAAAGAATTTCTAGGAACATCTGTTGGGATCACTGCTCTGTTGTGTGCTTGCCAGCATCACCAGCTGTGGCCTTAATTTAGTTTTATTCAGCTATGCCCATCAGACTCTCTGTGCCATCATTACCATAGGACCTCTGGCCTCAGAACATTCCATCTGACAAATCGCTGTCACTTCAGAGGTTCTCAGTAAGCAGAGATGTTAATTCAAGAGGCATCACCAATTCTGCAAGTGGGAATCTCCTATTCAAGGGAGGCAGCAAGTGGGACCTTCAGAGCATTTACTGTCACATACTGACTGTTCCTTCCAATTGCTGGGCAAGCTACACCAATTGGAAAAACTGTTCTTGTGTTCA
This sequence comes from Calyptomena viridis, assembly GCA_013390005.1. Taxonomy (NCBI): domain Eukaryota; kingdom Metazoa; phylum Chordata; class Aves; order Passeriformes; family Eurylaimidae; genus Calyptomena; species Calyptomena viridis. Next base: position 238,782 of record WEIV01004817.1, read on the forward strand.
CTGAGTCAAACCAGCTTTTTTCTTCCTCTTGGGGAATGAATTCTGATTGCAGAGCTGTAAGAGATAGTTAGAAATGTTAAGAATGTCTGTTTTGGAAAAAAAAGCCCTATACCAAGTGCTGTAATTCTGACCTTAAAGAGTTTCTTTTTAGAGGGGGGATGGATGTCTTGGAACATGCTTATCCTTTTCATCAGTGGTGCTTGTAATTTTCATTTTTCCCCATACTTCCTACTGCCTTATGCATTTAAATTACTTTTCCACCCAAGAACAATGTGTGCATCCTTGAATCTTTGTCTTCTGTGCAGGAAGAAAGCAGTTCTTGTTTTGGTGCTCAGCAGCATCTAGGACCTGGTTTCTAATGTTGCTCTTGAAGAGTTGTGCTGTAACAGTGCATTACTTCAGGATCATTGCAGGACTCAAGAAAGCCTTAAGTTTTGCTTCCTGACACTTCATGACAGACATGGAGAACTGTATAAAATGTAGAATTTTATTTAAGAATGAAAAGAGTAGCTGGAAGAATAAGGGTTTTACCTGTAGACTGGAAACTCTTTTAAAATCCTGGAAATCTCTTTTAAAATCTCTTTTAAAATGCTGGAAGCATCTAGAAAATGCCTACCATTTGTCAAAAAACTATAGATAGACTGGGCAGTAAGTTCTTATGACTGAAGAAGAATGTATAGGAAGTTATTAGAAGTAAAAACACGTCCTCCTCCTTTCCTCATTTGGAGGGACATGCTGGAAGGCTAGATGTAAAAGCAGAACAAGGCTAGCCAAAAGCAGTTTGAGGAACAGATGGCAGGATGCAATAAAATCTACTATATCTTTTTAAAACACATTGGGGCATGCTTCTTATCTCTGGAGACTGCAAGGCCAGTAGGTGGTCAGTAAAAAAAATCCTCCAAGAAGCTATTTCAGTGAATTTTACTTTTTTTTTCAAATTTTTATATAACTTTTTTTTTCTTTTTTTAATATATATGTTTACTTGGAAAAGCTTGATAGCGGGCAGTGTGTTTTTGAAAACAATTTTTTATTGGTGAGGCATGAGAGATTATCAGTGTAAAATCGAAGAACTGGTAATAGCTTAAAGAACAGCAAGTCCAAATGGCAAGTTAAAGGCAAATGGATAGAAACCCCATTTGAATGGGCACCATTCATCCATCTATTCTGAATAGTAAGTCAGCAAACCACACAATATGGTATGTAACCTCTTTCAAACTGCCTTTCTTCCAGAGGAATAGCGGTGGTTAAGGTAATGCTGATAATCTTTGAAGTCATTCCAAGGATCTGAGGCAACCAGAAATCCCTGAGATATCTGCACAAGGGGTGCAGTTTCTAGGAATGTGTGTGTATAAGAAGAAGCAAACATGGGATGCAGTTTGTAGGCAGGTATATTAACTTGAGGGACAAGCAAACATGTATCCTGCAAAACAAAATGATGTCTTCAGATCCACCACTTATTTGATCTTGTTTCTTTGGTTTTCCAAAACACATCTGGCAAGGTTGCACAGTTCCTAAACAAACTGAGCTACTATGAGGTTGAATTTAGCTGCTTAGATACTTGGTTAGTGAAATAGAAAACAAATTATAAGGGTAAAATGCCAGTTCTCAAAGTGTAGTAAATTAGCAGTGAAGTCCCACACGTGGCTCTGAAGAGGCCAGGGCTGTCCCACATATTTACAGGTGTTTTGGCAAATGTTGAGCAAAGTCTACAAATTTAGAAATAACACATGGTAACAGATAAAGTGGTAGATGAAACTGAGTGTTGATAGATATGATGATCATGGGCAGGTGAGGAAAACTCTCATATATAAAACAAATAAGAACAAAATTTGATGTAATAGAGATTCCTGGGAAAAAGTCATCTATGTTCAATTCAATCAACCTAGCAAATGTTAAAAAACATCAGGGAAAAAAAAGGCAAAAGAAAATAATGTATAAAGAGCATCAATATGCTGTTATGTTCCCTGGCCTTATTTTGTTGCCAGTCTATCAGAATTGGAGAAGGTGAAGGGAGGACAAGAATGCTCAAAGGAAGTAGTTTGCCTTGGGAAAGACCAAGCTGAGGGAGAATATAATAAATCTATAAATGGTTATGAGTATTGCTGGAAAACGTCAGTGGAGAAGGAGAGGTCACTTTTCTGTTTGGGAAAAGAACTTACAGAATACTGGTGAAAGTAAGAGGTGTCAAATTTCCAAAGGAGATGCTGCTTCACAAAGCATGTAATTCAGTTGTGGAACTTCTTGTTTTGCACAGTGGGTGCTACAATATCCATGGATTCAAAAGCAGTTGGATAAATAAGCACTTACACTTAAGGATGTTGCAGACAAAACACTGGGCTTAGGTGGACCTGGGACCTGACCAGGGATGGCCATTCTTATGTAAAGTGTTTATTGTCATAATAGTTCCATGTTATCTAAAATGCATCATTTTTCCATTCCTTCAGGCCAAGTTGAAGTTCCATATCCAGAATCCTAGTGCAGCTGATCTGGTTCATTTTCTCTTTACACCACTACGTATGGTAAGCTTTTACAATTTTCTTAGCCTTTTCCTTCAGAACTCCTGTATTTATATGCTCTGTAACCTATCCAAGGATAACAACATTGAAATGTTGTGTCTCTGGACAATAACTAAGAAGAAATGTGTGTATCTCACTATGAGGTTTTCTTTAGGAAATAATTTACATCCTTTTCTGCATATATGCCCATCTATTAAATATATTTATTGATATATATTTAACTTTGTGTTACTCTTTGCCATTTTAATTTTTAATTAGCAATAAAAGAATTAAAATACTCTACATAACAAAGGAGGAGAGTTGAAAGCATGGCCATATGTAATGGAATTATTTAATGGAATTTATTTAATGGAATTGTGTGGCTTTGATCAGCAAACTAAAAAGAACATTGCCAAAAGTGGGTCTAAATAAAAAAGTGGGTGGTGACCAGAACAGCAGATCTTCAGCAACAGATAGTTAGTTAACTAAACTAAAGTTAACTTAAGGCACATTGGCAGCACTGTAGGTTCCATATATTCACAGTGGCTTCCATACTGACAGTATGTATGTCTGTATTATTTTAATCCTTGGATTTAGGTGGTGCAGACAACAGGGGGTCCAGAGCTTGCTGGTACCGTGCTCAGCCCCCTCTTAACAAAAGACACTATAGACTTTCTGCGATACACTGTCACCAGTGAGGAGGGACAGTTGTGGATGTCATTGGGTGACACGTGGACCAAAGCCAGGTGAGGAAAAGTCTTTGCATGTTGTAGAAAAGATCTCTAAAATCAAGTTTATTGACACGCTCTTAACCAGGTTATCCAGCCCCCAGTAAACTTAGTATTACTTTGCTGGGCTTTGGACTCTTCAGAACTGTTCTTTGAAGTTTTGGAAAGGAACTCTTTAGCCTCATTGGGATTTGGGATCTCAAGGAGAGAGAAAATGCAGACAGATTTTTTTTTTGTCTTTGATATCCAGAACTTCTTGACATAGACTTTTGCAGTAATTTTTTTCTGAACTGTCCTTTGCATGTTTCCAGTTGTTTTTCACCATTATTTTTCCAACCCATCTATCTGGACTTCATTAAAAATCAATCTGAAGAAGCTGCAATAAAATGGTGACAAAATATTAAAGGATAGGATACAGATGCCTGTTTTCAATTTTCAATAATTATTAAAAGTTAAAAATTTACAATGTCTTTACTTCTTTAAAAGCATCTTAATGCTATAAAAAGTGTTCATAATTTTAAAACAACATTTATTGCCTGAACTGTGCCACTTGTGTGTAAGTTGAATTTAATAGACCGACTGTTACGATTAGGCTTAGCTGAAAGTTAACTTCTTTATGCATTTGTCATTTTTGAGGTGAGCATATAGTTTGAAATTAGGTGAATTGAACAGGCAAAACAAAAATCTTAAGTTAGCAAAGTGCATTTTGACTCTCTAATATGTGGTAGATGAGTACATTTGATGATGATGAGGAATGCAATCACTTGGGCTGGAAATACATCATGTGTTTTGTGTTTATTCATCCTTCCTCTTAGATTTCAAATTGGAACATAAATGTCTACCAGATGGATTTTTTTTTAAATTAATTAATTGCTTGATTAAAAACTAGAGAGTGTTTTGCTGGTAAGGAAGGGAAGCCCAAGAGCACGGAGTGACAAAAATCATCAGAGCAGGGAGAGTGACATAGGGCTTTCCCTTGATCTCACCCTGCTGCAGGATCTGGAATGTCCAAGTTTGTCCTTTGGGCCTATTGTTTGGCCTGCTACTAAAAAATGAGCTGGAGACAGGAAGTGCAGCTCCTTGTGATTGCCAGAGAGTTTATCCCAGCAAAGCACCATCCACCTCCCTTTGCCTGCTTCCAGCTCTGCCACCTTCAGAGCAGCCTCTGGGGGGACTGGCAGTGGAAAATGAATCACTGGGTAAAATAATGAGCTCCTTGCCTTGGGAACTACCCTCATCCATTCATTTAGTCCATCCTGAAAAAGGTTAATGGAAAGAGAAATGGCTCGTGTTGGGTAGTGAAGAATGAAGCATTTGGAATGTAGTGCAGGTTAAAATCGATGCTCTGATTGATCTCAGTATCTAGAGGTGCACTGGGGTGGGGCGTAGCAGGGGAGGTGAGTGATAAAACTCCAGGGTTACTGATCTAGCTCAGACCTGCTAATAGGCCAGGAATTGCTGAGTGCTCGTGTGACTGGCAGCATTTGTCCCTTAATTTTGAGCAGTGTCAGCAACGAGCCTATTAAAAGACTGTAAGTACATACCCATTCCTGCTTTCTCCTGTGCAGATAGAGTAATTTATATTGTGGGACAGACTGTTATGTGCAGTGCAAAGGCAGAGCATGAAAGTATTAATTGAGGTATTTTGTATTACAACAGAGAATACTGAACTCTGAAAAGTAGTACAGTATTTTATAAAGATCGAACTGGACTATAGAACAGCAGATGTGGTGATAATTTTTGTGTCTTGGAGCATGCAGAGTTGAGTGGGTTTTTGTCAGTAAAAGCTATTTAACTTTTTGTTTTAGATGTAGCCAGGCCCCCTGAGATTGCATGCTTCATACCTGCTTTCAGGTGCTGGCTCTTTCTTTGAAGTCTTTAGTCTGGTGCTTTTACACAAGTAGAGCATAGCAATATTTTTCCCCATCTCACCGTTAAAACAAATCCTATATTTGTTTTGATTTATTCTTCTATTACCCATCCTTTGCTACAAGACAGAAATTTATTGTGTTTTAGCACTGACATGTCCTTATGGCAGGAGCAACTTCTTTCTGCAGGGCGCAGCAGGGAAGAGAGTTGTGGTAAATAAGTGTTTTCTACTGATTTTCTGTGTTCTACCTCAATTCTGCTTCTCGTCTATACTAATAAAAATTCGAAAGCATTTCAATTTTTAGTAATCTATTGAATCGATATTTGTATGGCCCCTGATACAGATCTCTAATTTGCTTTTTGTACAGAGCCGATTGGCCCAAAGACCATTTTATTCCACCTTATGTCCCCCGTTTCCGAAATGGTTGGGAGCCTCCTTTGCTGAACTTCATGGGAGCTCCAAAGGAGCAAGAGCTCAATCATTTGGCTGAGTCTGTGGCAAACGTTGCAGAGCAACAGCGGAAGCAAGAGGTGAAAAGAATGTCAGCTGAGGTAGGTTACCTGTGACAGCGTTCTGGAAATTAGCTCAAGGCAACACCAACTACTTCCTTCATAAACAAAATACTCTGTGGTGTTGTTGGGATAACCATGCTCTGGTGTCTGCTCCATCAGGGCAAGTCTTTACACTTACTTTAAAGCTGTATGAAACCTGTTCAGCCACCAAAAATGCAATTAAAAAGTCCAGTTTGGGCTCTCTGCTGTCGGATCCCATTGGTTTAGTCACATCCACTTCAGGCAGTATCTGACCAAAGTGCTCCCAAATGTGTATCCATGCACAGGCACACAGACTGAAAGAAATAAACCACCCTTTTTTGTGGGATTTTGGACTTAAACTGCTTCTTCATAAATGTGGAATTGAATATTCCTTTCATTAATTTCTTAATGCTTTCACTGTACTGCAAGTAAGCATTCAGAGGTGCTATCAGGGCAATACCTGCTATGTTGTAATTGAGACTTACTTTGGGAAAATAGGGGCTGACTGGGAATTATTGTATAAAACATTTTCCAAAACTATTTTTCAAAGAAATGTGATGAATTTAGCAAAAGTTTGGTTATTCTGTTTAGAGAATGGAAACATGCATCCCCATCTGAGGCCTTCAGAGATACCAGAGAGCTTTTACTAACCAACTTTTTAGTCAGTCCCTTTGTTTCTCAACCAAGATTCTATCCCTACTTTTTCAATAGAGTTCATCAAAAAATGAACTTTAATTTTTGTGAAAATGTTAAGAATCTATATGGATTTTCTTGCTTTTTAATTAACAAAAAAGGCTACTTCCTTTTTAAACATATCAGATTTTTCATTTTGGAAGGGGGGTTGTTTTGGGAGGGAGGATATAAAATTTAATTTAAATTTTTAATTTATTTTTCTGTGCTGATTTTAGTTTAAATTAAGTGTTAGCTAGTCCAAGGTCCCTTGGTAGCAGCTGTGGTATGGAAGTGCACATAAACATTTTCTAGGTTCACTTAATAGGATTTTTCCTATTCTTGAGCAGTCTACACCAGTACCATACTTGGAGTACATCTTAGCACAGCAATACTGGATTTTATCTTAATTTTTAAACATCTATGGGTTTGTCTGTGAGTAAAAATGTTGCATTTGGTAGAATATTGAGGGGAATGATAATTGGCTGTTATGGGATGGTGTTTTCTGGCAGAGCGATTTTCTTCTTGGAGACAATAAAGCCTCCCCAGCAAAAATTTTTCAAAACTACCAAGTCACAGTAAAACTTTTGTTTTCATGAAAATCTCTATTAGTCAAAAAGAAAAGTCTGCTCAGCTACAGAGACAAACAAATTTGGTGAAGAGTCTGCCAAGCAAAGGAGGGTAAGATGGTACATATTTGATTACTTTGAACACTGTTTGGCTTTATGCTTAACAAGATATTAAAAAAAAAAAGTGCCAAAACTAAGTTGTTACCAGTGCTTCATTTTGAGAAAAAAGCATTTGTTAAAGTTAATGAGTGCAAGAATGTGAAATATAGCTGTTGCCATTGCTGCAACCCCCTTCCCTAGTCATGTCCCCAGAAAGTCTAATCAAACATTGTCTCGTTTGCTGCTGCTCTACATTTCCATGCGGATTTTTATTTATATTGTGCTCCTTCTAAATAATAGTAATAATAATAATGGCAATTATAATAATGGCACTATTGAAAATTTTTCAATAGTACTGAAAAAAGAATTCTGAGGATTCTAAGAATTTCATTTATTTATATAATAACCTCAAACAAATTAGAACGGGGAGAATATATTAAGGTATTTTGGTTGCTTGTGTTTCAGGGAGTAGATTTCCTTCTTTTTTTATGGTAGTAATGTTGGTTGCATTGGTAGTTGTTTATGCCAACCCAGCCTCTTTGTCTTAACTTTCAAAAGACACACAAACACACAAATATATATATTAATTACATATAAATATGTTTATATTACAGATATTTTATATTTATTATATACTATATAATATATTATATATTATATGACTATATTTATATTACATATAAATATGTATATATTCATTACATTGAAGCTGTTCATGTGCTTGGCTCCTGGAATGCCAGGCCTTAGTTTCATGATTTTCAGTAGTTCCTGCAAGGATTTGGGCAAGTGATTTAACCTTGGTACCTTGGCTCCCTTGTGTCCATGCCTCCTCAGCACATCCCTAGGGAGAAAAGTGCTGAGCTGCTTAATAACTGTGAAATGCTGTAGGTAATCAGCTGGAAAAAGCTGCAGGAGTGCAAAACACTATTTGTCTGCAGCAAAAAGACTGCCCTGGAGTGGGTGATAGCAGAATAATTATACTTTCTTGAGTCTGCCATAACAGCTTGTTTAATGAAGAGGGATGGAAAAATAAGATGAGAATTTAAGTGTTTGTCTCTTGCTGCTAATTGGCCTCATGTTGGAGTGAAGTTGGTCTGCTGAGGACCACGGCTGCCTGTGGACAGAGAATGCCTTCCCTGATGGCCGGGGGCTGCTGGAGTGCCTTGGAGCTCCCCACTCATGAGAATCCATTTTCTCTTTCCATCCTGAATCTTAAGATCTAGCCACACGTGCAGTTTTCACCGGAGGGGTTTCAGCAAGGGCTTCAAATGGTGGTGGAGGAACCACCAGAGAGACCAGTGAGGCTAAGGCAGAGCAAATAATTTGTGTGTGGAGTAAAATGAATTCCTGCTTCCAGGCAGGTGTTTGATGTAATTTATAAGCTAGGTGACGTTTGGGATTTTTCTTTCAAGAAGGTCTTAATAATTCAGTTTTAAAGAATATTCCGTGATGTAGGGAGTTTTGTGTGGTTTTAATTTCTTTTCCTAAACTCTCAGTCCCCTAAGCAAGTGGCTCTGAGTGCCAGGTCAGATACTTGCAGGTAGGTTTTTCTGTAGCCACACAGACAGAGATAAAAAAACAAACCCAAAAGATAACCCACAAGAAAACAAAATCCCCAACAAACCAGGCTTAGAGATTTGGCAATTGCTTTAGAATCTCAGCTGTTCTAACTTGGGCAACTGGATGGTGGCATAAGGAAAAGATGTAGAATGAGCAATTTCAATATCATAATATCAAAAATTAACTGTTTGCCTTGTTTTTGTTTGGGGGAATGATGATAAAAACATTTCTTTCTTAGAAGTGGAGTGTCATTGCTGCATTTAAGGTTTGGGATTTTTTTAAAGAATTTCCTAAAGACTTGAATCGTCCTATATATGTCCTTGTGATAAATTGTGACAATTTTCCTTAACTAAATTCCTTAATTATACCAATTCTCACTCTCCTTTTTGCATTTTTCATTGACTATAGTCATGTTCAGTGAGAGGGTGACATAAATGAGCCACTTCATATTATGATCCTGCAATAGAGTGATAATTTTACTCATGAGCTTTTATTTGTTATACAGACATACTGTTGGCTAGCTAGATGTTTCTGGCTTCAAGTGTACACCTAGAACAAAAGCTCAGAGCAGTTTCACGGTGCAGTTTATTTGAAAGCCATTGTTTGTAAGTTGTGTTGCTTAGTGATATCTGAGAGATGACACGGACACTGCCCCAGAGAACTGCTTTTCTAAAGAATTTTTTCTAAATTCTTTTTCTAAAGAATTTCCACTGCAATATTGATGCAGCGGAATGACATAGGATATAGAAATTCCTTTATTCTCATCCTTTTGATCTCCGCGTCTAGGTATTTGAAATGCAAAAGTTATTAACTTTTCATAGCAGAACCACGGGCACCTGAGGATGTGGGAATGCTGTCAGGGACCCTCGGGGTGCTGGATTAAGTGAGTAGGCGGTGGCGCTGATGACACTAATCCGCTTTGTGTCTCTGTTTTTTGTCTTCCAGCCTCCGGGTGTTCCTGACTACCCTCCGTCGGATGGGTATGCATTCAGTAACACAGTTTACAAAAGAGGGCCTCTGCTGGACCAGGGGGCAGCTGTTGCTGCCTTTAAGCAAACTGTTAGCCGACATGTAGATAGGTAACACTGACTGATGGTGAACGTGCTGCTGTGGAAAACTGTCCCCACTTAGTGCTGTCGGGGTGGTGGTGTCTGTAATTACCTTTGCTTCTGTCTGGAGCAGTTATTTCTGCTCACGAAGTGATTCTGGTTAGCAGTGGGTGTTCTGCTTTTGCATCATTTAAGATTCTTTTCATATCATTTCTGTGGAACTACCCTGTTTGTCTATTATATTAAATCGATGCTTTTGTCAAAAATGATACAGTGGAATTCCAACCCGACTGCAAGCCCAGAATCCTCCTATTAAGGTTCAAATTTTAGTTCTGATTCGTTTCATGTGTTTAAATACCCTCTGACCTTTTCAGAACTATGAAGAATGACAAGTCTGCTCTGAGATTCACCTGTCCTTGTTTTGATTGATTGTTTGATTTGCTTAGCTGCTCACTCAGTGCTCTGTAGTCTCCTGCTTTTTTATTTTCTGGGCTGGTGTATAAATACCCATTTTCAGAACAGTGACTTCTTGTTTCTTCCATTCTTTTTTGAATGTTACAGAAAATGCCCTGAAATGTTTGCATAGCAACCAGTGTCTTTTTGCATATCCTCTTTCACCCTCTTTATTTTAGCGTAAAACCGAGTAACTTGACAAGATCAAATTCAGTGATCCTTGGCCATGTCTATGGGAAGAATTTCGACCAGCACAAGCTGTGGAAATAGATCAGTAAAGAAGTGGTGGAATTGCTCCCCCGTGCCAAACCATGTGCCATATACACCCTGTGAACATTCTTTTGGTTCATATACCATGGAAGATGTTTAAGCCAAGTTTTTGGGATCAGATTGCTGATCATTGGTATAACTATTGTGATGAAAACCCTTGCATAATTCATAGTTTCATTCCTAGTTTTTAGCTGTGTGCTAAAAGATGTTGTTCTTGATCTGGATGCAAACAAATTCCTATATGGTGTGCAGTTTAAAGACACAATTCTTTTCCTGAACCTTAGACTTATTCCTCGTAACAACAACAGCAGAGTAGTAATCTCTTAATTGTTTCCTCAAACTTGGTTGTCTGTCTTGTCTCAGGACCAGTCAGCTTGAAATCTAGATAATTTGTACTAAAAATTCCTTTCTTTATCTATAATGTTGCAAGATCTGTCTTGTCCTTTCAGAGTAAGAGTATTCTATGTAAATATTGTTGCCCTCACTTCAGATTTAGAGAAGAGTCATACTGCATTGAACTGTTGATGATATCAGTGTATCTGACTGCAGCTGAAAAAGTCATCCAAGCTCCTTTGTGGCGGGTAAAGAGAAATGAGTGTTTCTAAGAAGCACTTCCTGAAATGGGTGAAATGGTGAAATTAGCCTTTTGAAAGCTATGAAATGAGACATGCTATAGTGGTGCCTGTTTCTCACCACTGATTGTAGGAAGGAATCTAGATGGCTGGTACTGATGCAAACATCCACATCTTACAGTCCTTTCAACATGATAAAAGCTTTGTTTGATAATTGGCTCTGGAGACATACAATACGTGCTTGATAGGAGCTCATTTAAAGTTACATTTTGAAGCATCTTTGAACAAGGAGGAGGTTTGAGGGAGGGAGTGAGGAATTCTAGCTGACCCTTTCAGCCATCATTTTCTGGTCCTTGTTCAAAGCTGGCATTCCTAATGAGTGGCCCAAAGGTAGTGACCAACCCACAGGATAATTAAGTGAGGACAAGGTAAGATGACACAGTTACTGAAATCACGGAATCCTAGAATGGTTTGGGGTGGAAGGAGACCTTGAAGAGCATCTAGTTCCAACCCCCCTGCCATGAACAGAGACACCGTCCACTATCCCAGGTTGATCAGAGCCCCATCCAACCTGGCCTTGAACACCTCAGGGATGGGGCAGCCACAGCTTCCCAGGGCAACCTGTTCCAGTGCCTCACTGCCCTCACAGTAAAGAATTTTTTCCTATTATATAATCTAAGCTTGTCCTTTTTCAATTTAAACCCTTTCCCCCTTGTCCTGTTTCTACGTGCCCTTGTAAATAGTTTTTACCCATCTTTCCCATAAGTTCCCTTCAGGTACTGAAATGGTTTTGGAAAGGCAGCCTAAAAGTAAAAGCGCTGTCAGCTGAGATAAAATGACATGAAATTTAAGTGGCTGGCAGAAAACATTGAGATTATTCACACATCATTCAGCCTCATAACAGCTATTCTGAAGGTTAGGGTTCATCCCCTGCTTTTCACTCTTTCCTTAAATACTTTTAGTATTTTGTCTTTCTTTCAAAATCATCTTTCAGTCTAAATGTGCCTCTTCCTCTGTTCTGCTCTTCAAGTCAAGTGAGACAGTTCTCCACAGCCATGCAATAGCCAGGTAACTGCTGGATGGCTCAGGCACACCTGAGACCCACAGTTACGCAGCACCAGCCTCAGCAACATCTGCACTTGTATCCCTGTGCTGTGGTGTGTGCAGCCCTTCAAGCCATCCATTGCTTCATGTTTTCATTAGCTGTTTGGATTTATCCATTTATTCATTTATTCATTTGCTTTACTGCCTGGTGTGGATTTATGTTGTTGCAATAAGTGAATAATGTTACTGTGGTTTCTTCGGACCTGTTCTGAGTGGGCTGGGAGCTTCTTAACTGGAAGGGGTACTGTGTTAAAAAAGCAAGTACCTTCTTAACCAAAGGCGTCCTGAACGGGTCTTTCCTCATGGAAACAGAAAGATACAGAGCTAAACTGTGATATGCCTTGTTCTGCCATGAACCCTGCTTGTAGCTGCCAAGAAATTATTTCTCATTTTTAATTGATGAAGTAACTTGAGGTTGGTATTGTTGATGGTGTCTTACGGTCAACTAAGAAAACTGATCTACAGTAGGTGAGCATTTTTTAGAGTTTAATTCCATTTGTGTTGATGGCAAAAATTTATTTGTCTGTTATGTATTTGAAACAATTTATGATGAACACTAAAAATACAATTTCATCCATAGCACAGGCTATCAATTATATACTAAGTATAGTCATTTTTTTTTTAATGGCATGATCGTTTAACTTGCTGTAAGAAAACAAATATAGTGCACATCTTTTTTTCAAAACAATGGCACCTCCTAATCTGAGTTGTTACCATACATCCTTCGAGCTGTGAGCTGATAAAGATTACTGGTTCTTAAGGTTCATGTAGCTCAACCACCTCTTCGTTTTATTTATTTTTAATTTATTTTTTGGCATTTAAATCAGTGTGTAATGAATAGGTAGTTCTACAGCAGCATTATGTTATGATTGAGAGGCATGTTTTTTAAAAAATGTTCTGCGGGTTGTTGGAAGAGGACATTTTGTTTGTGCTTTATTTGCTGGAATGTCTCACTGAACAATAGTCTGCTCTTTGCTTTGCAGAAACTATGAAGCACACAATAAAGCACAGAGCAAGAAATATGCCAAATGCAAGTACGAATTTATGGCAAGAAACAACAGTGAGCTTTCTGTCATGAAAGAAGAGATTGTAGAGGTAATTTTGTTTGCAAAGAGAACACGCCAATTTCTGGTACCACTCAAAGCTGTGGGTACCTTTCCTGTGGGCAGTGTGGCTGTCCTTCATGTTTGCTTCAATGTGTTTGATTTAGCTCCCTCAGTATGGAAAATTCACTTAATTGGTTTTGCATCGTTTTTGCTGATTTAAGAAGGGTGCTGTAGAGATCCATGCTCGAAATACATTTGGGATTTTTTTCCATCTTCTCTGTTTTTAAACCTTTAGTAGTATTTAAATAACTGGCTCTAGCAAACACTGCCTGTGTACACACTGGATATAGTGACAGGTTGTCCTTTCCTGGAGGAGCTGATACCCTAAAAATGGGATGTATTTGGAAGGAAGGGAGCAACAAAGAGAGAAAATGTTGTGTGTGAGATTTTGCAGCAGGTAGTCAGCTCCTCCTGGCCATCCTGCTCCTCTGCCCCCTTTACTCAGAAGTGCTGTGTCTCCAGAATTTGTGCTCTCCTAGAACAATGCCCTTTTCCTTGGGTTATCAGTAATTATTTATTCCTTTTGTCAACAGCAGATAGGTTGTAGAGATACCAGCCTCTCTGTGCAAATATTTGATTTTCATTCCCATCTGATCTAGCACATAGGAGTTTACAGCTTCATTACATATTTCTCTTCCATATCCTTTCTTGAGAGCCCTGTTTTGAAAAGTGCAGCACAACCACGTAGAATTAATGATTTGATTACAAAGGAAGCTACAGGGGTTTCTTAGGGACATGGCAGTCACAGAACCTGGCAAAGTTATGCCTTCGTTTTGCAATGATGCACAGCCTGAGTACTGGCAGGAGGAAAGTCAGGAAAAAAAAAAGTAATTAATTTACCAAATGATTTCAGATTCTGGATGACAGAAAGCAATGGTGGAAGGTTCAGAACAAGAGTGGCAGCACAGGCTTTGTGCCAAACAACATTTTGGACCCTCTGAGGAATCAAGAAGGTGGTCAAGGGTGGCCGGAGCCTGTGTACACCCGCACCATCCAGGTACTGTGTCCTGTTGGGACCAAAACTTTCCTTTGGAGTGTGAATGTGTGCATGTGGAGGAGGAAGAGACTCACAACAAGGATAAAATAGCTGCATGTTTCACTGATACGTCAAAAAGAATTTACATTTCTTTTACAGGCTGAGGGTGATTACTGTATTTTGTAGAGTCTAACTTGAGAATAAAGTTGATAGAGATGCAACAAAATGTTTTAATTTGGTTTTTTTTTCCCCCTGCTAATTTGCTTAGAGGTGGTAATTTGAATCCTAATGGATATGTGTGTATTTATTTTAATTGCAAATATCCTTTGTGGATTGATAGCTGTTGATGCCAAAGAAGGAGTTTGAATTATTTAAGGTAGGGTCATCTTTGTTTCTCCTAGGAGAGTGAACTCTAGCTTTTCTTCTTATTTTCTGTCTTTGTGTGTCTCTATCTTAGTCCTGAATTTATTTAATTATTGTAATTTTGGAGTTATAAAAAAAGAGGAATGTTTGCTTTTGAATTCACAAAGCAGGTATTTTTCAATTCCTATGTCTGTGCTTCAATAGCATTCTTATTATCCTGGCTTAATTCTAGTTTTCTTTCATGTATTGGTGGGGAATTAAGATTTTTGTTGTTGTTGTGTTTGTGTTGAACAGAATTAGAGGGTAAAATACTTAAAAAAAAATCTTACCTCAGTGCAATTATCCACTCAAGTAAGGATATGCAGGATAAAGTTGCAATGTGTATTTTTAGACAAAATTTAAGGGGGGTCAGGGGCTGCTAAAATTGGGGGTTATATTTTCTTTCCTTTTATTTATAATAATCTTGAAAGTTTAGGCAAAAAAGTTTAGGTTAAATGGAAATTCCAGGCCTTCCTCTGAGTCAGACATTTTGGGTCCAAATGCAAACCAAACTTCTGTTGAAACTTGAAGTTTAATTTAATTTAATCTAATATTCATTCCTTGTGCCTACACGTTCCAGCTGATGACTGAAAACTAAGAAATGCCATAATGTTTTGCACAATAAGGTTGTAGACCTGTCTTGATCTTGATGGGCTGGAATCAGCCCATTCCTGAGCTTTCCTATCCATAATTGTTTGTCTGTAACATTTTGGCTCATTCTGCACTGATCATGGTTTTGCCTGTCTGTGAAATGAAGCATGCATCTAGAGTGCTTTTCAAATCCTGATTTAAAGATCTGACTTGGGTATTTTTCTTCATGTGCATGTCACTTTGTGTGTTTGGAATTTGCCAACAAGTCTCGAGCAGACTGAGTACAGTTTTGAGTAGAGGTTCTTACACTGTTCTTTATAATGCACTGCAGGGTTTGCAGTTTTCTGTTTGAATATTGACAGGATGCGGCATATAACAAAATAATAATTTCCACAAAGCATTCTCCATGGGTCTATGAAAATTAGGGTCAGAGAACAACATTTAAGATAAGTTTGTTTCTTTGCCTGCTGGCAGGTTATTCCCTACAGCTTGATCATATTCAAATGTGAGCTTGAAATACCATGAAATTATTTAAAAATATAATGAATTGCACAGGATAAATGGAGTCTTTACCAAGACATGTCAGTAACATTGTTCTTAACTTTATGGTGATTATTGTAATTTTAGCACTCCAGATTTTGCTTATTTGTCTGTTTTCCCGTGATAGATACAGGGTTCACTTGGGATCTGTTTGCCTAACTCTTATTTTCCTAACATCCCTGTGAGGCATTGCTATTTCCAAAAGAAATGAGGCATTGAAGGGCTGGCTGCCTTGCCCAAGGTCAGGCAGGAGAACCTGTGGGGTAGAGCAGGAAATTGAAGCAGTTCCTGTCAGTGCCTTTGCCAGACCCTGAACACGAGCTAGGTCAGTGCCTGGTGATGTGCAACTTTTGCTGTTCTCCTGAGTTGTCTTTTATTTTCAAAAGACTGCTTTTGAAGTAGCCTGTGTGCTGGGGTGGGCTGCAGAGCAGTGTTGTGTGCAAGGTTAGTCTCCCTTTACACACTAATGGCCCTCAATGCCCTGCTTACCAAAGGATGCTTCCAGATAACTAGGAAGGGCTAAGGATTCCATTGAAAAAGAGAATTTTTTCATTTGATTATGTGACAGACAGACACCCTTTCTCTGAGAGATGGGTATCTTATTGGTGCCTTAATAAGTAAGTTGCCAAACTACTTTTGAGTTTTGAGAGGTAAGAAGTACTTTTTATTACAGCGCTGGGTGCCCAGGAAATATTTTCCAAAATGGCACACCCAATTTCTTAGGTTCTACGGTTTTATACAAGTATCTAATTAGACTATCTACTCATTAATCCCTGTTACACCCCCTTTCCCCAGCTGTCCCTCCCACGGTATTCCCCTCACCATGCCTCTGGCACGCCTCCTGTTTTGAGCCAGGGATCTCAGAAAAGACCCAACTTCATCCTTCCTTCTTCTTCCTCACTGACCTTTGGTTCTTGGTACAACACCACGTCCTCTGGAACAGTTTCAAAGCCTCTTTGGAACAGCTTTGAGTGCTGTTACTAGGTGTTGTCTCCTTTTTAGTCCAATCTTCCCAAACAGCTGGGGTCCTTTATCTTGCTAATATTCCTGTCTATGGAGAACTGGCAAAGGTGAAAAACTACGTTTTAGAAAACTAGGAAACTTGTACAAAGTTGCTAAAAACCTATTTAAGTTTAGGGTATACCATTATTCAAATTATTCTCAGAGCTGCAAATTTCATTTTACTCTCACTCTGTTCCCTTTCCTAGTGGCCTCTGGGCCCACATATTAATTTAGATCCTGATTTTTCACTCAGTCCCTTTCAAGATCCAGGTCCCAGATAGGTACTTGAAAGCACTAAGGTGATACTTGCAGGAACGTTGCCAGCAGTATCCTAGATATTTCATCATCCTTGTGAGTTGGAGGCTGAAACATTGTCTGTCTTCTGGTCAGTTGAATGAGTTCCAGGCAACAGTATTTTTGCTTGTTTGGTACTTTGTACCTGTAGGAGAGCATGTTGTTGAATTTTTCTATTTTCTACTAATGTTAATTGGTTTTTATCAGAGTTTTCTGTGGCTGTTGGTCATTTAATCTGTCTTTTTATTGTGGACTAACCTGTATTGCACCATTGCACTATATATGAACATAAACAGTTTCCCAAGCACTCTGATGTCTAAATTTCTACAAGTACTGCTGGTGAACCTACAAAATAATTCATCATAGTATTTCCTATTTTCTGTGCATTCTTATAACTTTCTTTAATGCTCTTGAAAACAAAGTTTGAAGAACATATTGGGATAGAGGTGTGTATCTTGGTGAGCATGTTAATTAATCTTCTGACACCCTTTGTGAGGTGAGACAGTTGTATTATCAGTGATGTGTATGAAATCCTTGGGCACAGTGAGTAAATGTTAAGTCAAATGCATTCCTTCCCTTCCCTTTTCCCAGAATTGGGAACTAATCCTAGCTAATAACAATTTGAATAGGTAAATTCTGTCTAAATTTCCTGTAAATCCAGTAAAACCTCCTGCAAAGAGCTATTTAGGTGACTTTTAATGGGATTTAACTCTGGCAAGACCTCACTTGAAATTCTCTCTTCCAGTCTTGGGTGCATCATTGGCACTTTTGTCTGAAGACAAGTTAGTTGGTTCTCTCCTCTCTTTTCAAATGAGTCTCAGGAAAACATCCAAACCACACAGCTGTTGACAAAACTAGATGCTCTGCAGCCCTCTTGGTGGACTCCTGGTACTGTGCAAACAGGAATGGGGCACTAAAATGTTCACAAAGTGGGTAAACAAGAAACTCTGTGTCTGTGCTAACTTAATGAGAACATTTCCCTGCACTAACACTAGTTGTGGTTGTTTCCAATGCCTCTTTAATGTTAAGTCTGTATTTGCCATATTGTGAATATGCATATTTCCTTTTTGAATGCCAAAATGTATTTGAAAATATGTTTTTCCCAGTCTTTTACACTGATTAAGAATCAGAGTTGATGCCATTAGCACTTTTCCTCAAACTTACTATTTTGCTTTCATTAAAAATAAATTGAGTCATACTGAATCTTGGGGGTTTTTTACAAGATGCAGTCTGTAGTATGTTGAAAACAGCTTTGGGATTTTATTTTTTCCTGTAAAAACAAAGGTTTTTCTGGCAGGAAATAAAACAAAATTTAGTTCCAGCAAGCTTTTCTGATGTATCCAGATTTTTAATGTGTGTGTGCATCATCACTGTTCCGAGTA
Source organism: Calyptomena viridis (assembly GCA_013390005.1). Taxonomy (NCBI): domain Eukaryota; kingdom Metazoa; phylum Chordata; class Aves; order Passeriformes; family Eurylaimidae; genus Calyptomena; species Calyptomena viridis. Next base: position 257,046 of record WEIV01004817.1, read on the forward strand.
ATTTACAGGATTTCTTCCAATTTATGTGAGTTGAGGATTGCAAGTTTATTCTTAAAAGAAATAAAAATATGAGGAAGAAGGGAAAATAAACCCCAGGATTATTCACTGTTCTTATGGTGTGAGGAAACGAGTGAGTAGCCAGTCACCAAACTGTCCGGGGAAGTGATTCTGCCACTGTAGTCTGCTCCTCTGAGTCCTGGTGGTCTGCTGCAGACCCCTCCTGCAGTGCTGCATCCAGTACAGGAAAGACATGGAGCTGTTGGAGAGAGTCCAGAGGAGGCACCAAGGTGATCAGAGGGATGGAGCAGCTCTGCTGTGAGGAAAGGCTGGGAGAGTTGGGATGCTCAGCCTGGAGAAGAGAAGGCTCTGGGGAGACCTTCTAACAGCCTGTCAGTACCTGAAGGGAGCCCACAAGAGAACTGGAGGAGGACTTCTACGAGGGCCTGCATTGATACAGCAGGGGATAATGGCTTTAATCTTAGAGTTTTAGATGGGATATTGGGAAGAAATTCTTCCCTGTGAGGGGGGTGAGGCCCTGGCACAGGTTGCCCAGAGAAGCTGTGGCTGCCCCATCCCTGGAAGTGTCCAAGGCCAGGTTGGATGGGGCTCTGAGCAACCTGGGATAGTGGAAGGTGTCCCTGTCCATGGCAGGGGTTGGAACTGGATAGAATATCAAGGTCTCTGCCAGCCCAAGCCAGTCTGTGATTGCATCTCTGCAGCAGTGATCTTCACCTCATCTTCTGAGCTGGCCAACATTTCTAGAGCTAAAACAAATAAGTACCTTCTTTAATACCTGCTGTGACATAACTCTTACTGTTTTACAGTTGCAAGTGTTCTCTGCATTCACCTGAGAATCTTCCATCTGTTGTCAGTTTTTTCTTTGAGTTTTGTATTTATTGAAACTCTCTAAGTTTCTGTCTGGGTAGATGCTTTGAAAAGAGCTGATTGCTTTTATTGTGTCACATAGGTCTTTGTAGCAGCACTCTTCATTATTTAAAATAAGAATGTGGAATAACTCACTATGTGAGTTCCTTAGTGAGTAAGAAGAGTAATTATGAACACTGATGTTCCTTTGTTTTAAATGTGTATGGAGTTTCAGGGGTTACTTTTTACCTTTCTAACAATACCATTTGATGTGATTTACTCCATTTTCCTCACAGCAATTACTGGGAGAACTTTCAGAGGTAACTGAATTACTCTTCTGATATTGAATCTCAAAAATTACTTTCATACTATGTAGTTACCAAATTCCATAGTGCATGCTTGGTTCTTTTTGTAGCAGTGAATAGAAGTGATGGGATGAATATGTGGATGTCCTCAAAAGATCTGGAGTTAAAAAAAGAAGTGTTAAAACAAGAAATGTTAAATGTGATTCAAATATATAATTAGCTTTTGGGCACTGTTCAACAAAATGCAAAGTGTATTTCAATGTGGCTTCATGTGTAAATTTAGAATTTGAGTGATGCTTCCAGATTAATTTTTGTTTTTCCTCCAGCAAGTTGTTTTGATGAGGCTTATGATTGCAGTACAACATGTTTTTGAAACTACTCCAGTTGCATCCACTGAGAGCTACATGTAGTTTTTAGCTATCACTTTTTCTGGATTATGATTGTGATGATGTGCAGTTGATGCCTTGGTTTGTAATGAATCCTCTCTATCATAAAAAAGTCCTACTTTTTCTTTGCATGTTTTTTAAGAAGGTCGAGGCACACATGAAGGTACATTGTGGGGATAACAGTCTAGTAATTGTAATCTGTGAACTAGATTAAAACATGTGACTATCATTAGAACAGCTTAGTACCTGTGAAATTTTTAAATTCTTTGACAAGATTTTAGATATAGCATGGTACATCTGTATATCATAAATTATGGTATATTTGCTGTATCTCCAATAGGGCACTTTCCACCAAAGGGCAAATTTCTTAAATATATTTATTCTGCTTGTTCTCTTTTATATTATGCATTCCATTTGACATTTTAGAAAGTATTTATTGTCTTAACATTGAAATAGTAGAATACAGAGAAGTCAGTCATGATTCTTCCCATTTGACTCTCCACGATGCACTGCACAAGGCAGACACAAAGCAGTTGAGGGATGAATGCCTTTGAACAACTAAATGCCAAGATAAAAACAAACAACTGAGCAAAATGTTCGCTTCAGTAACTGAGTATTACAGTTTAAGTGAAAAATTATCTAAAGGAAATAAAAGACTGATTTCTCAGGTTTAATTGACTGGCTGTAGAACCTGATGCAGTAAGTTTTCAGTGGTGTAACTCAGTGTAGCTGCAATGGTCCCAGTTTACATTCACTACAAAATGCCTTGTCCAACTGGACTTAACTGAGTTTGGGATTCCTGTAGAAGGGCAGTTGCTGACATTCAATGAAAATTTAATTGTTGTCAGGTCAGTGATCTGCTGCTCACATATGGCTCCTACAAATATTTCCCTACTAGATCTGCTGTACACCCTCTGCCTCCAAGGAAATAGGGACAGGTATTTCAGGAAAGAGTAAGGAATCTAGGGAATGTACTCATCTATCTTCATACCAAAGTAAGCAGACTTCTCATAACTAAGAAATGAGGCATCACTATTGGGCAAACAAACTTTAATATTGAACTTCCAAGCTGTGTTAGTCCAAAATTGCAGAGAGGAAACACTATTAAACAGTGAGATATAAGGAGTTTGAACTGTTTGAAAAACACAAGCATAGGCTGTTTATGGACTTGTCTGTCTTTGGGATTGCTTTGGGAAAATACATGTGTGTTCCTGTAACTGGTGCTATTCTAAAGGCAAATTAAAAATTCCTTCCCAAAATTTTTCTTGGGACACCTGCTAGTAAGTTAGTAGCAGCAAGATAACTTGCATGTTGTTAGAACTTTGCATGAAGTGAGGGGAAAAGAAACAACAGCCCTATTCCAAGAATTGTGGAATTTGGGGATTGGGGTTTTTTTTAATGGGATCATTGCAATGAGGTGGCATGTAGTGATCACACTGATAGCTGGAAAGGTACAATCGAATGGATAGAAGGAGGAGCAGCCTCTTAAATGCTGTTGGCAGTTCAAGAAACAACGTGTTATTCTAACCCTAATGACATTTGTAAGTTAAAACCTCAGCCGGGCTTAATTGTGGCTGGATATGTTCATTCTTCACTGTTTTTTTTACATAACATCTCTAAAATATACATTTTTACACTGAGGAAATTCAACAGTTCAGAAATGTTGAATGCTATTAAAAAGTGCCAAGTAACAGAAGTTTTGGATTTAAAAGTAGTTTCATTTGTAGTATTCATCTGTTTGAAAGAAGGAAACATCTTTCAGATGATTTCATTCCTGTGAGCTTTGTATCCTACAGAAAAGGAAATTAATGACAAACACTGATGCCAGATCAAGTTTTGGCAAATTTTGGCACCAAGTAAGATGCCTTTGGGTAACAAATGACATCAGTTGGTGCAAAGCACCCTGTCGTTTTCTGTGGAAACCTCATTTTGTCTGATGTCCAAACGTTGAACTGAGTCTCTGCATCTTTTCAGAAACAGAGGACGGACTATGTTGCGAAACAACCTGAGCCAGTTCCCGCTACTCCTTCACCACCTCCCACCCCTGCCCCTGTGCCCACGGCTGTGCCCCTCCCTCCCAGTGCCCCAGCACCTCTTGCAGTGCCCGTGCCCAAAGCCCCAGCAGCCGTGAGTCGCCAGAGCAGCACCTCCAGTGACAGCGGTGGGAGCGTTGCACGGGACACCCAGAGGCAGAAGCAAATCCCTGTGGATCGTAAGTCTGTCTAAGAAACAAGACAAAAAGCATTCCTCCCATTCCTCTGTGTTTTTCTTAATCCTAAAATGCCTTAAAATTGTGTTTTGGGTAAAATCTTTATGAAAAATGTAGCTTTAAAGCTGTGTTTAAAATACAGGCTTTCTGTGTTTGTGTGTTCTGACCCTCCGTAATTGTATTGGTAATCAGGGTCAAAACACTTCTACACTTGTCAGAGTCCTAAATCCTCTCCTTTTATGAATGGCAAGGATCTCTCTGTGGTTTACAACACTGAAAATGCCCATGCTGATGTTCTGGCTAATGTACATTTTCCACCTAAACTCATTGCTGCATTAGAACCTAAACTGCTTTTAAAATCAATTACACTGTTTTTACACTTCAATTCATGCACATCCATATTTCGAGGTCATTTGCACATGTATGCAAGGCTTGCAAGAAGACTTACAAGTCTGGTTGATGCACAGGAACCGTGTTGTAATAGTGTTGGTGGAGATTCCTAATCGGGTGCCCCTGGCTTGGTCAAAGCAGCAGCAACTGGCAGGCCGTGGAGCAGACTTTCATGGCCTTGTCTTAGGATGAGAGAACATACTCCATAGCTCTTTAGCTGGAAAAACTTGGTAAGGTGCATCCAGCAGTGTGTGGCTGTCATGAAAAGTTGTGATTAAGGCCACGCTGTAAAGCCCAGCCAATGCTGGATTCAGACTGAAAAGCAGTTTGGGTTAGAAGAACTTACTTAGTCAGTAATTTCTGTTGTAAATGCACTTTCAGCAATGTGATTGCTTGGCTTAGAAACAACTGAAACATGTAGGCAAGCATTTGCTATAGTTTTTAAAGTAATAGCTGTTAAAATAATGAGCTTTTTGTAGTTCAGGAGTTGACAGCTTTGCCCATCATCTGCCTCTTTGCCTTATCAGAAAATCCTGCTTGCACCTAAGGTTAGAAACTGGCATTGAGAATAATCCCTTCTGGGCAAGGTCTTCTTTTCTCCTCCATCCCCAGTGGATGGGCATGTGTGAGTAATCACAGTCAGTTGGTGGAGCCTGTGTTGGTATTGCCTGGTGGAGATCAAGCCTAAGTTCTTGCCTAAGCTCTGAACTCAGGAAGGCTCCGAGACCTTGGTAATATGTTCACCTAAAGGACAGTCTGACTGGAAATTATAAATGGAGAACAGCCTGGCAAGAGGAACAGGCTTCACTGCTGTTTCCAAAAAAACCAGTAGGGCCAGCTTCTGCCTTCGTCCTAATTTGGATAATTTGTCACTTAAATAAGACCAGAAACCCAAGCAGATACAAAAGATGTGGAAAGTGAGAGTGAATTTCACACACATGCACAAAAATGATAATATTATTTCCATGTAAGGACTTTGTATGCCATAGCACACCTGTGTTCTCGAACCCATGATAGCCTTCTCTATCCACCCACGGAAAATGAGAAGACCATCCTGGCTTCAGGTCCTGGGTGTGAGGTGGTGACAGGACATCTCTTGCCCTCTCAGCCCTGCGGAGGCCCTGGATCACACAAGGGAGCTCCTGTACCCCCCAGAGCTGTCAGTCAAGCCCAGTTAATGGACTTCAGGTACCTCAAAGTCCTCATGGAATAGGTGCCTCTCCAAAGGTGATGGGCAAACCCTGCTCATGCACCTGACCCCTGCAGAGAACACTGCAGGACCTGCTCCACACCCAGGGCATCTTGTTTATTTCTGATAACACATCTCACAACAGTAGGAATCTGTTATCTAACAGCTAAATATTTGTCTTTTGATACAGTCTCTGTCTAGATTAAGTCTTTCAAAATCCTTGCAAATAGAAGGAAGATAGCAATGCTCTCTCTATATTCCTGCTTGGGAAAATAATGTGTGCATGCTTTGGTAACATTGCCTAAAGGCTTTACTCATATAACCCAATTCAGATTTTCACATATCACTGAACACATGTCACTTGGGCTACTGATTCACACTCTGGGGAGGAGGAAACCCTACACAATGCTGCAAATATTATACTAGAGATATTTTGTCCACTTTCAGCCTTGGGCTGTTTTGTAAAAGAGGAAAGAAAAGGGCTAAACCAAAGTTTTTTCTTTTTCTGCTTTGTTGATTAAGAAAAAAATAATCCTAGAGGCCTATGTAAAGCTTGTTTTTATTTGTGTAACTGCCTAGAGATGTTGATCCCTGGAGAGGTTTTGAGACAATATAAAAGGAAAGTAGAGAAGGAAATATTTTTGCTATCTCACATTTTTTCATATTGAAGTATTGTTTTCTTCTGTTCCTATCAGTGTAATGGGAGAAAAGGAATAGCTTTTGCCATGTAAGTGCATCAGAGAAGGTGCTCTAGTTACTGTTTGTGTATCAAAGTGAGAAGGTTGAATAAAGATATCTTGGCAAGGAAATCCTGAGAATTTTTGAGATAATTTGAGTTGCTTCTCAAAGGATTTTTATCGTTGTTCCAGAGTTTTGGCACAGAGTATTTAACTGTGCTCAAACAGTATCTTCTGTCAGCTCAGAAAATGATTTACACCCTTTTGGATTCTCCCTACTTTAGTGAAGTTATCCGTAGAGATTTCTGTATGCATTTTAAACAATTTTCAGTGACATTATAATTGATTTTGTTGAAATGGCTGAAATGTGTTTCAGTTTGTTGCCTGCTAATGACCAGCAACTGAACTAAATGCTTCAGACAAATGGGTTCTGGGGGATAGGAAATTTATACAGTTTTGTTTAAAAAAAAAGCAAGTAAACAACCAAATTCTTGCCCGTGAGAGCAACTATTTTTTTCCTTTATGCAAAATATGACATTGTTTCAGCTAACCAGTCACTCCAAGCTTGGAGTGAATTCAAATTTCTTAAAATCCCTTCAAAGCTGTGACTGCTGTAATAGCTCATTAGATGTAAGGTGATACATGTCAGCAGCTGTGAAATATTTTTGCCTACATTGATTTCCAATTTTCAATTAAAAAATGTTTGTGGAAAGTGCTACCTTTCTACAGTGCAAGCAATCTTACAACCTTCCTCATCGGTTTTTTTTTTCATTTTTAAAACATCGCAATTGCAGTTGAAGAAAAGCAAACTATGGCAATTGAATAATTGTTCCCTCCATGCCCACTTTCTTCTACAGCTTGGGTGCTCTCAGACTGATCTATACCTTTATGAAATCCAGCTCATTTCTCCTTTCTGGGGTCATTTTGGTTTGGTTTGTTTTTTTTTTGTTTTCTGTTTGTTTGGTTTGGTTTTCTTGTTTGGTTGGTTTTTTTGCTTGTTTGTTGGTGGTGGTTTTATGTTTTGGGGTTTTTTTGTGGGTTTTGGTTTTTTTTTGGTTTTGTTTTGTAGTTGGTTTTTTTGTTTGTGTTTTTTTTTGGTGGGTTTTTTTTTTGGTTGGTTTTGGGGGGGTCGTTGGTTTTGGTTTTTGTTTTTTTTTGGTTGTCATTTTGTTTTGCAAAGAGAGGATTGAGGATATTGAAATATATATTGAAGGAGAACAATAATTCAGCCTAGAAATCTACATCTAGATTCAATTAGATCTAGTGAACAAATCTCTAAAGGAATAAAAACAACTTCAAGATTGAAGTGGGGTGTAAGAAACGAGCTGGCTTTTAAAGCAGCCTTGAGAATAACTCCTGTGGAACGTGTCTCTCCAGGCAGGAAATCCCAGATGGAGGAGGTGCAAGATGAACTGGTTCACAGGCTCACCATTGGCCGCAGTGCTGCCCAGAGGAAGTTCCATGTGCCACGACCCAACATCCCAGTGGTCAACATCACTTATGACTCTTCACCTGAGGATGTGAAAGCATGGTTGCAGTCCAAAGGATTCAACCCTGTGTAAGTTGGAGGGCAAATGTAAGAAAACTTCTTTATTCTCCTGTCAGTAAGTAGGATGTGGTCTGCCCACGTTGTAAAAATCAAGCAGCCTTTTGGAAGTCAAGAAACATCAGCTGCACTCTTGGAAAAAATACTTTGGTTTTACATACATAGATACACATATATATTTTTATGTATAAGTGTGCCTAATATGTATTATATATAAAAAAATACATGTTAATGTGGTTATAGATATATATCGGCCTCCAGCAAAAGGTGGCACTTGTAACAGATACTCACTTGACTTCAGGAGTCCTGTTGCATAAATGTTTTTCTTAATTTAGTAACCCTACCTGAGGCAATGTGGGCTGAAGACAACCTACTTCTCTCCCTTGGCTGGTATATTTTTACTTATTTTTTGTTTGTTCCCTTGGTGTGACCCCAGGACTGTCAACAGCCTTGGTGTGCTGACGGGAGCTCAGCTTTTCTCCCTCAATAAAGAGGAACTGAGGACTGTTTGCCCAGAAGGGTCAAGAGTCTACAGCCAAATTACGGTACAGAAGTCTGCCTTGGAGGTATGGATAACCCTTCTCACTGACCCAGGCTGGGCTGCCAGGTTTGAATCTGGAGAAGTAAATAATTCTTTCTGTGAAACAGATGGTTTTCCCTTGGTTCCCGTCATGCTGATAAGCATTATTTGTATCCCAGTTATTTGGCATTAATTCGTTGAAACAGGGGTCCAAAAAGGATTAGAAATAGTACTCAAGTTTGAGACATTTTGTGCTGTAACCAAACTGCAAGAAGACAAAATAGGCCAAAAAGAGCTCTGGGGGAAACAACAGAGAGTAAAATGCCCCTTTTTTGCTTTTTGCTTTGCCTGGACAAACAGGTACTCCTGTACTTTTGTACTAACTTACATTAGTGTGGTGTTTGATTTGATTTGATTTGATTAGGAGGCATGGGAAGGTGGTAGAGTGAGTTCACTGCTGAATCTCAAAGCCTTTCAGGTCAAACACCTGCATTAGAAGGTTTCTAAGTGGGGCAAACACTTTGGACACTGTGCTAGCAGCGTTACTGAGCAAAGCATAAAGTACTGGATCTCTGTATTTATGGCTCTGTAGCAGTTTGCTTTAATTACAGTAGTGTATTGTTTCTTAAACCCCTTAGAAGCTTGTATACAGAGCTGTGCTGCCATTTTAAACCAGTAGAATTGGAGATGCACCTACTTCTTTGTTTAAAACTTGCTGTGACAAGCAGTGAAATGGACTTGATAATATCTAGATGTGAGATGAACCCAAATGAGAAGCTAGATTCTTCCCACCCTGTTGGAAAGAAAATCTTGACGTTTAAAATTTTTCTATCCTCTCATGAAGCTGAGACTGTCTTGCTTAAATGATTTTCAGCATTAACTGCCAGGCACATTTTAAAGACAGGTTTAGGATTAGGATTTTATAATTTACCTGATCAGTGTAGATCAGAGAGCACCACTTTCTAACACTGTTAAAATTGCTTGATTCCTTTCTTCAAGCCCTATTTTCCTGTGAGAAGGGAGAAATATTTCATTTTTATTCTTAGGAGTATAAATCACTACAGCCCAGAGCAGACCATAATTTCCTAGTAAAAATATTTTCATATTCTTCAACTTTTTTTAATGTTAACAATCTTAGTTCAGTTTTATAAAGCTGCTATATACTGAGATATAAGTGCCTTTGTGGTGGAAGTTGGTTTGAAAAGTAAACATGCACTGGATTAGAGGGGTCTGTCCTTTTTTTCCACCATGCTGTTATTTTGCTTGCCTCAGTTAGGTCTAACTCTGCAAGAAACTAAAAAGTCCAAACTTCTCCAGTAGATGCTCTCCAAGTGCTAATAAACAGGTACTCACAGTTTAACAAGGTTGTTATATTTTGTTATTGAAAACATAATTGAAATATTTTTTCTGCCATACAACCAACCAGATCTTCAGTTTCTTCTTAATGTTGTTCTACCTCAGGCAGAAAAATTTAGTATTTTATAATTGGGATTCCAGTCATTGTTGGAATTAAATAATTTTTACCCTTACGGGCAAGAAAATTAATAGGTATGAACACAGTTGTTTCACTTTATTTTCATGGTAACATTCAGCCTTCAATCACACCAGAGTTTAAAACATCCAGTGGACTTGTGTGGCCTCTGTGTGAACATGACCAAGTGCAGGGAAGTTGTTTGGGGTTTTAAGAGCTTTGTGGGCCTGGCCAGGCAAAAGCTGGGAGATAAGTATGTGAGACCAGTGTCAAGACAGCAGAGAGGTGGTCACAGTCAGGGCCAAACACCTCCTTTCTGCCAGAGGAAATAGTGGTGGCCAGCAGCAGTGTCCCAGGAGGAGGCAGGCTGCACCATGCTCTCTACTGATCCACAGCATCCCTCCTTGGACCTCTTCCTGGGGCTGCTCCAGAGAGCTGAAGTTCACCTTATATGACATTTACAGGACATTACAGCAGCTTGGCTGGTCATATTTTCTTTTACTTTATGTGATTTTACTTTTTGGTTGCAAGGTGAAAATATTAATAGCCTCCATGATTATGGGGTTTTTATGTGTCCATTTCCTTAACTACTGCTGAACATTTTAGGCTCTGATGTTGAAAAGTGCTACAGTAGGTAAGGGTAGAGGCACAACATCCTGAACACCACTTTTGTCATCTCCAGAAGGGAACACTTGAGTTCCACATTCTAAATCTCTTTCTGCTCAATCAATAGGAAGAACAGGCACACATTGTTTCAAAAGTGCAAATGGTTTCTGTCTAATATACATATCAAATTACCTGGAAGAATAGCTTATTCCCTTTGACACCTTGGTGAAAGGAATGACCCAGGCACAATCCCAGAAGTGGGACTGACTGATGGAATTTAGTGATACCTGATGATCTGGTTAGAGGCTAAGGTGGGTAAATCCCTGTGGCTAAGGTCTAGCAGTCTGTTCCCAAAGTTGTATTCCTAAGCACAGCCCTAGGCTGCTTGGCTGTGCTGTACCTCACCTCGGAGTGGGATGTGCCTGTTGTGCTGTGCCACGTCTGTGTTGCAGCTGGTTTAGTCAAGCAGCATTTGGAGCTCATCAGTCATGTTGTCACTGATGTTACCAGGAAGGCAAACTGTTTCAGCTTGGGCCTCTCAGCTACTTTCAGAAAAATCTTTCTATGTGGCCTCTGATAAAGCTCATTGTCAGGTATCTGCTGATGTTATTTTATGCATGACTTCAGTAGTGGGTGACTGCTGCACTTGCTCCGTATCTGAAACCAAAAGGGCAAGGACAAGATGAATTAAGACAAATTAAACTGCTTTTCCACCTTCCTTCAGAGATTCCCTTATAATCCCCCTGCCTTGCCCTTCTACTCTGGGAGAAGAGCAATGGTAATTTAAACGAAGGAGCATTGTAGCCTCTCTCCCTGTGGACACCTAACCTTTCAGGTAATGGCACCAGATAATGCATTGTAATGGATATATAGGGGGCTGAGTCTAAATGAAAATATATGTAATAGGATACATTTTCAGCATTCAATCAGCTGAAGGATTTTCCCCTTAACAGTCCTGAAATTTGTTTTACAAATTTCAAAAACAGTTTCTCTTCCTTATTCAGAGGCTATTTTGGAAGCTTGGAAGTTTTGAAGGTCATGTGATGGCCAAATAATACAGAAGCAGATATGGCTCTAGCTTTATAATCCCTTGGTTTAATTCAAAGTCATGCACACTTTGGGAAGTTCTACTCTAGTGGATATGTGTCCTGGCCCTGCTAATAATTGCATTTACGTTATCAAAGCAATCTCTTTGTAGCTGGATCAAGAGAGCTGTTTTTCACTTTTAAAAGGGGAAATAAAGCCTTGTCCTCACAATAGTTCACTGTTGCTAATATTGTAATATGGTTCAATTCCTAGTACTGTGCTCTGAATTTGAAACCAGTGTTTCTGAGCAGTAAATGCATGATGGTGTATTATGTGACTGAGGCTGAATCCTTAGGCCTTGGCTGTGCAATCCCATGTGTGTGCATGAGCTTTGTGTTTATATAAATCTAAAACCATAAAACCATTTTCAATTTTTTAATTTCTAAATATTATTGCCCTGATTTTTAAGCACTCGAAGGTGGAATCCTAACAAAATTGCTGAACTTTAATCCTGCTTTTGCTGAAGCCGTATTTCACCCCATAAATATCCAACAGTTCCAGGACCTTGTGTGAGAATTAAAGATGCTCATCAGTGCTGAAAGCTCTAGCTTTTCACACTGGCTCACACTTCTAATCTGCAGATTTTTTTCTGATCTGTATTTAAGGGCAGTATAAATACTATCCTATTGGAGCTGCAAGGTGAGTTTAATTTGTTCAAACACCTGTTCTAATAAAATGCTGTCACAGAAACGTCATCACATGTCAAAACCACTCTTTCTTTTTTGCTGACAGGCAAACAGTGGTAGTTCAGAACTGCAAGAAATTATGAGAAGACGGCAAGAAAAAATCAGTGCAGCTGCCACAGACTCAGGTGTGGAGTCCTTTGATGAAGGAAGCAGCCACTAGATGTGTTTTCTCTTTTCTTTGATTTCATTGTCCATATCATTGTACTATCCAGCTTTGCTTTGGGAAGCAGTGAAGGGGAATGTCTTACTATATTGTAAACTTAACTAGCCAACATAAAGAAAACTTACAGTAGTCTCCACAGAAGTACCTGCTGCTGCCTTCTCATCATGGAAAATGAACAGATGAGAAACTCGGTGGAGCTTCCTGACAGGTGAAAATATTGGCACATGATTCACTTATACCCAAAGATGAGTCTTGGCTTTAAGGAATTAACATGCCAGATGAATTGGAGCACATCTTTATGATTCATCTGAGGGGAGCTGAGCCAGCAATAAAAAAGCATTTGAACCCTTCATTATAATTATAATACCAAGATTCTGAATCCCATCTCTTGCTGTTGTGTGCAATTATGTCTTTTTGGCTCAGTCTTTCTTGTCATGCATTTGGCTGCAGGATGTTTATTTAAGTTGTCCATGCCAGCAATTGGAGAGGAAATTCTGAGAGAATGAAGAGCAGCCCAGCATAGACTGAATCCTTCCTGCACCACTCTCAAGAAGTTTTTATTACTACTGCTGCTGTTCATAGCAAAATAATACTCTGTACATTGATTTTATCAATACTTCATCCTATATACAGTTCATCTTATACTGATGAACTATAATATTGCACAAGAAGGAATAACTAGAAAATAGTAACACAGCTCAAAGAGGTGATGACATCTGCTGTAGCTGGCCATGCAACAACTCACAGTACATTTTTTTTTAAATATACTTGCATTTTTTTGCCTGTAACTTAATCCATCAGAAGAACAGTGTATAATCTAGGTTTCTCTGTGTGTTGATCCCAGGTATCAGTTTTTCCTTATGTAAAAAGCTGTTCCTTTATAAATGTAATCTTTTGGGAGGCAAAAAGGGGGGGAAAAGGAAACATCCTTTCCAGAAAATGTTATTTTTGAAGCTGCAATGATTTTTGTCACAAAATGTTCTGTTATTTCACATGGTCATGTGATTTTATATATAATATATGTATTATATATAATATATAATATCACTTAATTTAGACAAATTTAATCATCTAGTTTGATTAAGTTTCATAGTGCCTTTTTCACATGAATCAGCTTAAAATCTGCAATAAACAGTATTTCTTGTCTGTTAAATTGTTGTATCTTTGTGGCAACAAAGACAGTATTGAAATAAGAAAGTAATCTTGATTTTTGCCATTAGTTTGCTTTTCCTCTGCATACAAGGCTAAAAAAGAATCCTATTCATTTTTCACAAAGGAAAAATTAAAATCTTAATAAAGGTGTTTAGTGCCATTTACTGTAAATGCCCTCACAAATGCTACTTCTCTGTGTTGCTTATGTGTCTGTGTGTGTTTCCATGATTAATATATATTCTTTATGCCTGTCTGAAATGGGTCAAGAAGTGGTAAATCCTGAACTGAAGGCTCCAACTGCCATAGCAATCACTAAAAAATGGATTCTTGTCTTATCCAGTGAAAGAAACGACGATTCCTGATTGCTTTCTCCCTCTGGGAAACACTTGAAGCAGCACACCTGTATCACAGCTGCATCCATTCAACCTTTTATAGAGAGCCTTGGGGGGAAAATTGTCTCACTGCTTGTCCTTGGATGCCAAGCCCAGACCTCCAAAGCCTTAACTTAACATTCCCTCTTTCCCACCCTCTCTAGTCAGCATCCAGACCTACCCTGAAGAGTGGAGATCTGAAGCTGCTCTCAGTTGTAAGTACAGGATCAGGAAACTTTTTGAGGGGTCTTTGAAATTCCTATTTAAAAATTAGTCGCTGTCTTTTCTCATGGCAATTATGTCTGATTCCATTAAGAGCACTGTGGTGGTAACCTGCACCTCTGTTCCCCTGCTAATTACCAAAATAGCCAATATTCATCTTCCCTGCAAGCTGTGTTCTAACATTCAGCATATGGTTTGCTTTTGCTCAGAAAGAAGCATCAGCTCTGAGACTTCTCTGACTTTGTGGAGTTTGGCATGCCAAGGTCTCGGAGGAAGGACCCAAAATTCATCTCTGACTGAAAAGGGGTGGCTTTACAATTGGGTTGGGTTTTTTTTTGAGCTGGATTTTTGTGTGGCTGTTGTATAGAAAGAGCCAGACAAGTCTGGATGTGGTCAGTGTGCTCAGAGGCATCTCTGGAGATACTGGGGTGGGGGGGAAGAAACTTAAGGGATAAAGAGAATAACCTGGGATTTGAGATTTGGTTGGTTGGCTTCTGTCTTCTTTCATAGTTTCTAAATTATTAGCTGCTCATGCCTTAACAACTCAGCACAATTCGAGTTGTATTTTACCCTTTCACTTTGCTGAACTAACCTTTATGGATTTCTGTGTTACAGTTTGTGAAATCTGGGGCTGAGGCAGGTATTTCCCTTTTTTTTGTGGAATTTCCATGGTGGTTTAAAGCTCTGCAGGGAGCTTCACCCCTATGCTGGGCAGTTTTTGAATTTTCAGTTTGCTGGAAGTTCCAGGAAATCAAAAGGAGATCTCATTTGGGGTTCCTCAAATGAAAATGTTTCCTTCATAATATTCAGTGGTTTAAATGAAAACAGTAGTAAAATGCAGTGTTTCGTTCAAAATGTTTTCTTTAGGATTTGAGCAGTGAGGCTTATTTTTTAATACTAATATTTTAGAAGGCTGTGATATGTGAAAAATGCCTGACAAGGAAACAAAACAGTTTTTTAAATGTCAAAGAAAGTGGCTTATTAGATGTTTGATAACATAGGGACTACTTTACTATTTTGCTACCCTTTTTAACTGGGTGGAGGGAGAGTTTTAGCACTGTATGTTCACTCAGCAGTTCTATGCTTTCAGAGCACAAGCCTTTTAACATCAGCAAGGCACTTCCCACTCCTTTAGTCTTCATGTTCCCTTTGAACACCATAGGAAGAGCAAACCACTGTGAAACTTCACATTTAATTCAGAAAGAACACTTCAATACTGATGGATGGGAGCAGTTTACCATCTAGAAATCCAAATGTTAAACACTGCTTTATTCAGAGAAATTGTGATATTTTAGATATTTCAGACTAATTGTATTGCACCAAAGCATTGTGCTGTATAAATGTTGGTGAGTTTGGAGGGGGCTGGGAAATAATTTGCAGTCCTTCCACAGTTGATGTGTGCAGAAATCAATGGTTTGTGAGGCAGTAGGTGTCCAGAATGGTGTGATATTCTGGAATGTGCAGAGCTCCCAGTGACTTTGAGTACATTTATCAGTGTTTGTGAACCTCTGAAAGCATCTCTTGAAGTGCTTTGCTGGACAGTGATAGCAGTATTTTGATAATTTAAGAGAACAAACAAAAATAATGGTAAGATGTGAATTAAGTCTTTCTAATTGGGAAACCTGTAAGTCACAAATTTTTTTGCTTCTGTTCTGGGGAGTGAAGGCATTTTGAGTTTTCAGCTTTTTTAGGTCATATACAGAAACAAGTTACAGCTTGAATACCAGACCCTTGTCCAAGGAGATGTCTCCACTCTTTTCATGGGCTGCAGTTCATGCATAAGGTAAACATGACTCTGAATGAAACCCCGTATTTCTGGCCAAACTACCGTTGTATGAGCCCAGATTTTTTATTATATTTTTCCCTCAACTATGAGTCTATATAGTGTCTAGAACAGCCCTGTATAAGGATTGAGTCTGATATATCAAAAGTATTTGAGGGAATGCTTTTGTGCTCAGCCTCTCACCTTCCCAACAGCATTATGTGTGGGAAGTGCAAACACAAGGAAATCTGTGTTGGCTTCTGTGTTTAAATATTTCACAAACATTTCTACTGCAGCTGTGTTAATTTTTTGCTAATAAGTGCCTATTTAACTGTCTTTGGCTCACCTGTATCCTCTTTCAGTTTCTCTGAGTTGCTTAGGTTGCAACTTCGGCCTTTAACTACTTCCTCAGCATTCAGACCAAAATGAGGATCAAGATATTAGTCTGTGCTTGTACTCCTTGGTAATTTTTGTAGTTTAAAAGGAGATGACAGAAAATAGGGAGCCTTGGATGTTTCCAAGCACCACACCACCCCGATCCCATCCATGTCAGAGCACTAAGAAGTAAGCTGAAAGGAATAGCTTTTGCTGCCTCAATGAAACTACACTTTTCACATAAGCCCTTTAAAAAGTAAGATGTGAGAGGGAGGTGGTGTGACACTGTGGTTAATGAACAGAGGGAGGGAAGGGCCATTTCACTGCATAGGATGATAATGATGTTTGACAGGGGAAATATGTCTTCTTTTAGTGTAGGAAAAAACACAGTAAAATGAAACCAAGCACAGGTAAGGCTTCCCAACCTGTTCTTAATCCTTGTGTGAGGTTTGAAGGGAACAGTTCTGAAGACCCAAGGATGTCAGGGCCCACTGCACAGCACATGCTGAGAGAGGCACTGCTTCCACACGTGGCTCTAAAAACTTCTTAGCACTTGTAAATCGTGTTCTTAGGTTTGTTCCTTCCCTGGCAGCACACAGAGCATGAGGCAACAAGGAGAAAGCCATGGTGTCAGGTAATGGTCACTCACTGTGCAGAGCTGCTTTCACAGACATCTGGGTCAGTAGGGGCTGTAAGAGCAGCACATCAGTACAGAGCAGACAGTGTCAGCAGAGCTATGGACATGAAACCCATATTCAAAAAACCTGTTACCAAATCTGAAGCTTCAGACAGCTTTCAGACAGCTGTGATGAGTTTAGAGTTTTATTTTGACAGATGCTGGAAACAATATTAACATGCAGTGTGAGTCCAAAACATTCTTCTTTTGTACTTCTTTTGACAAGGTAAAACTAAAAGTATGACATGTCAGTTCAGGCTAAAAGGCTCTGCATGACTCTGCTGAACAACAGTGTCTTCCAGACTTGTTTTTTGGTTTACTTGTGAGGTGGTTTCCACTGTCATCCCAATAAGCCCACTTAGCAGTTTTGGATACTTTGTGGGGTGGGAAAAGGTATTTTTCTGAAGTAGCTTTCATTGTAATTGATTTTGTGATTAGCTATTAAAAGCAAAATACACACCTGTTACTGTGCAACTGGAATAATTTTTGACATGCACTCAAAAACTGTCTAGTAAATTCAGGCTATTCAGGCAGTGCCATTTGCAGCAATTCGATTTTGGCCTCTTTGTATCAATCTTGCACCCTGTCCTGTTCAGCCAAGCTTCTGTTACAGACAGCTCACACCGTGATATTCTGTGGGCACATGAATGCTGTGACCTGCTTTCTCTGGTCTGTGATACAGAATAAATGTAGCCTCAGTGAGCAGTGGCCAGCAAGAGTGAGGAGGCTGTAAATCAGAAAGAATGTTTGTGGGTGTTTGTTTTTGGTTTTTTCCCCCCCCGACAGTTCTCTAGAAGGATGTGAACGTATTTTCTGAGTAAATACATAATTAAACTCTGAAATACATTTTTTAAAAAAAGCATGGAGGCTGAGTCTAAATGGTCAAGTGCTCATTTATAATTCTCTCTTCTGTTCACACTAAAACAGACAAATTTTTGCTCTTCCTACTGGACTGGCAGGCTCTCCAGCTTAGGCACACCAGTGAAATGAGAGAGAAGTGGGTACCACTGAAGCCTTTCTTGTTAGCAGCCTACTCTCTGAAGCCAGGGTGCTTTGCTCTTTTGCATCCATCTTTATGCATCAGACTTGGAAAAACAGCATCTCTGCTTTAGGACTGGGAGCAGTGGAAGCAGTGGAAATAGTACTAAATGCATGGAAACAGAAGGGTGAAAATGCACATCAGACCCATTTAGGAATCAGAAACTACTGTTTTTGTAGTGCCCCTCACAAGGACCTCTTTTATCTGGGGAGTTAGGTTAGGTCTATGCAGTTTTGCATAATATGTATGAGAGAGTTTGAAAGAAGTTTTCCATTGTAACCAAAGCCATGGTGATGTAGATGTTAAAGGAGTATGCACCTATCTACCTGCTAGTGGAATAAATGTGGAAGGAAAAAAAAAAAGAATATGAGCTGAAGGAGATTGTGCTCCTGGAAGTAGCAGAACTACTGAACTACCACCTGGTACCCTGCCAGGGCCCCAGAACCCAGAGTGAATGAAATAAAAGCACATGGAGGTGTGTTTGCTGTTTTGCTGACAGTGATTTCTGCACAGGTAAGCAATCCAGTGTGTTTACTTCCAGTTCAAGTTTGTTTTGTTTACACTGAGTACCATTGCTGCTGACTTCCAATGAAGTGACACAAAGCAACAGGTTACAAAAATGCCATCGACATCCATTCTGACAGCATCCATGTCACAATACACAATGATGTACTGGAATTATACAAAGACCAAAAAAAAAAAATATATAGATAGCTAATTATTCTGACTAGAACTGAAACCGACAGCAAAAAAGAAAAGAGCCCCCCCACCCTGACCCCAAAGCCCCTGCAGGAATCCATACTGACACTTTGGCAGCCTCGTAGCAATAAAGTGATAACCAGCCCTTCACGTGCCAAAACCTTGTTTTTGTAACATCGTACATTCCTGGTTCAGAGAAATAGTTAAGTCCATTAAAGCACTTTTCCCGCCCCCCGCCCCCTTTCTTTTCCACCCCTCCAACCTGAACAAGCTTCATGTTTTTACACAGGGTTAATAATTATTAAAAATAATAAACGAATGGGAGCTATAGGCACCATAGACTGCTCAGATAGTTAAATGCTATAGTATATATGCTAAGATATCCCAGCTTGAAACTCAGTTGCCCTGTGATTAGATTGATATAAAGCATTACTGAAAAAGTTGGCAAAAAGAGCAGTCCCTCTGCTTAATTAGTCGCCGCACAGTGAAGAACCGAAGCCACCTCCTCTCTGTGTTGGCTGCTCCAGCTTCAGCTCCATGGTTTGGATTCTGCTCATCAGTCCATTCCTCGGGTCTTGTGCTCCCCCCAGGCCCCACGTACATTAGTGCTGTAAGGAAACAGTCAAATCCATGTACCCAGCAACCCCCCCCACCCTCCCATCCCCTTTCTGCAATCTCCAGGTTTCTTCATGTATATTCATGCCTCGCTACTCTCTAATGAGGTATTATTAGATACTAACAATGCCTGCTCTCCTAGGGATGTTAGCACTGACCAATGACACACGAAGAAAGCTCTTCAGTCAACCATTAAAAAAATATTGCACTTACTTCAACCTTAAGCCCAACCTGCACAGCACAAAAAAAAAAAAAAAAAATTATCGAAAAAATTAACCAAAAGTACCAAACAAAACCCCAATGCTCTAGAGCAATCTATTTTATGGACATATAGTGTCTTTTCCTTCATGATGTTTAGTTGAATTTGGTCCAGTATTTTAAAAAAATGTCCAGAAATTAAACAGTTCAAAAGACACCGCAGGCTTGTTAAGGCTTTGTCTCCCCAGTGCTTCAGAAAGGTAAAAGTTTCTTTCATTGTCCGTGTACTGCAAAGCAGCAATCTCTGTGGCGCAACACTTGGCCATTCCAACCATCAACAGAAAAGAAAATCAGAAGCAAGGGAAGATGGGTGTGCTTCATGGTCTCACCTGGAACCGAAGAAACAATGCTCTAGAAGGAAGAAAATACAGTTCTTGGCATTAATTTTTAGTGACCCCCCCCATACAGGCTGGGACTGCAGGCAGCCAGTACAGGCAGCTGAGTTCTGGGATTTAGATTAGACAGTAAACTACCTAAAATTAGAGAAAGTGTGGCACTTTGGGGTTCATTTCCAGGGAGGGGAATGTTCTCAGAGGTTAACACTGGCACATGTGCAACACCACAGGCACACAGCTGAGGGTGGTGCCCTCAGCCCAGCTCTCCACCATTTGAGGAACCAGTTTGTGTTGAAATTCAGCAGCTTCTCCGCCCAAAAGTGACTATTACAGTTATGGCTGGGTTACTGCTGCCACCTAATGAATCAAAGCTCAGTAGCTTAAAGAGCAGTGACAAACATGCTCACAGCTTGTCCCCAGCACCAAACCTCTCAGCAGGTCACAGCGGCATGTTTGGCTCTGCAGCTGGGACTGGGCTAGGCCAGTTGCTCTCAGCAGGTCAGGCACGGAGGCTCAGTGGAAAAGACTCTACTGGTGGTACCTGTTTGAGACCCTACTGGCTCCCTGCTTCTAGATTTAGGAAAAATACTTCCCCAGCATTTCATTTCAGAGCTTTTTGGTTACTTTCTCCCCCTCTGGCAGAGCATCCCCAAAACTCTGCTGGCTTTGGTAACCTGGCAATTAGTTCCATGGCTTCAGAATAACTGAAGATATTAAAGTCCTCCTTTCCTTTAAGCTTTGTAAGGAGTGTTAGAAGTGGCAGGAATAGTTAGATGGCTCACTCAGGAGTTCTGGATTCTCTTTTTTTTTTGAACAGTGAGTCCATATACTCTTCTAGTGCCACAGGGGATTATTTACTGCAACAGGCTACATGAATTTTCCTTCCCTCAGAGGGGAGGAGTAAGACTGAAAGCTCTTGGAACAAACATTTGTGACAGTGGCTGCTGCTGAGCAGCTGGGATGCGAGGCTGTGGGCAAGGCAGAGGGCCAGGCTTGCCTGACTTACCACCTGTGACTCTGAACTAGGACTTGCTGACGTTCTCATATATAACATCGCTGATGCAGAACTGCTGCTTCTTCTTTTGCCACATCAGTTGCACACACTGGTGGATAAAAATGTACTGTTCCTGGAAGAAAAGACCAAATGAGGGGGCATTTTTGTCAGAAAGAATGGCAAAACCCCAAAGAGTGAAACAGTCTGATAGTTCACAGTAACAGCCTGCACAGCTCCATCTCTCCTATCTCAACCTCTCACAATGTACAGTGAGTTATCAGGTCCCAAAATAATAGCCCACAAATGTTAAAGATAGCATGAAATCCACCTGGCACCATAAGCACTTATAACCTGAATGATGACAGAAGAGGAGTTAAACCTGAGCTGAAGCGAGTCTACTTTACTTTACCTAAAACTGAGTGAATCCCAAGAAAGGTATCTGAATGCTTTATGTGCAACAAATTGCATCCATGCCACATATGCACCTAAAATATTTTAACGAGGTTCATGTTCCTTAATGTTTGACTTCTTCACCAATAAAAAGATAAAACCTGATTTTGTTCACAGAGCAGTTAATTATCTGGGAAGCTATCAAGCTCTGTGCAAGTGACATTGTAAATAAGTTGGGTTAATCACATGCACCACTGTGGAAATATTTTTGTGCAAAAAAGCCATGGTTATCCTTGGGTTTGGTTATGGATTGAGTTTTCTTAGCATTATCATCAGGAAGACAAAAAATTTAGAATAACCTTAATTGATGGCTTTTTGATTTCAAGGAGACAGAGAAGGCAAAATCCTGATGAATCCTTACATTAACCTTTATGTGCATGAGGCAAAGGGAGCAAGTGGATCTCAAGCAAAAACAACTGTCCCAACACCCAAATCTGGATTTCAGCCCCTGTCTCCAGTGGCCAGGAGATACCTACTGTATGTAGACATGAAAGTGTGAGTTTGGAGCATGTTTCAGACCACAGAAATGTCCTCACACTCACCAGTTTGGAGTGTTTCATTTAAATTCAGGGCATTCTCCATTCTCATCCCCTTTTTGGGCCTGAGCTATTTGGTTTTTTTTAAGCTGCTCATTGAGACATTGCCAAATTTCCAGATACCAGGCAGCATGAACTCAGGTGGGCTGTCTGGGGTTTCACGTTTGGTAAGGAAAGACTTCAGTGGCCTCTGTGCCAGTGTCACCCAGTGACCTCTGAGGCCAGGCTTAGTGACTGCTTGGAGCAGCAGGAGCTCAGCAACTGCCCTTGACATCAACCCCAAGCAGCCAATGAGGTTGTACTTGAAAAAAATAAAATATTAAAAAAGCCCCAACAAAAACCCCACATTATTTCTGGAGTGGTAACACAGTTGGCAACACATCAAGGATTTTTCTCTTTTTTACATAAGGATCTGCCTTTGGTTTAACACAGTGAATTGTGATGAAAAGTGGGAGTTTAATAGGACTGATCCAGAATGGACTGAGAATACTGAACTTTGTTCATCTCCAGATGCTATTTGTTGTCACTGCAGGTTGTCTTCATAGCCTGCAAACAGCACTTCCAGCTGTATGGAGGGTGCCAGGTTAATTCAGAGGAGAGTGCAACAGGCATGACGAGGGGAACTGGGAAAGTTTGAGATCCATAACAGCTTATTCTTTGAAAAAAAAGTTTGTGATTTTTTTCCCCCAGTAAATATTCTCCTGACATTTGTCTTAGAAAAAGAACTACCCAGTAGGTATTTGGGCTGGGAGAAAGGCAAGGAGGGTGTCTGGCAGACTCACAATCCTCCTGTCTGTTTTGCTTCTTGTTTATATTTCCATTGTGTAATTGAATTCCTATACTTGGCTAGGTGATACCAATATGATACTTGAACAAGGCTGCCCAATACTGGTATCATTTCATGAGCTATTAATCCCTTCAGCAAGCCCAGTTCTTTACAATGTAGTCTGAAAATTTTGTATGTTAATCTTTTCTAATGCATTGTTTGCATATTAATTTCACAGAAGATGAGAATAACTCATCCCCTCTGGAAGGCATCAGTGAGACTGCAAATATATTATCAGACCCACCTATGCAGCAGATTAGTAACAGAATATTACAACAAAGATGAAAAATTAATTATATCTATTCATAGCAATTTTGTCAAGTGTTCAGAGGAGACAACTGTCACTGGACATGCTAAGAGGGGTATGAAATGGGCACAACACCACTTTCCCAGTGTTGAGGTGAACTGCTCTTACCTCTGTTTGCACCATGGACATTCTGTAGGACCTCATGTCAGACACCAGCCCCAATATATCGACGAACTCGTGGTCGTGGATGTGCTGCAGGAGCCGATCGAGGGCTATGAAGGTTCCTGTCCGTCCCACTCCAGCACTGCAACACACACACACACATGCATCTCAGTTCAGGCTTTTCTGGAGGAGACACACAGGAAAATCAGTGGCACTGCCAAAGCAGGAGCCCTGCAGCTGCAATCATCAGATAGAGCAAACCCCGGCTCAGGCAGGCTGGTTAATGTAGGATTTAATCCCGTGCAGCCCATCATCCACGGACTGGGCAGAGTGCTTGGAGTGGGTGGCTCTGCAAATATGTCACCTTTTTATACTCCCCTTCATGCATTGCAAGCAGAATGTGCATGCACGTGCTCCTCCACCCTCAGCTGTCTGCTCTTGGTGCTTTCACCTATTTTAGGAGACCCCTCTCCCTCCAGGGGCTGTGCCACAACTGCAGAGACCTGCACAGAGGCAGCGGGGGCTGAACTGCAGAGCTCAGTTCCACAGCTCTCCACACTGCACAGACCTTGGCTTGCAGAGACACTGCACTACTGCACTTCACCCTCAAAGGACAAACCCCCCAGGAGAGTCCACGCTCCCAGATTCTGACTTAGGAGCATGAGACAGAAATAGCACCACTTGGCTGAAAATCTTCAGTCCTCCAAAGGGGTGCTTGGTGACTAGAAAAAAGACATCCTGCTTTTATTTAGTGTGTATGATTCTTTGCATTGTGGTTTAACATGTAAGGTGTAAATCTCATTTCACTGAATATGGCTTTAGAGGTTTTACAGAGTGTCTCACAGCATCCCAACATCATATCTACTACTAAGGGTAGAAGTGTGTTTCTTAGCAAAAGTCCTCTCTTCTGTCTTATTTTTTTCTGAAAAGCCTTGAAAGTATTTGCAATAATATTTAACACTTCATCTCAACACGGTTCAACATAACTGTCACAAAACAGGTATTTTTTTTGCTTTTGTTGTGTTAATTTCCTGAATAGGATGAATACAATAGAACTTTGATGTGTTCATCTGACAGGTACATTAACTGATAAATTCATTCTGTGCCGTCTTTAAGGTTTGAGAACAACTGCTGCAGGAGTTGATCAATACATTCTTTTTCTCTCCTCCCCACTGATTTCATAGGATTGTTACTTTTAATCTATATGGTCTAAGATGTACAGTATAGTCTAAAAATTCTATCAGAAAGTATCTCTCTTTGCTGCTATAAGCATCCTAATAAACAAAAAAGAAAATACTACAGTTGTTACTCAGCTCTCTGACACTTGCTTCTGTTCCCTCCCAAAACAACTAAGCAGTATAAACAGGGTTTGATTTTGTAATGTTATATATAAATATCTCCTCTGGCTTACAGACACCTTTCTTGATATTAAGACTCCCAGAATAATATCCCCCTTGAATTTCTCCATTACAGGGGAGAGCTGCATGATTTGCTGCACTTAAAAATGCTGTAGTTGTTTTGCATTCCAGTAGAACATTAATTGCCATATCTGGAAACTACACTTGATATTGCTATACAAGACTGTTTTCTGAGAAGGAAAGTGTGCAAAGTGCTGGGAACAGAAGGTCAGTGCTGACCATCACAGCACAGATGGTGCTGGAAGGAGCTGACTCATTGTGCAGCAACATAACTCTTGTCTGGGGAGGGCAATGCAAGCCTGGACTTCCGATAAGACTCTGTCACCATAATGTACAGATATTCATCCACTACAAACATCTATTTATGTATTTCTAGGAAACCTGTTGTGAGTAGCTGTCAACACAAGAAGCTACAAAGAGGTTTGAAGTCAGTTGGGAAATCTGCATCAGGAATCAATCTGGTGTGGTATCACCACTAACTGCTCCCAGAGAGGACAAATAAATGTGCTTCTTAGTGACATGCAAGAGAGAAATCTGACAGTATGTAAGACAAACTTCCTCCAAAAAAATCAGAAAAAACCCATATAACTGTTAGCATGGGATACTGGCATTGCTGCTGAATGCTCCAAAAGCCAAAAGCCAGAGAAGGAGCATCTGCACAGACACACATTTGGAGGGGAGAAGCATGCTGCAGCAGCTGCTGGGTGTACTGCACTGTCCATATCACAAAGGGGTGGAAATGAGAGAGCAGGGGAAGGCTCTGAGCTGGGGTAAAGCAGGATCACCTGCTGGGCCTCCTGAAGCCATTTGTGGGTAACACCCAAAGAGATGACTCTCCTGACAGAGAAATGACTTCGTGTCTATGGCTGCAGGCTGAAATTCCAGCTCTTCTGCAATGAAAGCAGGGGACCAATTCTACACCCATAACACCAGAGAGAACCATCTTCAGCTGGCAGGGGAGCAGAACACATAAACCTCTCCTTCTAATCAGTCCCTGACCTATTTAATGTCACACCTTGTAGTTCTCAATTTCCTTGAAGCACTTACCTGCAGTGTATGATCATGGGGCCTTTAGTCTTTGCTGATTTCTGCCTGACCATCTGTACAAACTGGAGGATGCTTTCAGCAGCATTGGTCGTGGGCACCCCATGATCTGGCCAGGCAGTGTAGTTAAAGTGCATCACATCTTGCACCTCATCAGCCTGGTGGGAGAAGCAGCATGTTCACAGGAGTTCTAGCAGTGCAGTCCTGCTCGGTCACACTGAGAGGGTTTTCTCATTTTGTGGTGGTGTTTTTCCCCCAAATACA
Source organism: Calyptomena viridis (assembly GCA_013390005.1). Lineage (NCBI taxonomy): Eukaryota > Metazoa > Chordata > Aves > Passeriformes > Eurylaimidae > Calyptomena > Calyptomena viridis. Next base: position 282,589 of record WEIV01004817.1, read on the forward strand.
GCGTAAGAAAGGGAAGTCAGCCAAGAAAGTAGCAAAGAAAGTACATGCTATTTGATTAAAAGGGGAGGGGATATCAGGTCATTATAATCAAAGGGGTGTGAACTTCTTGTTTCTGGGTTTGGGATTTTGTTTTTGCTTTTGTCCCTTTTATTTTGCTTTTAAATCAAGAAGTGTTGCATTTTTCAAGTTTGGGCTTTCTTTCTCTTCCTATTGTATTCCCCCTCCTTTTCTCATTTTGCCAGAGATAAAGAACAATGCTGTTGGCAAACAATCAGGACTGGACTCTCTAGAGTGGTTTTTTTTTTTAAGTTATAAAGAAAAAAAAGCCCAAAAGGGAAGAGAAAAGCACTACAGGGAGAAAGGAAACATTTAGGAAAATACATATTGTAATAAAAAACTTCTATAATGCTGAAAATTCTAACGCACTTCAAATAAGATCCTCAACACAACACATTTTGTCATTAAGGAACTCAAACATGGTGAGGGATAGAGGTCTGTCCTCACCAAAACCCATAGCAAGCAATGCTTTTTGTTTTGTTTTCCCCTCCATATCCCTAAACTTTGCTTTGTGAGCTGGTGCTGGCAATGAGTTGATACAGGAAACAAGGGTGTTAAGAAATGCTTGAAAATCAGGAGAGCTTTAATTAGGAAATTGCATGCTCCTACATGTGTTTCAATACATTATAGGAAGATATTATTATTGCAGAATTTCCCTTTTGAAAAATATTTTCCATTGCTACACTGGTATTTTCAAGTTTTGAACAATTTATAGCAAGAAGGTCTGCCTGAGATACAGAAAAGAAGAAACCCACACATTTGTTGTCACTAATTATTGGCACCACAGAAGTGTCCAGAGCTCTGGTATTACCTTTGTTTCAGCTTTGCACTTTAGTGAGAAATTCACAGAGACAATTTTAGGAAAAAGTTTTGTGATTTGGTCATTTGCCTGTGTGGAATGAGTAAGGACATCAGTCTCAGGCATTTCCCACTGAATGCCCCAAATGGACAAAAGTTAAGGAAAGCCTGGACTGAAATGATTCCCACTCCTTTAGCAGGGCCATGCAGTGTTCCACTTACATAGCTAATTCTGAAACTCCTATAAACCCAGTCTGTGTGCTCCTCCTCGCTCAGCATCTCCACTGTGATATCCCCATAGGCAACAGGATCTTCTGTAAAAGGCCAGTAATGATCACATTTCACCTGAAAGGGATGTAAATCCACATATATTTGAATTTGTATAAATACACACATATATAAAGAAGCACAGTCAAAAGTGCGCAAACCCTCAGGTTTGGAAATGCCTACAGCACTGTTCACTTGATGCTGCAATAAGGGGTAATTTATCTTGCAATGACTTACATTCTAACCATTCCTATTTGTGTAACTGGACATCAGCTGTACAGTGAAGAAAGGAAAAACAATCTCTTTGTAAATTATTACTTTTCCTAATATAATACTTCTAAATGGAACAAAACATAGGCAATGAAAATGTACATATAAACCCCCCAAATTATATTCCAAATATTTCTGTTATAACATCAAGGAAAAACGTAAAGCATCATACTTGTATTTTATAATAATGATTTAAACTTAAAAGAGCAGAATCACAGACTGCCTGAGGTTAGAAAGGACCCCTGGAGGTCATTTTGTCCAACCCCTTCCCCTGTTCCAGCAGGGTCACCTCCAGCCAGCTGCTCAAGACCATGTTCAGGTGGCTTTGGAGTATCTCCAAGGATGGAGACTCCACACGCTCTGGGCAACCTGTGCCAGTGCTCAGTCAACCTCATAGTAAATAACTGTTTCCTGATTTGAGATGGAATTTAATGTGGGGTTTTTTTTCTAATCTGGGCACATCACCTCTTGACCTTTCACTGGGCACCACTAAAAGGGTCCCTTGTCTCCATTCCCTCCCACCAGGTACTTATACACTATGACAAGATCCTCTGAATCTTCTCTTTTCTGGGATGAAGGGTCACAGCTCTCTGTGAGACCTTAAGAAGGTCAGGGAAAGTCATAAGAAGGTCAGATAAGGTCAAGGAAGGTAAGGAAAGAACAAAGAAGGTCAAAGGACATCAGAAGGGTCAGGGAAGGTCAGGGCAGTTCAAAGAAGGTCAAAAGAGGTCAGAAGAGGTGAAAGAAGATTGAAAAAGATCAGAGAAGGTCAGGGAAGGTCAAAGAGGGTCAAACAAGCTGGAAGGTCACACAAGGTCAAAGAAGGTCAGGGAAGGTCCAAAAATGTTGGGAAGGTCAATGAGAGTCAAGGAAGGTCCTGAAAGGTCAAATGGAATGTCTGCCATAATGGAAGTGCCCTTCCAGATCAGGTTGTGATCAGAAAACAATGCAAAGATGTTCACTCACCAGCAAATAATGATGTTTTCAGAGTAGTTTCTTTTACACTATGTACAAAATTTTGTTACATACCCGTCTTTTCTCATTGCACTGAGTGAGCATAACAATAATTTGAGACTTTTGCTGGAGAACCATCTTCCAAAAATCATTCCTAGTTTCTGGCAGTGGTCCTTGTGTTGCAATGTATTCCTGGGGTAAATTATAACCCTAAGAAACAAAGAGATAGGTGCTGTTTACCAACATGATTACTGCTTCAGAACATGTATTTTTCTTTAGCATTCATACTTTTTAGCTTGCTCAAGTTCAATTTGAACTTCTACAAGTGATTTCCAATATAAAGAAAGTATTTTAGGATTTTTTGTGTTTATTTTGCGATGACAACTTTTGCCAGATTTTGATGCTCCTGAAGTGTAGGACGAAGGACAAAGGATGAAATGGCTACTATACAAATCATTTGCCCAGAGAGCAGAAAAGACAACATTAAAAAAGCAAGTAATAAGAACCTTAAAACAAAGTTCCAGGTTGTTCCAGATTATGTAATTTTAGGGTTTGTTTAGTTACAGGCATAAAACCAGTTATAGATGCTCAGCCTGTTCATTCCAAGCAGTGCCTGTAGTGATTTTCAGTCCCTGGAGTAAATGGAAGGTAGGATTATATGCACATGTTGATGTCATAAGGGCTTGAATTAATAAAATATTAATTAGAATTGTGCTTCAAATAATAGAGAATATGCTCTTAACAGATGCTCAGATGCTTTATAACCATGTATTCCTTTTCCTATCCCTACCAACATGCTTTTAGTTGGAAGACTCCTTCCCCATTCCAAAACCAAAGGACTGTTATTGAGGTTATAATAAAAAATCCACAGAATGACCGTTTTGCTATCTGCTATAACCATATCTGCTGAGATTTTATTACGAAAACTGCATTTGGAAAGTTATTTTATATTCCTAGTAAGAGCAAAAAATACAACACACAGCATGATCTCATGAAAATTGGGCCATTTCTGTGCCACCACAGTATGCAGATAGTAAAATTATTTGTGATTTGGAAGCACTTTTCACAAATGGCTTCCTCCAGACATCTCTACAAGTCAGCTCAGTCTGAGTTTCCACACAACACTGAATTTGGTGTCTGTTTGCATGGGCTGTGTCTGAGCCAAGTGTCCAATGTCTGTTAGCACAGGGACACAGATCCCTCCTGGTTTCTGTGTTTGGAGGCAGGGATTCAGTGGAGAAGCAACCCTCAGGAAAAGCCAAACACTAAGATGACATGTCTGTCCCAGTTTCTACAGTCAGCATTGTGCTATAAGTAGTACTAAAGAGATGTCAAGCAGAACCAAACATCCAAAAGGGACTGCTACTTAAAATCCCATTATCCATATTCCCATGGCACAGAAGTTTCCTGAGCTGTTCATGATGCTTTTGAATGCTGGAACATTTTTCTTTCTTGATTCTCTGCAAGCTCAGACACTTGCAGCCTGGGTGCTCAAGGCACATAGGAATCAAGTACAGGCAATTTGCTCAATGGTGCACACATGCACAGTGCCACAGTGACAGAGAAGTGGCTTCACTGACTCATCCCAGGGCTCCTCCCTTTTCCACAGTGCAGATCCAGCTCTCTACAGGGCCATCTCTGTCTTCTGTTCATGGCAAGAGTGTAGAAATGCTCATCTGTCTGTGTCCCCAACTAAAAGACCTTTTTCTAAATAGATGCTTTAGTCCCCTACCTCCTCTCCAAGCAGAGAAACCCAGTGGATATTGTTCTCCAGCTCCCACTGAGCCACAGCACAGGGGGATAAGAGAGGGGCAAACCTTTGTGGCATTGGTAGGGATAAGCCTAAGTAATTGCACAGGTGAGAGGAGAAAAAGCTGATGAAGTTTCAGCCACTCCCCAGTTGCCAAAATGTTTGGCTAAACCTCTGTGTACACTTTAGTTATCCTAAAACTGTGAGTGCTGCTCCCTGGGAAGTGGCTGTTCTCTGCCAGTTGGAGGGAGGCCCCCTGGGAACACCAGAGAAGAGGCAGAAAGCAGAAATTCTCTCCACGCACCATCTGGGCTCTGCACTTTGTCAGTTGGGGAGTGTCTGGCTTAACCCTTTTTCCACATGCTGTAGAAATCCGGAAAAATTTCTCATTTAAAAATTCAGTTTTTCCTAACTTTCTTAAAAGGCCATCCCCATTTCCCTACCAGTCCAATCTAGGTTTCACAAAGACTCACAGCTCACCCAGTGCTACTGTGGCAAAATTTGCCAAAAGTCTTCCTCTCTGCCACCTTTTTATTTTCTTTGATTGGTGGCTGGTGTAAAACATGGTTTCCTGTAGGCAAAATATTGGAAGTTGAAGGAGAGTTGAAGGAGATGCTGACAAAAAGACTGAGCTTCCAGGAGATACTGGAGATTTGCAGGGGACACACTCTAACTGCAGTGCAGGACACTTAACTTTACACTGACCACATCTCTGTACTCACAGGAATGTAGTTGGCATTAATGTAATCAGATCCCTCTTCTTCATTCATTGAGACTAACCGGACACGACTAAAATCATCTGTAAAAGTTAAAAAAGATTAAATAGTGCATCTCTCAAACATGGCACTCATCCCCAACTGACCAAAATTAAAATCAGTCCTTTAGAAACTGTAAAAAAAGAAATCTATACAAAAAATAGATTTACCAAGAGAGCAATGTTTGATTCTGCAAACACAACATGGACACACCACCACTACCGTTCTGCAAAACACACCCTCCAAGTGCCACACCTTTGAGGTCCCTTAAATCATAAGAGAAATACAGTAGCACTACTCAGTAGCAGAAACGGCCTCATGTCTCTCACCTTCAAACTGGTGTTGTGATAAACATCCCCAGGAAGCTATGTCTATTCAAAGCTAACAAAAACTGTCTCTTGCCTGGTACTCTGTAAGAGCAGATTTTTAGAACAGCCTTTTATCAGTCAAAATCTTTCCTGATTTTCCAATATTCTTATTAAAACTCTTCTTTCCCTCTCTAAGGACTTCAGCAGCATTTGTTATGCATTGTACTTACATGGCAGGATATTTGTGTAGCGATTTTTACAGCGATTCATGGGAAGGTCAGCAGCAAAGTGGGGGATGTCAAGCCCAATCAGTTTTAACTCCTGGGGTAACAGAAATTAAAACACCAAGGTCAAACTCACAAACACTCAAAAAATAGTTCTTTGTGAACCAATTACTTGTGGACATACCAGACTGAAAATGTTCATAAATTACTTTATGAACTGACACCAGGACTATACTGACTTTCCTTATCTGATGGCTCTAAATTGGGCTTCAAGCAGCTGGAGAGCAATGCTGGATCTCTCCTGCTGAATGCTGCCAACACACTGTTGCCATCCAGGCTGTGGCTGTAGATTGTTCCTCTCTACTCACACTTTATTGGACAAAATAGTGTTAAACCAGGGGGCTGCTAAGTTACTTCTTTGGTGGTCACCTACCCCACTTAAAGGGGTTTCTTCAAGTTCTCAAGTGGCTTTTAATCTTGGAAGATCTTTCTAGTCATTACCTTCAGTAGTTATGTCTAATATATGATGAATCAGAGGAATTTTCACTGCCAGGAAGGGATCATGCCAGCCATCCATGCTGGTAACACCCTGAGAGTCTTCCCCACCCCATTTCCTTGTTTAAATCATTAGAAGATAGCCTGAGGATAAGGTTTTTTTAGTTTTATACTACTAAATTGACTTTAAATTCTGGGTAATTAAGACAATGCACCTGAACTTGTCTTAGAGAGATCTCCTTGCTCTTACAGAGATTTTTGATCCTACTTTCTCATTCCAATGCTTCCTCTCGAATTAAGAGCATTTAGGATACAAAATAAAGACATTAAAATCCCAAATTCAATTCAGGCTGCCAGCATGTCCTAAACTTAAAACAGTGCATTCTTCTGACAATTATCAATTGTGATGATCACTCAAATCAGTCTACTAAATGCAGGCTTTAGTAACACCAAGGTCCACTTTTAAATCCTGCAGAAGTGGAAGTGAAGCTGACTCACACAGCAAGAGCTCACACTGACCAACTCAGAGCTCAGGAACACACCACACAAACGTAACATCTTGGAAGAGCTGATCTGGGCATGGCAAGCAGCAGAGGGCAGAATCCTCAGAGACTTACCTCAAACTGCAGAGAAAATTTGTAATCTGAATCTTTAGCCATATCCTTGATGTATCCATCAAAATCGTCCAGCTGGACAGGGCTTTAAAGGAAAAATATAAAGAAATTAAGTAAAAAAATCCAGCTTTCATTTCTTTTTCTCCTGGGACAGTGTGACTCTGGGGGAGGATCCTGTGCAGGGTTAAGAGCTGGACTTAATGATCCCTGTGGGTCCTTTCCAACTCAGCATATTCTGTGACTATCAAGTCATGAATAGATATTTGCAACTTCTAATGCTAGAAAGCAACAATGAAGAGGAATCTCGTGGTTCAGAGCCACCACATGGTGGGTGTATTGCTCATTGTCTGTGTCACACCCTAAGAGAACCAGAAAGAGAGGCTGAGAGAGGGGCACCGGTTCCTCTGGGAGTTCTCTTTGCTGCAGCTGCCAGTGCTGATGAGAGCAAGCACCCTGGTTTGGGGGGTTGGACTTGTTCTACCTGCAGGACACCACTGGTCTGAATGGCCCATGATTAATCACTGGCCCCTGAACTGCTTTTGCAGGTGGGAGTATCCCCAAGGCATGGGTGGCACTGTGAGAAGTGGTGATGCAGTACTCCTTCACAGACCCACCCAGGACATCCCACTAACGTGCACCTGGGCAGCTGCTGTCTCATTTAAGTTGCCTCTTGTGCCATGAGAAATGTTCCTCTCAGATAATTTCATTTCTGGAAGAGACACTTTTAAAACCCACCTGATCTTTGCTCATGCAGAAAAATGGATTTCATATTTAGGCTTTGATTTTTTTCAGAAGAGCCACCAAAAAAAATTCCCCTAAACCAGCATTTTGGATGCCACTGCCCTGACTGCTTTCTCTGCTGAGAACTACATACATTTCTCGTTAGAGGTCAGTTTCTTCTCCCAGAGAGATGGTGGTTAAAAAAAAGTGGGATATAACTATACAAAACCATGGAGACCTTCAGCAGGTATGAATTAGTCTTGATTTAGTGTCTCCCATCATTTTTCACCAGGTGAGGATCTATCTGTTAGTACAGGCACAGCCTCTGAACATAACGTAGAAATAATTAGGCCGACTCTCTGAATAATGAAACACAGGTAAACAGCTTCCCTCACCTAATTATTATGCTCTAATTTACAAGCTACTGAAGCATGTACACAGCAATCTTCTCGTTTACTTTGAGGCAATATGCCCAAAGGAACCTGTCTTATCACCACTTAATTACTCCTGTTTACCCGTTAGCATTAATGATCTAATCTTCTAGCAACAACTCTAATGAGAGCCTCGTGTCAAGAGGGAAATATCAGTAGAAACAAATGCATCCCAGTTTTCCACTCTTTGTCATTTTTAACTAAGGATAAGCTCTGCTGAAATCACTAAGTTGGATAATGGATCTTTTCCCCAGTGACTAATTTTCTACCAGTAAGGAGCTGTCTTACTACAATCTGTTGAGAAGAATTGCTTTTGTCCAAATATTGTTTTCTGCTTTCAGATCTCTCTCTCAGGACATGTTTATCAAGAAGTTTTCTATATCTATATCTATACAGATATAGAAAAAAACACTATGCCATGTACTCCATAATGCATATTTTGTCTAAATCTTATTTCTTTAAACATCAAAGAAGTTACATACTTGGTCAGCTTTCTCTTCTTTAATCCATTTTTACTCCTGTAAAACAAACAAACACCCAGAATTGTTTTTCATTCATTAAACTATTGTCTTTGTTCAACGATAATACTGATTTAAAAACATATGTTTTCTGGTCACCATCATACTCGAGATTGGTGATAACTTGGACAGTTTTAAACTGATAGCAAAATTCCTGTTGACTTCACTGCGATGCCTTTTCTATTCTGTGGCTCTGAGAATGTGAAAAGCAAAATCTGTGCCCAATGCAAGCAATGGGTCCTCTAAATCTTGACTCAACAGCGTTGTTGACTTTGGGTGGGCTGGGGATGAATCCCTGGGGCCTGAGCAGGGTCAAGCCTGGCAGGGGGCTGTGTTGCTGCAGGGAACATGACACCACAGTGTCCCCAGGGCTGCTCTGCTCAGTCTCTAGGGGGCTGGGAAACTGGATGTCAGCACTAGAGAGCAACAGGGAGTGAGAAGCATCTGTTGGGTAAAGGGAGAAGACCATCATTTGCAAACTCAACCAAGGGTGAAGGAAAAAGAAAGGGCCCGTTTCATGACGAGAGGACACATCTCAAGCTGCACCAGGGGAAGTTTAGGCTGCATGTTAGGAAAAAATTCTTCACAGAAAGAGTGATTGGCCATTGGAATGGGCTGCCCAGGGAGGTGGTGGAGTCACCGTCCCTGGAAGTGTTTAAAAAAAGACTGGATGTGGCACTGAGTGCCATGGTTTAGTTGATGAGGTGGGGTTAGGTCACAGGTTGGATTTGATGATCTCAAAGGTCTTTTCCAACCTTGTTAATCCTGTGATTCTGTGATAACCTGCTTAAGATGATCAATGAAGACAATGGCAAATATCCTACTGACCTCAGTGGCACTCAAGCTTAAACCTTAGATAATTTTACTTGACTTTTAACAGCTAGAGATAATTATGTCAGTCATGTAATGCAGTTTTCACATGATGTGGAGGTGATATAATTCACTAGCATCAGTTATGAGCAAGTTTTTGAATGTGTGAAACACTACAATGTAAAGGACTGGACTTAAGAACTGCACTACACCAACTACCACCATGTGGTTTCTTGGAGGGTGTTCGTTTTGTTGTTGCCACAAAAAAGTTATGTAATCAATCAGATTAAATACACAGAGTGAGTACCCTGAAATAATTTGGCTAGAGATCTGAAAATACTGATCTCCTTTGTTAAATCAGCCACAGAGCAGAAATAGATATTGCTTATTCAGAAGGAATTTTAGTAGTGTCGTTTTTTTTTCTGGGACTTAAATAATATCTGTTCATTATAATGATTATAATGATGATATTTTTAATTTGATGACAATATGAAAATGATTCCTAGATAACTCGGTTCACAGCTTCAATTAGTAAATTAAAGGAGAAGACTTAAATTCAAAACAATGAAACTATACAGAAAGAAATATTAAGGAGTGGAGTATTTTTATTTTTCTACCCTGCTAAGTTTAGAAGTTAAATTAAAAAACAATAAAATATTAATTTCCAAAATTAAGTTTTAAAAAACATTCAGTTTCTGGAGCAGCCATATCCTGTAGTAATTTTGGCACTTTGTCAAGGTACACTTCCATTTAGATGGAAGAGCTCTGCCTGCAGAATTAACAAGAGCTGCAGTAATACCAGCTTTACATTAATGTGGAAATTTGCTTTGCAAATACTACAAACCTCTTCAGACTACCACGTTATCTGTACAGATACTACCTATATAGTATCTGTACGTTCATGTGTACTGTACACATAAACCAGCAGCATTTATTCTCCAAAGAATTTTTCCAATGAAATCTTAAAGTTAATTTCAATAATTATTCAACACATCTCTATCCTCTGTGACTGTGGTAAACTTTTTAATGTTGGGCACATTGGAATTAATTTCGAAAAAAAAAACACCTAAGTGTTCTTTATGATGGGTATGCTTCTCCAAGGAACACTTCAAGAGGCAATAAAACAAATGATTGACATACATTTCTCAGCAAGAATTTCATGTGCTTTGATAGTATCAAGAGGCCTTTGTTTCTTAGCACTGCACTTGTTTTCTGAATGTTCATAAATATTTTAAGCCAACTTGTGTGCAAAACAAAGACATTCGAAACATTAGCTGGTGTTTCATCTGTTATTCCATTTACTCTACAGATTAAAATACAAAGAGAGGGATTAATCTCATCTCATTCAACTTCAGCTTCTGTGAATTTAATCATCTACACTGAACTAGATCAACTGATTGAAGAGGAAATCTCTGAAGGGAGATACACATCTGGAAAGGTGAACTAATGCATATTAAAAGAAAAAAGGCAAAGGGGCAAAAGATGACAATTCCTTTTGCAGCAGCTCCACCACTGTGCAGCTGGAGAGTTAGCTGAGTTTACATCAGACAAGTCAATCTAATGTTAACCTTGGGGAGGTGTGGAAGAACTTCCATCTGCTTTTCAGCTGGGTGTGTGTGGAGAACGTGCTTTTATTTTCATGAGAGAAGAAATGGACCTTTCTTTAGTTACATAAACACTCTCATTTCTGGGCCCACTGACAATTTATATGGGTTTTACTTCAAACCCACCATGACTCAAGGAAACTCAGTCTCAGAAATCCCTGTGCTGAAGATGTTGATGTCTGCCTGCCAGTTCTTTGGTGCCATATGGCAAGACAAGGAAAAATATTAGGTGAAAAGAATTCTTCACTTCAGTACCACATTTTTTGTAAATCCCTACAGCTTGCACTCAAGACCACCAAGAACTTAAGTTTCTTTATATAAACTAAGTATTTTTGGATCATAGTCAATTATAATTGTTTGTTAAATGGTTTGTAAAACAGTTCTGTTTCTAAGTAGACCCACGGCTTTGTTAGGTATTTTCAAAAAAATCAATAGTTTACCAAGTTTTTGTAAATTATTTACAGACTGAAGTATTAAATATACACACATGCACACAGTAACCCAATTTTTTCACTTTAGGATTTCTAGCAGTATCAGTTCTCAGTGAACTGTTTCATTTCAAAAGCAAAACTTCTACTATGTCAGGAGAACATAATCACACCTTTAAAAAACTAAGGTACTTGACATCACACACCAAACAGGTGGGGCACGATCAAGCAATTTTAGTAATAGAACAGCAGCAGCAGAAGTCAGTGCCAGGCAATGAACAGGTGAGTAACTGGGACAGAAGAAGCCAGTACTTATAATGAAGTGGCAAAAACTGCCAAGACAGCAATGAGATGAATATGATGACCATTGTAAGATTAGCTTTTTTAAATGGGTTGGAGCATAAACAGACAAACCAGATGAAGCAGGGTAGCAAATACTTTGATACCCACATCCTCTCCAATCCATGTTCTAGTACAAAAAAGTTATATCTTCAAAAGCTTTGACCAGTTTGAGAACAAAGGTATATCCCCCATTTTTCATGTAATAGAAATTTACATTGTTCACGCATTGCATATGGAAAAACAAGTAAATCACTTACCAAGGATTAATATAAAATGCCAAAAGATAATCAGTCCAAAGGCATGAGGGTAGCAGAGTTAGGAAAGCAAATACACTTCTACGCCTGTGAGCATTAATAAATAACATACATAAAGATGAAAAAGTGAGGAGAGTTAGTAAGACAAACAGAAATCAGGAGGTCAGCAAATTCTATTTTAAAAACCAGCTAATCCCATAAATCCTTCTTTCTTACTTCAAAAGAATATTATTAGCATCCCTAGCATTTTTACTCTCAACCTGACACCCTCTGCAGGATTTTCAGCTATACAACATAAAATTATACATGATCAAAATAAATTAGTTTTATAGTATTGATTCAGGCCTGTTATTCCAAATATTCAGAGAGTAAAGTGGGTATAAAAATATCAACAGGTTTGTAGCTATTCCATACATGGTACTAGTCTATTTTCTGATATTTTGAGATACTTCACGACTGACACGACTTGTTTTTACCACATACAGCTATGATAATCTCCCATGTTTGTTCCTGCAAGTGATCCTGTGGATATCAGAAGATCCATATCAGAGATAAATTCAGATGCTTCCAATATCTCTTAATACCCTCTATTGAGTCAGATTTCTGAAAATACCCATATAACATTTTGCAGAGTGCTTTAAATCCTCTCAGATTTTCAGCTAAACATTGAACAGTCCTTCTAACTGTGGTTTCTATGAATAATTATTCATATCAGGTTTCATTGTGACTAAAGGAAATCTGAGTACAAAATAATTCTAAACTTTTGTATTTGCAAACTGTTTACCAGATTCTGCTATGCTTTAATCCAGTAAACACACATTGCTCCAGTGGAAGGATTTTTTTTGTATTGCCAAATACATCCTCAGAGTGGTTTTTTTTGCCTTCAGAAAAACTGCTGTCTTAAAAAGCAACACTATCCTTGTGCAGCTGTTCTAAAGAAGAACCACGAAGTCAAATTTCCTTGTTCAGGACTCTTGGCTCTTACAAAGTCAAGAGATACTGTTTTTGTTCCCTGACAAACAGGTCATGTCAAATGTAATCATGTCTAATCTTAATATTCCAACCAGTGGAGGAAACTTCTGCCCACAGAATGAAAACTCCAAGTTATGCTTTAATGGGTTTGCTGCTGTAAAGAAATGGGCAGTTTCTGCAGGGCACCTTCCCCAGGCATTGGCAGGAATTGTGAGTCAGAAGCAAGAGCCCTTTCTAGTTAATCATATGCCAAAGCAACTGCAACATCAGGCCTTAGGGCTCATCAGTTGTTTGAGTTTCTAGGACTGGACTGAGGATGCAATTTGGTTTTCCATAAACAGATCTCTGGTGCCACAATGAGGCTCAGAAGAGAGAAGTGAAGATTTTGCTGGAATACTCCTCTTTGCTTTGGAAAACTCCAAGTGAGGTTTTTACTTCTTCTTGCCTACAGAGGCAAAAGGAATTATTTAGTCCCGGGCTTCTTTCATCATCCAATCATCACAAGAATTTTCCACACTTTATCAAATCACAGGCAAACCTACTTATACTGTTCACACATTAGGAGCTCTGATATCTAAACCAATTGATTTCATTCAACATATGAAAAATATGGAAGTGCCCAATAAACAGAATGTTGTTTTCATGCAATTATGTAGTCTTTCACATATTGCTCAGGTGTACTGAAAAACTTTGCTTAATTAAAAGAAAGAAATGCAGAGAGTGCTTAAATCCTGAAAACTCTGCTAAGCTGAGCTTCCCTTAGGAATCACTGGATATGCCCATAGCTCCCTTACTAGATTCCCTGGAATGACCTCAAGCAAAATGGGTTTCTTAATCCTTCTACCTGTCTTCAGTGCCATATTTTCTCTTTGGCTGCTTGGATGGATGATGAATCTGGTCTTGACATTAGACAATAGAGGCACACAAAACAACTCGCAGAGAAATAAGGACAATAAGATTAGGGCACACTGGCTTCAGTTACAAAAACATCGTGAAGATATTAAGAAGGAATATTTTCCCCAATTCATATTTTTATAACATAATTTATGTGTGTGCATATATGCCTATATACAAATACATATATACACACACATACATACACATGCACTAAATCAAGCAACAGGAACCTTCACTTTCACATCCAAACCTATTAATTAATTCCCCTCCCGATAAAAAAAGCCTTCTATGGTTTTAATAACATCTGTTGCCAGTTTAATAACTTTATTCAAGCTTGGCTATTTAATTAACATGAGTGTTTGATCTTCTGCCTTCTTTGCCATTAGTACAGTCCAAGCAAGAGAAGCTGAAAGATGGCTTAGTTTGTATGGCATAAAGCTGGCTGCTATTAAAGCTAAACCCAGCAAGTGAAGCTTGTTTAATATCCAGTTAATTACCAGCACAGTGAGGTATTGACAAGATTTTGCTGGGCTTGTTAGTTCAGTTTGCATGCTTATTAGCAAAAGGCTTGTTGTAGTGCAGTGTCAATCCATTTAATCCTGTCCTTGCTGGCAGGCTGTGTCCTAGGAGATCATGGAAGCAGTTCCCTGAACACCAACTCTTCTTTCTGACTTCTTAGCTGCCAACAAAGCTGACCATGGCTATAAAACCAAGGCACACAGTTTCTTCTTCTTACATACTGGAATGGGGCTGATGTTATGCTTTTAAATACCTGTGTTTGGACTTGCCTTGAAAGAGAAGAGGCTTTTACAGAGATTGTTAGTAATAAAACAGTAAACCTTGGGTCTGTCATTTAATTATCAAAATAGGAATGGAAATGACCACACTGGTGCCAGTCAGGCAGCTCTCCAAGCCTTTTACTTCTACAAAAGCTAATTCTATACACTTTCTTTGTTCAAATACTTCTCTTCAGCTGATGGTGTCAGCCATGGTTTGGAGTTCAAAGTCAGTGCCTGCAATCCTTGAAGGTGGTTTTCTTGACTAGCAAGAATAGGTTTAGGAGTTTTTTTATTTTTTCAACAGCACTGGACATTAAGTTACAGTATGTATTTGAATTGGCTTGTCCTTGTCTTGCAGTGTGAGGAGATACTAATTAATGTTGTCACTGCATGAAGACAGTTGCTAATTAGTCATCTACAGGCAAGCTTACTCCTGGATGTGAATATGTGGAAGTGCTAATGGATTTACAGACAAGTCTGTACAGTGGTGTTACTTTAGGAAATATGCCTATAAGAGAAAGGGAAAAAAACTCTCCCAAAACACATCTATGCAACTTGGCTGACATGTATAATACATCATTCTTACTAAAGACAGCAGGTGACAGAGTGCATGTCTTCAGTCATCATTCAAGAAATAAAAACATTCAAGGAATAAAATACTATATTAGCAGGTATAGTAGTTTTATCCTAAAGAGGGACAGCAATGATGGAAAAAATAAGGACTTCAAGATTACAGATAATATTTGCCAAAAAGCAGAGATGAGGAAAAACAGAAGTTATACTTCAAACACTCACCAGTTATAGGGAAGTTTTCCATCTCTCTCTAAAGATGCAAAATTCACAAAGGTTCCAGCCCCGCACTCCCTGTTTCAGGAAGATCATTAGGTAAAAAGTTACCATTTTTGGATTCACAACGCTTGCAATGAGGTTGATTTAACAGAGAACTCTTGGAGTTGCAGAAAAGTGCTGAACACTCACATCTGTGAGATAATCTGTAACAAACAGAACTGAAATCCCTTAACATGATTGTCCAAAACCAATAAATGTTCAGCACGACCTGAGATCGAACTACCTAAAACTGCTTACAAAGAGTGAAAGTGAAATGAGGGAGAAGTTGTTAATAAATTTATCAAATAGACCTCATCTTCTGTCCAGATTTGTGCTTTTCACACTCTGGCACTAGCACTAGTTTCTGGCCTCAGTACACATGCTAAATATTTCCCTTTCTACAGTAAGTGTTCACTGTCCTCACTCTAAGATGTTTAATCATGTCCTTTTTACAGAATCATGGTAATTTTGAGTTCAGAAAATAACTGGGAGGGAAAGAAAAAAAGAATCCTGAATAACACTGCATTATTTTTGGCTATTTTTTTTTTATAAACTAACTTGACTATTTTTGATTCCTTGATTTAAGCAAACAATAGCTTGCAGCTCCTTACTGGATTTATTTTTTAAATTTCCTTCTGGCTTGATTATCTTCTGTGGCTATTAGCAGTGATGAAGAGAAAAAGAAAAAGCTTAGCAGTGATGAAGAGAAAAAGAAAAAGCTTTGGGCTGCCTGCACAGTAATTAAATAAAAAAGAAAATAATTTTAGCTGGAATTTTCACAGAGCCAGTTACATGTAAGAGGAACAAACCACATAATGCTTTCTGAAAGAGATAACCTGCAAAATATGTGTGGTGTGGTCATCTGTTGCATGGAATACAACATAGATAAGACATGACACATAAAATGCAGCATCTACTAGGTAGTTAAGTGCAAGAATTTTCATGTAAGTTATTTTACCTGAAATAATTTCTTGTCTTGACACAGTACAGTAAATTAATATAAAATATATTACACAGATTATACAAGGATGAAGACTCCATGACACTTCTAAAATCAGGAGGTAAAACACTCCCACAGTTCACTCAGGCCATAACCCACACTAAAGTGAACTGTTACAGGTAAAATCACCTAGAAAAGGAAACTGAATTTCAATATTAGGTACAAGTTATTGGTGCAGATAGCTGAAGGTTCTGTCAAGGAAAGGTTACTCCTACAAAGTAACTTTTCCCTTATCCGTGTGACAGAACGAAATGGGATCATTAATGACATAGGTGAAGAGCAGAACATGAGATCCTCCTGGATTTGTGGATCTCAGTGTATAGTTGGCTGCATCCTGCTTGCACAGAAACACAAGATCTAAGTGAGCTCACATGCCCTTTCCATGCTCCAGTTCCCATCTGGGGGCAGATCAGATCAGCAAACACTCTAGAGAGAGACTCTCAGGACCCTGAGCACATCCTTCCTCATCCCAGAGGTTTGGCCCCAGGGCTCGTGGTCTCTGAAATGAAGCATCCTGGATCTGATGAATAAACCATGTTATCTATTACCATGGAAAATCTCCTGTTCCAAACCATATGAAAGACTTGCAAAGCATCTTGATATCCTGCTCATTTCTGGTTGTCTCAGATCCTAATTATCATTTATGTTCCTGACACAACCCTTCTGTAATAAGTGGTTGCACTTCTTATATACTCCATCTTGCAAAGCTCAAAATGAGACAAAGGGTGAGGCTTATAACTCAGGTCAGGAATAATAGCAGGCAGAGGGAGAAGACATGCTACTCCCAAACGGCAGCAAGACAACTATTTTGAAGAGATCCTGTTCACAAGCATCTTGAGTAGCACATTCTTAATTGCAACTATTGTCACGATGTGTTTGTTGTTGTCTGATTTTTTTTTTTTTTTGTAATCAGCATAAGTCTGGACTTACCTGGCCATTTGTAGATGTTTTCTTCTGAGTACAACAAGAGTCACCAGCAGCAGTCCAATCAGAAGGATACTGAGGATGGCTAACACGGAGATCACCACTACATTGGGATTCATCTCAGTGACTGTACATACAAAAAATAACTCTCAGTTATTCAGTTCAGAAGCACTCACAGCTTTCTTTTGATTTGTCTCTGAATTTTGATAGTGCTATTTTTTAACTGATCTCACTCAGCCTGGAGTGTTGCAGAGAAAAAAATCTATCATAAGAGATAAAGGGAGGTTTTGACTGTCTATTGCGCATAGAAAATGTCTTTGGGGAAATTACTTTGCTCTGGCATTTTTGTTAAACTTTGGCATGTTCTGATTTGATTTTTTTTTCTTTCTTAACTGACATTCATAATACAAGAGAAAATGGTGATGGTAATATAAAATACAGATATTCATCATCACCTATGTCTCCAAAGCACATTTAAACTCAGAAGTTCTTTTTCAACAATAATCAATACTTTTTCTGACCCAGAAGCAAAATAATAGGGTGAGGCTCTGTAATATACTGGGTTGAAATTGATGAATTATTCTGGAAAATAAATGTAAACAAAATATTCTGTTTTAAATAAGGACTGAAATAAATTCTCAAGAACAAAACCTTGATTATTTTTGTTCCATATTACATGGTTATTGACTGTACTACTAGGAGATCAGATACCCTGTTCTGCTCATTATATATTAGACTTCTCTACTTAGCTCAGAATAACTTTACATTCACAGTTTCTAGAGAAGCATTTTTTAAATTAAATCATGGAGGTTTTTAAGCTAAGTATCAGGCACTGAACTCCAACATGGAGTGGTGCATGATGTACAGGACAAATTGACTAAAGCTATGGAACTCCCTAACTAAGCAGAGATGACACTGATCATTCTGAAGGGGAGACTTTAAAGAAAAATCCAGTACTCTGAGCAGTTTAACGTGACTATTTTTATTTCAGAGCCACTATGGAGCTAATCTTCATGACATGCCCAGGGATCCTCCATCAGGAACCTTTTCATTGTGACTGCTCAACTTCTCACTTCTTTGCTGAATGCAGAAAACCTTAACAGCTTAAGAATGTGATTTTCCTTTTGTTTGGGCTTGGCTGAGAAAGCATTTTTCTCCATCAATGTCATCAAGCATTACCCTGATGTTCAATATTGACACCATAAACTAGGTCCCTGATTTCTAAAATCCAGTACACTACCGATCCTCTAGTTTCTATTTTTCCAAGTCAAATCCCAAGTGGAGCCTTTCCTAAGGACTTTTCAAAGCTGCTTCCCACACCATCCACATCTGGCAGCCTTTCAACGACACAAACAACCCCTGGGACCAATGTTACAAAGCACAGCTTTAGAAAGCTAGGGGAAACAGCTGGAGCTGGATAAGGAAGAAGCAAGCAGGGAAGTGCTGCTTACCCATGGTGGAAACCACAATGAAAGTAGGGATGCTGGGGCTGTTGTGGCTGAAGGTGGTCACGCTGCAGTTGTAGGAGGTGGCAGGGGTTAGGCTGGAAATGGTCACGACGTGTGAAGAAACAGTGACAGGTTCCTGCAGACATGGGGAAAAATACACAGAAGTTTGTCTCTCCCACATGCAAGGGCACAAATCAGTTCTCCATGGATGTGACCAGGTGAAGTCAGATGTGGTGGAGGAAATCAGAACCTTGGAACACAGGGAAGGTAATCAGGACCTGCCCTTGAAAATAAGCAGGTAGTCTGGCAGAAAAGGGGAGGGGAATGGGGTGCAAATAGCAGCAAGGACAGCCTAGAGCACCCCACAGAACCCAGAGCCCTTTGGGGACGGGAGGACTGGTGCCTCACAGTAGGTTGGTCAGGCACATGCCTGGTGGCAGAAAGCTCTGCAACCTCCAGGACAACCCCAGAGGTGGGCAGAGCTTATGAACTCTGGTTATTAAGCCAGGCAGGTGGGAGGAAAGCAAAGTTATTTTTATTCAAAGCACAGCCAAGATGGTCACAACCTCTGCACCCTCACAGAATGCATGTCATCTCTGCCCTGAAACAGCTCCTCTGGATGTGAAGACCTGTGAGCCCTCTGAATGGCTACAGTGAAAAACAAAGCTAGAACAAAGCTTTTTGGTAATAACCATGATCAGATATCCCACATCTCACTCTTCCTACCTAGTAGAAACTCTTTACATAATGTATTTATAAAATGTTTTAATTACTGTGAGCCTGGTAAACACATTTTTGTTTTTTAAATGCTGATACAGCAAAATAAAACACAAACACACATGCTTGACTTCAAGATAAAGCTCCTCAATTTCCTGTACTGTCCAGCAGAACTAAGAGTGGATTGCATTTGCAAAAACAGGGACACTGAACCAGTGGTTTAGAAAGAGAAGCAGAAGTTTTATGAATGAATTAACTCCAGATGGGGAGTGGAAGATGCTGTAACAACTCCCAAGCACTGGATATTTGCAATAGCCTGTTGTCAGCCTGGCCTAATTCCAGGCTTGCAAGGGCTCCTCTTGTAATACAATTCTGAAGTACATTATGCAGATGAAATCACATGTACAGGAGTGTAAGGGAGGAGACTTTTACTGTCTGAGCTGAAAGGAGGGGCCACACTTTGGCATTTGGACTTGGTGGGATATTTCCCCCTCTAGGAAATTTAAATTAGTCAACCAAAATCCAAAATGTTCAAACCAGAACACTGTTGCTTTTTATTTTGCTGATTTAAAGATGGAGGAAAGGGACAGATGTGTCCATGCATTTAGCAGGGAAAATCACAAAGAATTTTCACCAGTCTAATTGGAAAGCATAACTTTTTACAGCTCGAAAAGGAGCCCTTCCCCTTTTCTTCACAGAGGCAGAAAAAAGAGTGATGAATCTAATGAGAAGTGAGCTGAAAGTCTTTGTGCATTACCCAGTGCCAGATGTTCATGTTAACACCCACTGGAGCATCTGCCAAATGGAGCAGTCTTTTCCTGATTTCCTTAAACCAGATCTGCTCTGCACTGAAATTGAAAATCCTGTGGTACCTTTTTTGCCTGACCATATTGCTATTTTGAATCTTTGGTAAGTGATAAGTGATACTGACTTCATGATCTTTAGCTATACAGAGTGAAAAAGCAGGAATGTAGATGTGGAATCCAAACTACCGAAAAGATTGAAGTCCATTTAAACATTTTTTCCCTTTAATCAGTGTCTTTTTCTATTTAAAAAGCATATGAGATCATTCAGACTGATCTTCCACAGGATTAAAGAGTGTGCAAGTCTCTTTTGTAATAATCACTGGTTTAAGAAGGTTACTTTTTCACTTTTTTTCTGAATGATTCCCTGTTATGTGTGACAGTCCACTTGAGAAAATGTTGTTTCATAGCCTGTAATCACAGTGGTTCACTCCACCATCAACTAAACCACAAAGCAAACCTTTTATGTTGCACAGCATTGAACATCAAGGAATTAAAAACTACTACAGCTCTCTATTTTTCACTGAACAGCATTATCAATGTAAAATCTCCTATATTCAGGTGGCCTCTGAGCATGAGTATCTAATTGTACAGAGAGTAAAGGAGGTTAATTTCGGAGGCTGAGAAGGTGAATCTTGAAGAAAATCCCCCAAGAGATAAAATGCATGAGGAGGAGCTACATTTGCAGCATAAAGGTACCCCTTGAATGACAATAAAGCTACTACTGAACTTAACCTGGACTACCACTTAACAGATCTCAAAACCAGGAATAAAGTGTGCCAGAAATAAACAGATGCTGCATAAAAGATCTCATGGCATCTAAGCATGTCTATTTTTCCCATTCCTTATCAAGCTCCCTAACCATTTTTGCCTTCTTGCTAATTGGCATTCCCTTTGCTTTGTGGCCCTTTAGGTGTTGCATGGTATTTGAGAACCATTTTCTAGAGTAGCACTGTTGGATGTGCACAGCTTCTGTCTAACTAGTCATAATCTCAACAATAAGATAGAAGCCAATCTTAACGTTGAAAAATAACAAAATATTTTAGTATTTGAA
Organism: Calyptomena viridis; assembly: GCA_013390005.1. Classification (NCBI taxonomy): domain Eukaryota; kingdom Metazoa; phylum Chordata; class Aves; order Passeriformes; family Eurylaimidae; genus Calyptomena; species Calyptomena viridis. Next base: position 303,610 of record WEIV01004817.1, read on the forward strand.
ATACTTCAGTAGTTTAGCTTTTAAAGGTTCAATTCTGAGCCACTTTAACACACGTTGTATAAAATGTCATTGGGCTTTACATGCACATTCCAAGCAGCAGAAGCCAAACCAGGAAGATGTAAGGCCCAGTCTCAGCTTCAGAGATGAAGAGCAGAAACCAAAGAAGAGAATCTTACATACCTGGACTTTTGTTTCCTGCCCAGATTCAGCCTGCTGGCAGTAGACTTCAAAGAAATCAGCCACTCCTTCTTCCACCCACAGCAGCGTCACAGAGGTCTGAGTCTTGTTGACAGCAAATAGTGATTTTGGAGGGGCTGGTTCTGATTAAGAGAAAAAAAATCTCCTTTCATTATGCTTATCTTTTTCCAGAACTGAGAAAAATTAAAGCAATGCCTGATGTTCTCTTACCTTTCACCTCCTTCAGATAAACCCTGCCAATGTCAAACCTCTCATGATGATAAACTACCACTGTAAAATGGGAAGATGAAGAAATGTGTTGGTTTTTCTCTATTTAAACTGTTCTCTATTTGGACAGATGGATAATTACTTCACTTCCCTTTTCAGCAGAGCCCTTTGTTTGAAGATGATCAGTGGATTCTATTAATAGAACAAAGCAGAAACTCGCTCAGAGAAGATGACTGTCCACCTGTTAGCAACATATTTGGCCTCAGAAAGCTTTTCTTCTCAAGACCTGCCCCAGGAGATGCTAAAGAAGCAGCTTCCCACAAGCAAAGACTGTCTAGGTTTATTTTATTGTTGCAGAGGAAATAGTCAATTACCATTTAAAAAAACCCTTGTAGTCTTCTTTTNCTCTTCTGGTTTCCCTTCAGAGACTGCAAAGTTTGGGTTGTACATTTATGTGCTGTTCTCCACAGTTTTCAGATTTCCTAATCTATGGATGTTTAATTAAAGCTGCCATTCTCAATCAGTGAACTGATTCCAGGATTCTGACACACTGCAAACAATGGGTCATGCACAAGAACATTTTTGTTTTGTTTTTTCCTTTCACAAATAATTTGTTATTCTCATTCTGTGAGATGTTGTCACAGGAACCTGGATGTGATGTGTAAGATCCACCATGCACAAAGGACTTGTTCAAACAGTTATAGACATTTTGGAGATATATCTGATCTTGAAACAATCAAGTGTTGGAGGCTGCCAAAATTATATTGGCATTATAGAGACAGTTGGGCAGGGACTGAGGCACATTCATGTGTGTCACGGGGATTGCAGTGTGCATATTATCCCAGCACTACATAGGAAAGCATCCCTCTCCCATAATTACACCCATATATCTGCTCTTGGATTCAGAAACACATTTCATCCCTCACTCCAGGTAAAAAAATCGGCCTCAATTAAAATATGAGTGTTGAATTTGGGCATCATCCCAAGCAAATCCTCCTTTTGCCTCCAGCAAATGGCTTGATTTTTCTGCAAGTGGAAAGTTGCCAGGATGAAGCAAACATCATGGAGGGAAGAACATTTGGCAGGAACACTTCAGTGACTGCCAAGTGCAGAGTCGTCTATCACTTGGACTCAGTCTCCACTACTGCTAATTACAATTCCCATTGTTCCCCTCAGAAACAGAGAGAAGGAAAACCTCTGGTAAAAACCCCTTACTATTATCTATTCCAAGTTCAAACATCAAGTCAAAAACCCAAAACTCAACCCAACAAAAAACCACACCCAGATGTCTACAAGGGATTTGTTGAAACAGAATTCATTCCACCTTCTCTTTGTTGTCAATGAAAGGCAAAATACCCATTCCAGTTCAATAAAAGTGCCTGTACGTAAGAAAAAACCAGGAGGATACAACTATGCTGCAGGGTGTACAACATGAATAATACTTGTGGATCTGTCTGAAAGATAAAGCAAGCTGGTATTTTGAAATGCCCCCCTAGTATATCCTAGATATACACCTACAATGGTAGCAGGGGAGTATTCTCACACTCAGGCACAGGAACAAATACATGTATGTAACTGCACACAGAAATGAGGCATGGGGAAAACGCTGGACAGAATTTGCACAGGAAACAGAAGATTCATGGAATATGTTTACATGTTTCAAATACTGTCTTTGGTAAAAAGACCTGAAAGAACTTCAGACTGTTGTGTCTGTACTGCTTGCTTCAGCACTGTTTAAGAGATTTGACTACGAGTTTTGAGAAATATAAATGGACAATTGTTGTTTCAAGACCACTAATCCAATTAGAAATTATGGAGTTCTTTAAATTCACTTCTTTCACTGTGACTCACAAAACATTTATGATTCACATAGAGAAGATAATCCAGTTTGAAATTACAAACTCTTCTTTACCCACCTTCACAGTGGAGTCAACGCCTGTAAAAGCAGTTTGGCACACTTGGAAATTTCACAATTTTAGATGCCTATGGCTCAACAATTCCACATACATTCAAGAGAGAAGTAAAGTTTCTTAAGGTAGAATTTTGCAGTGTCCAGTCTTCCTCCCAGGAGAAGAAAGATGCTATATTTTAGTCTTACCTTAAGGATCTCAAGTCTTCTTGTGTTTGACTACATTATGTACATTTATTTTAGAATGAAGCTGGGTTCCACAACCACAAGTCTGACTGTTTTTATCAAGAGTGGTGTAATTGATTTGTGTTTAAGGGTATGTTTTAGGGGATGTTGGAAGACTATGCAGATGTCCAGGGAGAGAGGAGGGGAGACAGGAAAGCAGACCAGATGGCAGAGTGCAGACCCAGAAAAAAAGCAGGTTCTGCTTTTTATTGAAAAATTCATCTGTGTAGCCTGAGTTGTCATTCTCAAAACCTGCATGTGTTCAAGACTTTAGGGAAGCAACTAGGAAGTTGAGTTGCTCTCTCAGAAAGGCAGTAAGTGTTTTCCACTCTCCTACTTCTACTTACAGTCAAATTCTGTCACTCTTGCTCTTGAGCAAAACTGTTTTAGGAGAGTAGCTTCACATACAGGAATGAGACAGTATTCACAGCAAGGGGAGGTGAAAATTGCACCTTTGCAAAAGAAACGGGGTCACAGGTACATAACTGAAATAAGGAAGATGCTGCATCTGCTTGTCAGTTGCAGTTCATAGTCAAATGAAAGAAGGAGTGAGTTTATGATTTACAAACAAGTATTTCTTACCCAATTTCACAAGCTGGGGCAGGGAAGTATTGCTGCCTCTCTCAGTACAAGCAATCACTGAAAGGTTGTAAATGTCCCCCGGAGGCAAGTTCAGCACTGCGGTCATCACATTGCGTGTCACCTAAACCATCAGGCACACCAACTTAAACAGGATGCAAACCACACACCTGCCTCGTCAAAATCAATCTGGTCACTTAACATACTACAAAGAAAGTTCTTTGCATCACAGCAGATGTCTTCTGCACACTCTAGACTTGTTACACAAACCAGTTCCCAACAACACTGACTATGAAACCATAAATTCTTGGCAGAATAGCACCACACAAAAAGAAGACAACCTGAGGCTGCGTTTTCTGTATGAAAATTTAGAGGAAGAAAGAAAATCTCCCTCACACCATTGAGAATACTCTTGCATCTATATTTTTCAAGTTGTGCAAAATGCTAAACAAGCCATGGAGTTAGGCCCCTTGCCATTTTAGAGGAATTTAAATCAGGTCAGATAGCTCTAAGAAGAGCACAGAAGTGACATGTAGATAAAGCCCTTATGTATCCTACAAACCTGAAAATTAAATCCACCTGGGCAAGTCTAACACCTGCCTGGAGACCTGTTGACCTGACAATAGATCTCAGGTCCCACTTCATTCATCTGCAAGTTTGAAATCAGATATGATCCAAAACTGAGCTGAGCTTCAAAAGATTGTGAATAACTTCTTCCGTTATTTTAAGGATAGGCTCCTCACTTCTCCAGGGTCATGGAAAAGTACACAGAACTCAGAACAGCCTGTTTCTGTAGATAGACTACAAGTGCTCCAAAGGGCACATTCAGGAATCTTATGCTGGTTTTCACAGTCACTTAATTTTCAAGGTGAAGTTTTCAATTGCAAGAGAAACTGAGTTCTGAATAAAGGACTTGGCACATAGTTTTCATCACTTCTCTGAAAACTACTATGGAGTCTTGGGAAATACACAAGTAACAGAAAGAAAAAGTCAACATTGTCTGACAGGGTTACCTACTTATTTCAATAATCCCATATGAAAAACAACCATAATAACAATCTTAACAACCTTAGCAAGTCATATGATGAGATTACAATATATTATGATTTTTAAAGGAAACAATTTCAGAAAGTGACTAACAGAGCTTAGAGAACAGGTACACCCTGATGCCTGCAAGTGTGTACCCATATTTACCCAAGTCAGCAAGACTGTAAAAGTTAACTATATATAGCAGGGCTTTCCTAGTTGCTGTCTGGGTTCCATTGTCTTGAAAAGAATATAAATGCAAACATTTCTAAAGACATCCCTAAAGCCTTCTAGTTTTATTTGCAGACATACTGTATTGTAGATACTCTCTACTTCTATTTTTTGGTTGAAAATTGAACATGAATTTTAGATTATTTTTAATTTGATTTCATATTACATTTTTATATTACATTCATTTAATGTAAAATTCTCATATTCAATGAAGCTGAATAGCAGAGAAATTAGATCTTTACTGGAAGAATTACAACCTTACAGAGATCAAGACTTTTAGAAGGAAAAGCAGAGAGGGATATCATTACAAAATTTTTTAGAATTCAATGGCTAGAATATTTTATTTACAGGAAAAAAAAAAAATAGAGTTTTCTTCCTTGTTTGAAACAAAGATGTGATAGTGAAATTTCCTTCTGCTCAGAAACATCATCAACTCTACTAACCATGTAATTAGATTCATGCTGGAAAAAGCTCCAGATGCACTCTCTCAGTCATAAGCAATCCAGGTTGCTCCATACAAACCCAAACAAAAAGTGCTGACAAATTTGCACTTCTGTTGAAAATAGTTTCAATTCAGCATCTGCTAAGTCTTCAGTAAAAGGGAAAACTTTCCCTTGGAAAAGACCAGACACCTTTCCCTTGAAAAAGGCCAAACACTTTCTTCCTGCCAACGACTGAAAAGTCAATATTGGTGCATCAGTTAGTGAAATTTGTGTTCAAATATAAAATGAAAACCACATAATTTACAAGGATGGTTTTTTAATAAAGTCAGAAGATAGGAAATTATAGTACCTGGCTTGAATGGCCAGTAATGTACTCAGGTTATGAATAAATAAACATTTAAAAGACCATATCTCGTCACTAAAAAAATACTCCATTTTACTGTCTGCAATTCGAAAGTTTATAAGCTATTTACAAATTATCTAAATTACCAACACTTGCACTGGATCACCACATTTTGTCCACTGGCTATTTTGAGATCTCCAGTCTTTGGAAGTGCATGGTAATACTGTGAAACTTCAAACTTTCTGAAACTTTGTAATACAGTTATCAACTCAGGAAACCAAGCCAAACTAAACCAACATAAAAAAGCCCACTAAACCCAAAAACAAACAGACAAACAAAAAAGGCCAAGAGAAATGTGCAACACCTTCCCAACTCATACTTACACTCTTCTTGATTTTTTTCTTTCCTTCTGCTATGACCATCCAATGCAGCATCCTAGAATGAGAAAGGTCTGTACCATCTCCTCCATAGGTCCAGGTGACATACAAAAGGTGGTTGTAATATTCTGTGGAGGTAATCTCAGGTGCCACTGGTGCTGAAGGAAGAAGGCAAGGATGTTACAGAGCTGATAACCAAATGTAGTAATGAACTTCTGGATCCTTCTTCAAAGGATACTGTTCTGAAGAGAGTATCACAAAATTAGCAGAAAAGTATCAGGAAAAGCTACTGCATCTGAGCTGAGATATATGAACACTGTCATTTAACATGGGAGAAAATCAGGACAAGAACACACCCCTTTTTGCAATATTTCAGTTAAAAAACCCCAAACATTAAGGTACTTGATGATACAAATCATTTTTTGAGTCAATATTTATAAATGGAGTTCAAAATCAAGTTAAAAGCCTCGCATATTGCTTCACTGTGTTATTGCACTGGAAAAAAATAACAAATTGCCACACCGAATAATTTCAATAGCTTTTCCATAGGGAACCCCCCATATTTTCACTGACCTTTTCTAGTATGAAAAGTCCCAAACATGCAGTTTTCCAAGGAACGACTTTTTTGCGTGAAAAGTTATTGACCACCTTTGTCCCCAGAGTGAAAGTCCCACCATCACAGAAGGCACCCACAGCCAAGAGTCCAACTTACAGGCATGTGGTAGCTACATTGTTAGGTATAAGGTGAAACAGCTCTTGTCCATCCTCTTCCTCCACACACCCAGCTCCTGCCCAGTACTGTCCCCTGTGCTGCACAGCTCAGATTGCCCCACCAAGCTGTGTGACGGCTTGTTTTGTGCTGGAGCTGCCACCAAGTCCTTGGCTCCCTGTGCAGCCGAAGAACCATAGAATCATTCAGGCTGGAAAAGACCTTTAAGGTTGAGCCCAGTTGTTAACCCAGCACTGCTATGTCCATCACTAAGCCATGCTCCTAAGCACCACTCCAGGGACTGTGACTCAATCACCTTCCCTAGCTGGGTCTCTGTGTCAAGAAGTATCTGAGAGGCTTCTCCCAGCTGCCCATAGAACCCTTCTCACGGAGCTCTGTCACTGAGCAGAGGAGTTCTCTACCTGGGCACAGCTCCCATGGGTCACTCACTTCTGGCCTAAAAGCAGGGCACTCTCATGTAGGTGGCACCTGGGTGGCAACGTGTTCCCACCACAACTCTGGCTGGGCAGCTGCGGGGGTGAAGACTTAAAGAGGCTTTCCAGCAGATGGACACCACTGCTCCCTGGTTGAGTTGGCAGGACTTCAGCACCCTCCCTGCATGCCCTTCTCCACAAACTGCCACGCCAGCTGCTGTGCCACGTCCTGTGTGCCTGCCCTGTTTGTGGCACTGCTGGTCACGGGTGCTGCCCACAAGCGGGATGGCAGAAAAAAGGTAACTCATCTCCTCTAAAATAGGTATTTAAGGTGAGAATTACCTCCTGGTGGTGTGTCTCCACTAACTGCAGAGGGAGCACAGCTGGTCAGCTCACCTTGACTGGCCTAATTTGAAGGTGTAGGTCCCCAGTGAGGAGTTAATACTCAGTGGAAACTCAAAAGTGAAAGTCAGTGATGGGTAAAGATCTCAACCCCCTTCCAAAGAGGTATCTCTGGATAAATCAGGGAAACATACGAATCTCTGCATTTGGCAGATTCTTAGGAAGCAACGCAGGGAAAATGGTATGGACTGACTGGTCCTCTGCACAAGCCCCACCGAGTGCAGTGTGTTTGTGCCAAGGCTGGTGAGAGGATCCTCCCCAGCAGCAGCAGTGCCCTGGGTGCCAGCACAGCTGCGGGTGCCAGGGGACACACAGGACAGCCCCGGAGCTCGGGTCTGTGTGAAGGGGCCACAAGATGTCACTGCTGCTTTCATGAAGGGTCCTATGACTGGCATTGAGACATTCCTGAGAGAACAATTTGCTGAAGTAATCGCTGAGGAAGGCAGCAAATTCAATGTACGAGAGCTATTTAGAAATGTTTAGTAAGACTATTCTCCCCAATTCATCTTGAAGATGTCCTTTTATGCTGTTGAGAGGAAACAGCCTGATTTATTTAAAGCAATGTTTCTTTCCACTTCTAGAGTTCCCAGACCACCCCTGCACATGGATTGTGTATTCCTTACAATTTAGAGTCACAACTGGCATGAATATTATACAGTAATAGTAATTTCCTTATTATTGATGACATGCTTTCCCTCTTAATGTTCACACAAATGTTTGCTTGAGCTGTCTTAAAATGAATTTCCAGGACATTCCAAATGAGACCAGGGCCAGAGCTTGTGTAACCCACTCTCCTAGCACCACGTTCCACTGGGAGCTGAGTGGCACAGAGAAGCTGTAGGAAATAACATCCTGCTGCTGTCCTGGTCCAAAGTGACAGCTGAAAGCATCCATGAAAACAACAGGGAGCAGATGTGGTGGCAGTCACCAACTCCAGGAGTCTGTCTTTCTCACTCCTTTTTGTTCACCAAAGATAAAAGCATTCTCATTGTAAAAAGAAAATGCTGGTGGTCTAAAGAGCCCTTGCTTATGACTGCTTTAAATCCAGCTGTTTATAGCAGGTGGCATTAAATTCACTAGTCACCACAGCAACACTGGCAGCCCTGAGCTAAAACAAGTGTTCAGCTGCTGCTGCAGGAGCATGGGAGAACAAATGCTGCCTCTGATAAGCCTCTTGGATCCCCCAAATCTCCCCCATGTTCCTGGCAACATCTGACCAGTTATTCTGGGAGACAGCTATATATCATCTGGTGTCCCGTGAAACCCTTTTCCTTCCAAGTGCTGCAGTTCAGTAAAGCCTCAGCCTCACTATAGACTCCACATAACAAGTGGGATCCTACTATAGGGAAGAGGTTTGTCTGCTCTGAGCTTTCTGCAAGGTGCAGTCTCAAACTCCCAGATGATCTTCTTGCTTTGTTTTTAAAACTCAAGGTTAAGTTCCAGGTGCAGAGGTTAGCTGCCAGTTATACACAGATGGTGTACTGTCAAGGCTATGAAACATCCACACCAGTATTTTAAAATTTAGGGCTTTTTGGCATGGTTTGTTACTGTTTTAATTCCTGTCAACCTGTGCAGGGGAGGTAGAGTTGTTCAGAATGCTCCATAAAAACCATCTGTTCCCTCTCTGGAAAGAAAGAGGCTGAGGGTGATAAAGAACTCCACAGTCCCTTGGTGACTTGAAAGAGTGAAAAGGCAGCACCTACTGGGGACAGGCATTTCAAACCTGCAGACATGACAAATTGCCATGCCAGCTTCTCACAAGTTAGCTGACAGCAGTCCCTGGGCAAAGCTGAAGAGATTGCAAGTAATAAGGCAACCAGAGGATGGGGGTGTATTTAATGCTCACATTCAGTGGTGACCATCTATTAATACGTAACTTAACTTGTAACTTAATCAAATCAGCTTTGTTAGGACTTTTCACTGAAAATAACAGTCTAATATTATCAGCTCATTGCTATTCAACGTTTTCATCAATACTCTGAGAAAACAGCGCTGATGAACCACACAAGTAATCCTGCAATTGGCAGAAGAGTGGAGGGTTTGGACAGGGCTGTGCTTTAAATTACTGCCCCCTATGCTGGGCCTGCTTAGACAGACCCAGACTTATGTCAAAGTGCAAAGTTGAGTTTTTTTGGAAAATGGCATGTAGACAACACCTCCCAAATGATAAATTCTGTTCGAAGCCACAGAACAGAAGTAAATCAACACAGACCTCCAGTGTGCAAATGCAATCAGCTAGATGCACAAACAGGAGAGCTTTGAATAGGAACTTGATTTTGCCTCTAGGGCAGTATTCAGTAGGCTGGTATTACACTTTCAGTTTTTATGTATTTTAGTAAAGACAGTAAAAATTAGAAACGCCGAGTGGGGAAAAAAAGTAACACGAGAAAACACCTTACAGCGAGAGCACCTGAAGAGTTCAATGAAAGCAATTTATTAACAGAAAAAAAGTAAAACTAAATTCTGCATAGAGAGGAGGAAATAAAATTTTGTGTCTGTTCAGTCAATAAGATAAAAATGCAATGAGAATACTGGACTGGATATTAAAACTAGAAAAATTCAGATCAGGAACACAGGGTGTAAACCTTTGATAATGAGAGGAATCAACTATTGATACAACTTTCTAGTTAGATATTTTGACTAAAGACCAGGTGACATTTTTTAGGAGTGGGTTGGTCAATCATAAATGGATGACATTAAGAGATTCATCCACTTCTGATTTTGTCTACATCTGCTAGTTAAGAAGTTGATCTATTTTTCATTTAACAGCAGTAGCAAGTCTTTACTGCTAACATACAGAGATCCAGACTGACCCTGATGACAGCTTATATTTTAGAGGAGCCCTCATTTCTGCTGCAGGTTTCCAGAGATACAATATTGAAGTGAGTGTCCCACTGGAACATTACCATTCTAAAATGCTGAGCCTGATACCCAAATCTGTTGGAAAAGACATTTCTTCCCTTATACAGCAATCAACCAGCTGGAAAATTCCTTCCTTACAGTGCTACAGAGAAGTTGATTGATGCCAAAGGACAATGAATATCCCTGGAGACCCTTTACGAGTCTATGGTGGGTGTTAGGAGTTTCTGATAAACTGGAAAAGTGTCCGAATTTGTCTGCAGTGTAGCTAAGGATCAGATATCTCATCAATGGAGGGTTTCTGTTGACTTCAGTGGAGCTATGACTTAACCTGCCAACAACTTTTGTGTTGTGGTTCTGTCAGGCACAGACACTGTATTAAACATCATCGCAAATGGGTTCTATTCAGTTGTTTCCTCAGGTACATTCTTTTAGCCTCTCACCAAACAGACAATCTGAGACTAGGCTATCTGCTCTGGAGTGACTGGGACTTTATAGCCTCATAATTTGATTCCTACAGATTGAAAATCTGTGGGATTTTCAGAGTCATTCACTCATTTTCAGTCAGTCACTCCCTCATATTCAGAGTGAGTCATACTTCATTTCCTCTCATGGTGCCTCTGAATTATTTACTGCTTTCAATCACCTGTACTTCTGCAAGGTGAGCTAAACGGTGGCACATAAAAGGAAAATGATTCAGTGGGGAACTCTGACTTTGACCTAACCAGCCTGGATGCTAGCACCTTCCACACATTCCTAACAGGACCTTTTTTATCCCAGTCCCTCTATGGCTGATCTGTTGGACATACTGAATATTAAAACGCAAAGAATCTGACACGAGATGACAGAGTGTGTTAAATACATGGCTGGTCCCAACTGCAGGAGGGCAATCCATGTGGTTATATCAGTTTACTGCAGCTAAGAATCCAGATTACAAATGACAGGCCAGCAAATATATGGAAAAGTGTTTCATAATATTAGGGAACCTAAGAATTCAGGTTTAACTTCTCCATGTGTCAAGCACATGCTGTGCTAAAAGAAGAGCAGGACCACTGGAGCCATGCATTCAGCTATCTGGAGGACTGGAGCAGAGAAATCAAGCACTGTGCTTGGCATAGAAGAATTTTATATATATATTCATTTAAAGCAGTCTTCAGAGCCTTCCTTAAAAATAAAATAATAAAAAAAAAACCAAAACCAAACAAAAAAACCACTTAGCTGATAAATATCCTAACTTGTAAGTATCCGTAGGTTAAACAAAACACCCAAGTCAGACTTTTTTAGTGGTTTTGCTCCCAGGAGCATCCCCACAGTTTTTTCAGCTGGCTGCTTACCTGTTATGAAGCTGATGGTGGAACTGTCACAGCAGCTCAGCTCTGGGTCCCCCCAAGTCACCATGGTGACCCGGAAATTGTAATACCAAGCAGGCAGCAGGTTGGCTATTCTCTGTAAAGGGACACAAGACAAAAAGCAGCTCAGCAGAAAATTCACTAGCATAAGGTATGACCTACAAAATACAACAATATTTATAAATCTAGTGCCCATGCTCATTTCACTGAGCTTCCATTCCTTACTTCAGTCGAAATCTCTGAAACTTGGCCTTTCAATGTATTCAAGAACCTGTGCAGGGAGAGCAAACACAGTTGTGATGGCTCTGCTGTTCATCCACACACAAACCTGCTCTCAGGTCCTACCTGCCATGAGGACCTTTCATTGATTTCCAGGGTGGTAAAAACAATACCCACAGAGCAATATCTCATCACAAAATTCTGATGTGATGCAGGCAAAATATTTAACTGGAAAATGTAGGATTTTCTATTTTGATTAAATAGGTTTTGAGGATAAATTAGAAACCATGCTTTTGACTGAAATATTGTCACTTTAAAAGATGTATTTTTTCCAATTTTCAAAGTGTATTCCACTTTCTATTATCATTTATTATAAATGAAATATGAAAAATATAAATTACTTATGAGGCATAAATTATATATGTAACTATAAATGAGATATAAATGAATTTTAAAATGCAATAGATGTTACAATATCACATCTAATACTCAGGTTCACATTCAAATACTCCCACTAACAGCACAAAACACTTCAAATATTTAATTTTTATGTTTAAATGAAAAGCCTCATCATATTCTTAAAATACAAAATAAAAGCAAATTGGAAATAATGAATATTTTAGAAATGGTTATTTTTACAGATATCTTTTGTTTGCAGTGGCCTTTTTTTTCTCCAGATACTACAAGACAATGCAAATATAGGATTTGTGATCTATTCTCTTTATGATTTTTGGAGAAGTTGTATCCAAAGTGACACCAAAGCCTTGAAGATGCTTGGACTTCTTCTGACATGCCCCTGGTGTAATATTGAAAATACCAACATCACTGTGATACCTTTAAAATAAGTTGCAGAGCACAAAATGGATGAGGCAACTAAGCAGAGTGAAAAGACAGATTCAGATCCAAAGGTTCTCATCAGCTCTTAAGCCTTCAGGAAATAATAACTGGTTATTTCAATTTGTTGGATAACTTGATTTTTGATTCCCTGCCTTCTCACTGTTGCTCCAGAATACCCCACTCATACGTCAGTAGATCATCAGGAAATTTGTGGGGCACGGTGGGATTCTGGAGCACCACTAGAGAACTGAAACAGAAGTTCACCAGTAACTACCTGTACATTAAATGCTATAACAGAAGAACAGGGAGACATTCTTTTCCTAATTCAGGCTTCTCTTTAAAATTATTCCTTAAGAAATTCCTTAAGAAATGCCCACTGCGATATGGCACTGTCACATTTCAGGCTGAAATCCAGACAAAGGAATTCCAGCTTGGCCTCCTTGAGCAGGATTTGCAGCAGTAAGAGACAACATCATCTCATTTTCTAATGAACCACATTAACTCTGGATGACAGCTTTACTTCTTAGATGGCTCAGATCACTCAGCTATTAATCTGTTTGTGCTGAGTCATGATTATGAGATATTAATTACTCGTTTGGTAAGTTATTTTTGTTTTTAATTTCCCTGGGGATTTAGAGTCACGTACCCAATTACAGTTAAGCTGCTGTAGCCAAAATGACTCCACAAATGGTATTACACAAATCAATTACAGTAAATCACTGTGGCTCTCACCAGCAGCAGAAGTTATTGCTATTCTTTTTGCATACTCATAACTTTTTGAACAACTAATTTCAGCTAAAATTGCTTTCTGTCTTGCACTACAGCAAAATCTGAATAAAATCTGTTCATGTTCTCTAGAAAATAATGGAAAAGAGGAGGAAAATTTCATTTTATATTTGCAAGGATGCCTGTGAGTGTATGTGTACGTGTGTTCTTACAGAGACCAGTGTACACCTAATTAAAATCCTGATGTAAGTCTTTTTAGCTTCAGAAACATGAAGGCTGTTTCCACAAAAACATCTCTGCACCTAAGCCTTCCAGATGCAAGACTAGCCCACAAGCCCCCAATCCATATTATCAATATTAATTATGTAGCTAAGGCTTTGGACTACACCCCCCGAGGAGATGATGGAACTTTTAAAGCCTTGACTGACAAACTGACTCACAAACTGAACGTGCCTCTGGACTTGCTGAACAACAGGAAAAGAGGCTTATCTCCTGTCTCATCGCTCTGCTTAAAATTTAGCATGGTTCAGCTGGCATTCCCTTACTTTAGAACACAAAATGCCTCTGGCATACCAGCCATTCTCTCTGCTTTGATTGAAAAAAAAGTGCCAGGCTTAAAGGCATATATATATATACATATATATATATATATATATATACATATTCATGGGGAAAAGGCTGAACAAACAAGTGTCACAGTGTGCCAAGACCACCCAAGCAACAGTCGGTAATGGTCACTTTATTTACCACGGAGGCAGTTAAGGAGACAGTTGCTGCTATTTCATAGTAGGTTGTCCACTCAGAGGTCATCGTTGATGGGTTGAAGTAAAACATTTCTACAACATATTTCCTAAACACCCCAAGGAAAGGTCTGTTCCAGCTCAAAACCACAGCAGTAGGTCCCAAAGGGTAAAGTGTCAGATCCTTTATTCCAGTGGGCACTATAAACCAGAAATTACAGTTAGTAATGTGTATGTGTTATCAGTTGCACTTTATTTTAAAACACTATCTTTCCATAATCGAGTTCTATCTATTTCTCATTTGTTCCTTACTTTAATTCCCAAGAGCTTCCTTGTCACAAGCTGTTGAATAGCACTTTTTAAGCATTTGTTCTCCATTTTAAGACTACTTTTCCAGAAATGACTACAGACCACTTGGTATTGGCAGCTTAGCTTGAGATCAAGTACAGGCCTTGCTTTTTCATAAATGAGGGCTCCATTCTACTTTGAAAATCAGGATGCTTAGGAGATATTTCAAGATGCTCAAAAACAAAAGCATCAAAAGCCACGACACCATAAGAAAGAACATTTTTCATCTCTAGCTGTCCTTCCCTGGAGAATCTAAAGGTTCTGTCATGTATTGCTGTTCTTGCCTCAGAGATGGTGATACTGAGGAGTCAAGTGACTTGAAAAATGTCACATAAGGGTCAATTTCTGCTGCATATACTGCAATTTCTTTTCATGACTTAACTGAGGCTACTTAAATAAGTACTTTGCTAACACTTGGAGGGGTTGCAGAGCCCCAGCTATTGCACACCAGGTCAGAACCAAGACCAGCACCTAGATTACTTCAGCCCATGTTAGCACGTGATTACCTTTACCTTTACAAATCAGTTACGATGCCTTTTCTTTCTCTAAAGTGCTAATACACAGACAAAATGAGCCTTAGGCTAAACTTGGGGAGAATTGAATATTTTTTTAAGTGGATTTTATTTGAATTTCATTCATCATTAACCACCACTGATAATTTCACAGAACAATTTGTTTTGCACTTCTATTACTTTAATGTCAAATTTAATATCTTTTTATGAAACAGAAACTCATACAACTATTGTGTTACTGTATAAAAACATCCCCTTTATAATAATAAACCTATGAGATGTTCTGTTTAGAAACTGCCATTTTGAGTCTAGTAAGAAACTTTTATAGACAAGTCCACACAAAAGTGGAGAAAATTAAGGAATACATGATTTTACCTTCTCAAATAAAAATAGAATTTTGCAGTTCTTTGAACTGCAGTCAAAAAGAAAACTAAAAGCACTTGTAAAAATTGTCCAAAGAGAGAAATTTTAATAAACTATGTATTACTTTTTCCATTACTGAAATATACCATACTTTTCAAATTTTTATTCAGACCCAATTTATGAAAATACATAAGGAGATTGCCTAGGATGAAAAGGCCCTCATATTCACTAGCCCACATATTTGCTTTTATTTGACGATTCAATTGTTTTGAGCCACCTGCCCTCCCACTGGGCAGACTATTTGTCGAAAGAAGCTGGGTGACTCAGGTTGAACATTTCTCTGCAAAGGTAACTCTGTACACTGCATGTCTTTCTCTTTGCCCTCTCTCTTAATATATTTGTTTAAGTGGTAGCCTTAACAAAATAAATTGTACTGAAATTAAGAGATTCTGAATTCTGTCCTAAAAGACCCTTTTTTTAGGAGCTTTGTGGAATCCTGAATTACAGGCATAGGGGCAGCAGTTCTGCCTGTTGGACTCAAAACCACTTCTTGAAAATGTTAACTCTTGGCCTCAGAGGGTTCTTCTCATATTCAAACCCCAAAGCAAAGAACATCAAGATCCACTGTTAAACTCAAGAAAATCAAGGCATACAGAGCTGAAGTTGGTGATGGTCACATAGCACTGTAGGAGATACACCAGTTTCCCCAACTCAGCATCATGGTCTTCAGACTGGACCACATTACAACCTTCATAAAACGTATTTGCAATGAATGTATTAACAGCAGATCCACACTCCTCATGAGACAGTGGGAATGAATCACCTACAGGGAGTGTCCACATCTCTCCATGCACAACCTAAGCTGGCTACACCTAAGTGAGGTGACTCCCACCTTAAATGGCATTGATGATGAGCACCACTAGAAATAAACATATATTCAAGTGTCCAAGGGTGAAGACAGTCTTTCCACAAGGAACTCCATGTATGACTCCTGGCCATCACTGCTCTCTATGTAAGTTTAGTAATACCATTTAAATGTGAAATCTCTTTCCTTCACTGAAGTAGCACACTCACCATCTCAGTAATGGGCTAGGCAATACAAGAAAAATATTCTCAGTAAGTGCTTATTAGACTTGAAATAACCAACATGTCAATTTTGTACTCTCTCGTGGGCCCTAGGACTTCATGAACATACTAGATATTTAAAAAAAACCCAAACAAACACATTTCAAACAGTGGGTGCAGGGGTTACCAATGGAAAATGTAACAGGATCAGAAGGCGGTCCAACCAATGGTCCTTTCCGTAAGTAGACCACAACTTGGTACTGGGCACCAGGAACAAGATTTTCAATGAGGCTGCTGCTTGAATTCACCTAACAAGGGGGGAACACATCAAGTATTTACTTGGTTAATTAGAAGAATATTGAGACTGTACTTGAATGACTCCAGTTACAAAAGGCACAAATCTGAACACACTGGCATCAACAGTAAAACCTCCATTCATTAAGCCCAAAACGACAAAACTGTGAAAGTGGTCAGGACTGACTTTACAAATTATCTGACTTGGAGAATCACACTTGCCTGGCTGCATAAGGTCAGATATCATGCTGCAGACCCACTCTCTCCTGCTGTCAAAGTTTATTAAAATATTCAGGCTACATTATTCATTTTCAGGTGATACTATTCAGGCAGGAGTACTTAGACCATGTGTTTTCAATTAAAGCCTGAGGCTTTTCACCCATCATCCAGTGCAGCTGTGTGAGCTGAAGGCAACACTATGGGGAAAGCCGTCTTCTGAGTGCATGTACTAAGTGACTCCACAGTGAAATCACAGAGGAATTCTTCTCTGTCAACTCCCCTCCAAAGCACTATAAAATATTTCTAGGGGCACTGTGGTTTTTCTTTTCAGTTTGAAACACCACCATTAACATTTCTGCTGAGCCACACCAGGTTTTGGTCAGAGCTGGATTGCCTGAGCAAGTGATTCCTGGTTGGATACAGTATGGAAAGTCTTATCTCCTGAAGACACTGTTAATAGCAAATGCACAGAGCAGCTTTAAGGAAAAGTGTTCACACATCCCTTCTACAGTTGCAGGCTGGTATTTCCTACTAATATTTTCTTCACAACCTTTCCAAAGTCTGTATCACAGCCACCTCTGCACTGGTGGTTTACTGCAACGCAGATGAATGTACCAGTGCCAGCACAGATTTAGTGAGGAACAGAATTTGTCTTTACCAGCTGCTTTGGAGAGCTATATCACTTTTAAATCATGCAGCATGTTAGAAATGGATAGAACTCTGCACTGAATTTTGCCCTTTTCAGTTCATCAAGAAGAATTCAAACTAGTAGCTACAATAAGCAAGTATAATCAGCTGATAGAATATGATAAAAAAATTTGTAATGGCAGAAAGAAACAAATAATTGTATTTAGACCTTTCTGTTTACTGGCAATAAACACACGTTTACTCTTATAGATATCTTGTTAATTCGTATTCGTAGATTGGCCTTAGGGACTTTTTTGTAGATGAATGCTGTAGTGTTTCCTTAAATCATAAATGTATATGCTTGTGATCTGTGATTTATAATCACCTACCATATTGTTTGGCTTCCCATTTAAATGACTGCACTTTCAGCAAATATGAAGAACTTAACGAGATTACAAGCTGATTCTGAAAAACAATTCTCAATTTGTCATGAAAATACACTTCCAAACCTTTAAATTCACAGCCATTCCTGCAATAAAACTCAAAATTCTGATAAAGATTCATTTTAAAAGACACTTTTAAGGGACACAGATTCTCGTATTGATTAACTTGCAGGGCTAATCACAATGTTGAACGAGATGAAGATTTACAGGGCGTGCTAGCGGTCTCCTTCCATTCCCATGGGTGAGCTGAGGGTGCAGAAGGGCAGCATGTAGTCCTTTGCAGACTCCTCCATCACACATACTTAGGAAGCCAGACAGAAGTCAGGGCACTGCTCAAAAAATGGCCTTATCAACATCTTGTTATGGTCACTGAGATGTGGGCTGGAACCTCTTTCTAATTGAAGCCACATGCCACCGATCCATCATGGGCACACAAATCTGATGTGGGGTTGCCCTCACTAAGGGTTTCGAGTAACAGAAAACTGCTGTGTTTTGGGGTTCATGATTCTCGATGATTACAAACACATTCCCTACAGCAGCAGTAAAGAGCTCTTGTCCATCCAAATCACAGGTGGTCTGAATTGCTATTTACCTCCCAGTGCAGGCATCGTTTCCTATGGACGAAAAGAAAAGCTGACTTCTGATCATCTCTAAACCTCCAGAAAGTTTACAGTCAGGTTCTGTATTCACATGTAGAATAGCTAAGAAAGCACTTCACTTAATGCAATGGATTACAGCACATGCCCAAGTATTATTATGGTATAACACCATTTTGCCTACTGTCACAAAAATGTCTCAAATGATACAACATAACTCACAAGCCTGAACAAAGGATTGGCAACAGTCAGTACAAGAGAAACCCAATTTTAACAATATTGTGGTGTACTGCCCACTTTCATTCCTAAATGCTGTGCTCTCCCGCACTCTGCAGCTCCGAGCCTCTTAGAGCCCTGGGGCACAATGATTCCAAATGGCAGAACAATGGGAAACTTGTTCCTGGATTTGAAAAGGCTCCAGCTTCTTGCCCCTTACCTCAGTGCAGTAGTGCTTTTCAAGCCTTTGACTTTCCTTTTGCTTCTGACAGGTCAGAGAGAGCACAGACACAATGGTGTTGTTGCCACCGCTCTCCTGTGACACTGTCCAGGACGTCAGGGCAGTGGTGGAGCTCAGCACTGTCACAGTCACATGCTGGGGCTTTTCAGTGAGCTCCTCTATCCATTCACCTGTGGGACCTGGGACATGCCCCAAAAGCACATGTGAGCAAGCCACTCTATCCATTCAAGGCACATACGTTAAAACACCCTTCCTCTCACAGATGATAAGAGAAACGTGACTGTCTGAAAATCCAGATTGCAGTATTCTCTATTGCTTACCAGAAACCACCCAGCAATATCAGATTTGCTTCGAGGCAATGTTTAAAAGCAGTGGTAGCCAATAATGCATAGATCATTGACCAATACTAAAGGATAAGCGCACAAAATTTTTCGCCTCTTCACATGCTAACATACCCTCCAAGCACACTACCAAGACTTGAAGCGTGAAAATCAAGTTCATAGAGTTCACCGCAGTGAAGAATCTCATTCTCCATCAGACTTTCTGAGGCACTTCCTAGAGAATACAGCTTTATAGATAAAATAACAGTCTGGAAAATAACTTTAGCGAGACTTGGTCAAAATTTGAGATTTCATTAAAATAGTTTCTCTTGTCACTTTTACGTGATGCCCATGACAGCTCTCTCCTTGACACTCCTTCCTCCATGCAATTGCAATGGCAATTTATGTTTATTGATAATATAAAACAAATGCCAGCATAAGAATGTGAGGTAAGATTAGCCTATAAGACTTGACAATCCATATTGCTATCATATTATTATGTTGTATAATACAAGCCAGTAATTTGACAGGATGATTCACTGACTGAGTGCTACAAGGATAAGACTGAAGCTATGGGCAAAATCTATTCATGACAGCAGACCCACACCCACGCAGGTTAAAGAGAGGAATTTGATCATTAGCGTAGTCTCTGGAGCCAGTGGATGGACATGTAGTTCTTACTATTCAGAAGTTTCAGCACTGGCATTAAGGGAATGGAGACACCTCATGTCACTACCCAAAGCTGTAGTCCCCTCACAAAAAGCCTGCTTACTCAAACTTATAAAGAGGAATGCAAAAGCAATTTCAATATAAGAGTACTTGTGCATATCTGCAACTTGACATACTACCAGAAATACACCAAAAAAATCTATCTAAAATACTAAGGATCTTGCATTTGACAGAATAAATATGACGACTGTCAAGAATCCTTATCTGATTCTGAAAGACTGAAAAACTAACAGACAAAACCCAAACCCCCAAATGTTCCCATGTGTTATATGTAAAATTTAAATATTACATTCCTGTAACATCTTAATACTTTATACCCAATGAGAGTCATGTTCATCCTTAATCCAGCCATCCACACCCCTATACTTAGGATTAATATGTTCTTGTTTCTCTCAGGTCTCTGTCTGCAGGGAGTACATTTCATGCAGGTCACTGAATTGCACATTGTTTAATCAAAATAAGGCACACCTTGTAAAATAGAATTACATTTGGTAGTAACAGCAATGCTACACATATGTATACCTTAATGCTTTTCATATAATGAAGCTGTCTAATAACTATTCCTAAAGAAAACCAGAAGATGCTATAATTACAACAGCAGAGACCCTTTCTTTCATGTGCTGTTTTCTCTTTTTATTTTGCTTTTTGGTTACTGTTTATTTCAACTACGAAGTTGTTAAGCAATAGTATATATACAGTGGAACTGTTAGATGCAGTCAAGCATTATTATGAATTTAAGTCTAAATAGTATTTGTAAATCTTATGAGCTACTAAAGACACAATTTTTGTTCATAATGTACTTAAGTACTGGAGTACATTTTCTTTTAATATAAATTCTTCTGCCAGCCTTAGGTCCTGTGTCTTGTTACAGCATTCATGACTTGGGGAGACACTGTCATCCCACATGTAAAATTGTGTAATGCTGCAAGTATTCTCCTTTCTCATTGTATGGGCATTCTGCAGGGTATATCTATTTCCTTCTGTAGAAAAAGTTACAGAGGTGACCACAGCCATCAGAAGGATAATGATCTGAATTCACCATCACCTGTCTCACTTGCTGATCTAATTGTCAGTCATGGTATTAGTTTACACAGTGGTGTCTTATTACTTTGTATTTTACTAAATCTCCAGTTAAGAAACTCTGGGATTCTAGAGGGAAATAATAAATTACTTTTACTCCTTTAAATTTAGCAGTCTGAACTATTTCATCTACTGTAATTTGCTCCATGTTCTCCCAGAGACCATGCAATTTCACAGTTCAGTATTTAATTGTGCAATTCCCACACACTCAGCCTGGGCTGCCCTTCATCCCTAAATTCAGTACATACAGCACACTCCAAGAGCAAGGAAGGTAAATATTTCCAAGACTCTTTATAATCACCAACTAATTCTCAGAATTAAATCCTCATTTTGAAAGATGCAAAAGGGGGCCTTGTTTCAGTGATCCACTTCTCAACACTGGGCATTAACATGAACAGTTATGTTGTTCTGGGAGAAAAAGATGGATTTGTTGAGATACTTACTGATGTAAAAGCTAAGTGTTTTTGCTGATTGACTTCCACGAACTTCACAAGAACCAGAGGAGCTAAATGTTGTTACAGACAACTTATATTTTCCTGGTTCTTTCAGTTCAGCAACAAATTTGTGAGTGTCCTCACTTACTGTCAAAAATTCCGTTGAATTCTCTAAATCAGGAGAGGAAAAAAAAGTGTGGATTAATTAAAATTTGAAAGGCTCCGACTACTGAGAAAATTATTTACATCAGAAATGTTGATGTTTTTTCTGCTATGAGATTAAAAGGTATCCAAAAGGACTAGATCTATGTGGATAGTTATATTTCTTGCCATTAGCACAAGAGTAATTACTGAAAAAATTTGCAGTAGAGTGACAATACACATAAGCCAAATTTTCATTCTGTGGAAGGGATGACAAAATAAGGTTGCCACGACTGTACAAGTGAAAAACAGTATGTCATGGGAGAAAATGAGCTTCCAATTTTCCACCTAATCACATTCTTATTCTGAAAAAAAAAAAGACTGTTTTCCCTTAGTGTGGGAAGGCTTATGAAAACTGTCAAAAAATAAAGTTCATTTGGGTAAAATAGATTTTAAAACAGAGTATCTTTAAGCAACATGGCAATTTTCTTGTAGTTCCATCACTTGAAAAGTCTCCCCATTGTTTACCAGAGCCTCCCTGTGGCCTAAGGGGTATGTTTGGTACCTGTAATCTGTGATAACTGCTGATGTGAATCAAGACTACCTTTTCTGTGTTCCCTCCAGTCTAGCTCTCCCTGAGAACCTTTCCCAGTGGCAGTCAATGGTATAATGTACCTTCTTTGTCTCAAATTTCTATTTCTCCTTCCTTTGATATCAGAATGGATTTACAATAACTACAGTGTAAACAGTGAGGCAGTAAGTACAGCAGGATAAATGAGAGAACTGCAAACTGTGATTTACCTCTCCTCCCTTACTTTTATGATGTCCAGCCACGGCTAGATACTATTCAATGCAAGAAACTTCTCAGAAATACAGGGGATCTAACAAAGCCCTTGAAGCACAGTCCTAGATAATTAATAAGTTGTAGAGGAGACAATCCACCAACAGAATTAGAGAAAAGAGGTACGAGAAGGATATAAGGCTCTGCTTTACCTTCCCTTTCAATATTGATATGGAAACCATCAAAGGCAGTAGGTGGCTTTGGAGGTAACCACGTCAGCACCATTTGCACAGGAAGGAAGGGAGGGGGTTCTGGCGTGGATCTTCCAGATGTGTTGGCATCACTGGCCTCGTAATCACTGGAAACTGCATTGACAAACCCCTCTTCACCATCTGATGACTCAGCTTCAGTAGACCACCAGTATGGCTGTGATGTGGTTTCGTACTCAGTGCTGTTGGAGCGGTAGTCTGGCCAAGCTGTAGATGTGTTTGCTGCTGGAATTTCACGTGGGTCGTCAGAAACACGGCTAAGCTTTTCTTTCCTTATGATTTCTTGTGGTCCCATGAATGACTCTTCTGCAAAATTCCCACTGTGCTCTTCCCAGTTGTTTCTGTTGATTGGTATAATCTGAACAGAAATGTTTCGAGGTGGGTAAGGAACTAAAAGAGAAGCAAGGGTTAGGTTAGCCTTTCAATATGTATGTTCTGTGCACCTTGAAGATGTCTTAATTTGCCATGCAAAATATATTTGCAGAAAAACAATGCACCTAGGCATACTTTGAAATAATTCAGTTTTACTAATATTCTCCCTTCTGTCACATATACTTACAGAAGACATGATTCTAGTGGGATCAAGATGAGCATAACTTCACAAAAGAATCACGATTCAAGAATATCAGGAAGAAAAGCAGATGTGAAGTCACAGTAAAGCAGACTTCAGTGCTACTACAGTAGTAAGGCTACTTGAGTGTGAATTCTTAACGGTCAATCTTCATTTATTTTATTGTATCTTCCAGGAAGACCTTGATCGTGGTAAAAAATACGTCTATAGAAATTAACTGAAAAACATATGCAAAACTAATACATGGCATAGCTCATATTTTTAAAAAAATGACCTTCATGTCGCTGTAGGGCTTTTCCTATGCTTTTAGCAGCCACCTTTTCACAAACATTAAATATCAGTTTAGATTTTAGTATTTGTGAAAGCTTGATCTTAAGAATTGAGTCTCCAGAAGACAAGATTCTGGCACGCAAAGAAGTTACTGCAACTTATGCCAGGAGGTGATCACAAAGCACTTTATCTGCCTCACTGTAACTGCTTGTCTGCCTCTGCTTATACATAGTAAGTGTGAGTGGCCTCTGCAAATAATTTTGACTGGCACCTTTTAAGCTGGTGCTTTACAAAACACTAATTTGTGCACCTACTCTGTCCCAGCCATGGCCACCAATACAAAACCAGATCCTATATTCTCACTGCGGTTTAGGTGAAAAATGAGAGATTGGAGCAGCAGGGAAAAAAAATGGGATCCTGTTGATTGCATTCTTATGGTTCAATATCTCGATGACTACATTTAGGATCCTCAGGACAGAACTCAGCTGGCATCTGTTGGCTTTGTTCTGTTCAAGGCAATGGACCAACACCAGTGTATTCATCTGAAGATTTGGCCTTTTAATTTTAACACTGGTTCATTTCACTTTGGACTCTGAAAAATGTCTGTGGTCCAAGAGATTATCAGAGAAGTTTTGGGCACCATCCCAGGACCAAATTAAATTAGTTCTGGATCCTGAACAAATGCAATTTTCAGTCTTTGCAATATTGCTGTCTTGGAAATTAGAAGTTCATGCTTCGGGGCACAAACTGTCTGCTAAGTGGGGAAACCATGACATTCTTCTCTGTGATAGAAAACTGCACAATGAGGAAGGTCTTCTCTAACAGTTTAGCTACGATTCACTGCACAAGGAGACAGACAAATAGAGAAGGATCAATAATATGTTCAGTGCAGCTATTCCTGTGGCTTAAAAATTAATTCCTAGCACAAGGCCTAGGATATCTCACGTGAACCAGCATTTATTTCATAAAAAGCAAGCTTTATAACAGCAACACTCACACAGATTTCCCTTTGCACACATAACTGTATGGAACAGCCACAGCATTCTCCTCCCATGGTCCTGGCCAGGAGCAGCTCTCAGGACTGCTCCCATACAGACCCTTCTCTCTGTGAGATCAATCCCCTCCTCACAGTAGAAAGAAAAGCAGCTACACAGAGTTGAAAGAAATGATATGTGATGATTTTCTCCACCTGTTCTGTGCTGTTTGGGCTCATGCTGGACCCCGCTGTATTCCACCAGTGTGCTCTTGTTGAAGGTTGCTTCTGATACCAACTGGAATGTGATGTTACTGTAGCATATACCTGGCAGCCAGTGATTGAAAACTGTTTTACCTTTGAAGAAATCTGCAGATGGTTTAAAGAGAAAAGAAGAAAGTTAAAAAGAGGATAACGCATCAAACGTTCACTTTCTGATAATGCAACTTCACATGCTGAACTGGCAGTGTTTCAGATGTTTAAACATTGCTCAGCCTGTTCTGAGACATGAAATTGTAACAGTTCAGTTTGCCAACACTTTCCCTGGCTGTCAAAGCCACTTTGCCACCAAAAACAAAAACAAAAACAACAACAACAACAACAACAACAACAACAACAACAACAACAACAACAACAACAAAAAAAAAAAAAAGAAAGAAAGAAAAAAACCAAACAAAAAAACAGGACAAGAAACATGAACTGCTTTTCACAGGCAAGGGAACTGAATCTGGCAACTTGTTCCACATGACACTGAATATCTCAAAGAGCATCTGACAGTTCCTGCAGACCTTCAGCTGCTGCACGCAAAAGCCTCTTTGGTCTTTTGCTGACTGAGGTAGATGTTCAAAGGAACATGTGCCATGCAACTGAGCTGCACTGAGGGCTGAGCTCACGTCCACCATCCGTACATGTGCTGACTGAAGAGAGGTTGCTTAGGGCTATTTGGCTACGGGAAGGAGTGTGCAAGCTGATTAGTGAATCCCTTAATTTAGGCTGACTTTTTAATTTATCAGCAGCTTTAGCATTACAGCCCCTGGAACCATCTATTAGCTGTAGAAGATAAAAATTACTGCTGGTACCCCTTTTGTTCTCTGGAAAGAGGTCACCTATATTTTCTGCTAAGATACAGACTTACCCTTCCCAACTTTTGGCACTTCATAGCATAGAAAATGTGATTTCTAGCCTCACTTTGTATTGAAGTAAAGACACCAAAATTTTCTGACCTCTTTCTGGAGATGCTTATCTCCCCCTGCTGACTTTAACGAGAGTTTACAGCAAACACTCTTCTACTATGAGAGCCTTAATTCAGTGCCTAAAATTCAATTCAGCACCTACTGGATTGCTCAAAGGCATTTCACTGCCACTGTGCAATGTTAAACCATTGGTGTTTCAGGGCCCGCAGAGAACATGCATCTTTCTTGCCTCCTAAAGTGCCTTCCATAGGATCTGAGACAGATCCTGTGCTTAAGCTATACTGCAGGGCAAAAGAAAAAAGAAAGCAGAATTTGCTCATTAGATCATGCAGATGGTGAGCTTGGTTGTTTAAATTGCTTAGGCTGACTGTCTAGACTGTTAAATTGATTGCCTTTGATTAGATTATTTTTAAGAAATTTGAAATTTATATTATCCAGCAGGGCTTATTAGCTTAGGGACAATACTGAATGTTACAGTAACATACAGCATAGTACTCTTGGCACTATGTCACTGTATGATGATACACAACTACCAGGTTTAAACCCTGTGCCAAGAATCTGGCATAGAAGTTTTCTATCAGCTATTCACCAAAGAGGAAACCTTGGCCAGAGGGAAGAGACTGGGAACTTTTTTAGTGCTTTCAACTTGACACAGAATGTCACCCAGGGATTTAAACGAGCATATCTAGAAAGCAAAAACATCTCTGTCCTTCCTACCAAGTTTTGTGCTTCTTTCCTTTTTCCTTTTATTTTGACTTGCAGGGAAGCAGGGAAGATAAAAAAAAAGGTGGAAAGGTTTTTTGTTTGGTTTGGTTTTTTGTTTGTTTGGTTTTGTTTTTGGTTTTGTTTTGAATTTTATTTTAGTGTACACGTTTATTTGGAAATCGGGGATGCTTCCCCAGGTTGATTTCAGATTAAAAAAAGATCCAGACCACCAAGTCTTCCTCTAAAATCCAAAAGAAAGGAAACATCATTAGAACTAGGATGGGAAGCAAGTTTAAAAATCCCAAGTGAACCACCAGCTCAAATCAAAGACCCATCCCTTACCTCATGATGTAAAAACTAATGTATAAAATATTACCAGAAATAAAAATCATTATAAACAATACATGTCCAAACCATACCCAAGACCACTGTTTAAAATGTTTCCAGCAGTAACTTTTAGTGGAATAGTTTCCTCCTACCTTTGTACAGCATTGTTCTGTAGTCTTTTCCTTCCCAATAGCTTATATTTACCCTGGTAAAAACATTGTACTTCTCTGGGTACTGAATTTCAAACAATACTCCTGTTTCTGGAGATGGTTTATAATCATAGATAGAAACACTGCTCACAGGAAGGGGTTCTAAAAGACATACAAACAAAAGGAAAAAAGGAAGAAAGGAGCAGATTAATAGGCAAACTGAATGTTTCACATATATACAACACCAAAGGAATAAATGGTTTTGCTAGGTATGACACAGGCACTCTTAAATCTATCATATGATATTCAGGGCTTCACAGAGGTCTGGGGCAAAGCTACTTGGGACATCATCAAAGCCAATATTTCTGCATTCCCCCTACAAAGTAATTTATGTTCTTGACACGCTTTAAGAGAAAAATTCCCATATTTGCCATAAAAAAATAAGGTGGACATATAGCAGTTATTATTTAAGCACTCACAGTCATCATCTCAGAAAGACTTTCATCTTTGGTACTTGCCAATCACATAAAAGTGCCCAGACAAAGACAACAAAACATTTGAAATTGTCACAGTTTTATTCAGCCTTCTTTAGCCACCAAGAAAAAAAGATACCCTTCTGCTTGATGCTCTCCTCAGCAAGAAAAAATTGATAGCAACCCAACTATACATTGGTTAAGAGGGCCAAGTAGACACTCAAAACAAACTTACACTGTTAGTTGAAATTTGTCATATTAACATATTTAAATAGAGATAGTTAATGCAATTATGCCTGCATCCTTATAAAGATTAGCATGTTGATTTAGTTCTTGCACACTGTAGGGATCAGATTGGAAAATTCAGGCTGTTGATTAGCATGGCCTTAAAGGATCCATCTGAGTTCAAAGTTCTGCTGCTGTAGGCCCTGGAACAAAACTAATAAAATATTTTTCCCCAAGGAGCATACAGTCACAATGGGCGAGAGAAAGAGTAGATGAAAGGGAAGATCAGTGTCAATATCAAAAGTGGAATTATCCCAGAAGGTGGAATAGGTTAACCGAAGATAGAAAAGCAAGACTGTAATGTGAGAGAAAACTAAATCCCAATGACCAGCAGAGTATTTTCACCATGGCATTAAGTTTCCAGATGAGAAACAGACAAGAAAAAAAGGAGAATTTCTCACCAAGTCTTAAGAAGTAGTTGTGTCATCAATTTTAACTTTGTCAGAGCATGGAAATATAATAGTGTGGTATTATTAAACTATTTCTCATGGCAAAGACACTTCATTAACTTCACTGGGTATATATCAGTATGTTTGTACATTAACCACTTACAAATAGAAACTCCCAATCCCACAGATTCTAACAGGCACTTCAGTGATGGGATCTGTGAAAATTCTGCTGACATTTCATGATAGTCTAGAAATACAAAGGAGTAAAGCAGATCACAGGAAACAAAGCCTACCCTCTTCTTTTTGCTAAGACTCTTCCCATGGCTTATTCTAAAATAAATAGTGGATCTGACTATCCACATGACCAGAGGGTTCATAGCACAGCTCACACAGCACACAATAGTGGTTTAAATGTCAATAACAATCTCTAAACAGCACAACGCTTACGTGCAGTCATCTTTAATGTTTGGGGGTGTGCCCTGGGCTGTATTCTGTTCTCTCATTCACATCTGAGATCTCCTTGTTTCTGAAAGAATTACTGAAACTTTCTATGTCAGTGATTAAATTACCCCATTTATTCCTTCCTACAACAAATCAAATAAAGGGTGGAAGCTATATTCATTTTTAATCCAAATGATTTTTCCTCCTGATGCTTTGATTTAATTAACCAATAATTGAATTAAGCAATAATCACCACAGACTCTCTTTCGTGTTTTTATCTTCCGCTCACTTTCCTTTCCTTGCTCATGGCTAATGTTAGCAGAGTAGCATGAGTGATATAATGCAATTTAAAGATTCTTCCATTATCTTACTTCCTTTGGCACCAATTCTTCACATCAAAAGCTATTTGCACACTGTGAAATTAAAAGAACACTCAGCAGATAACCATCATGTTCTGTTTGTCACTTACTAACTGCTCCTAGGGTTATTAAAATTAAAGAATATGCCACTTTTCACCATCTATATTTGTAATTCAGAGCATAAACAGTCTGGTCTTTTTAATTTTAAAATTTTCAGTATTTAGGATCCAGCTTGTCACAGATTTCAGTGATTCTCAAGAAATAACTTAAATAAAGTGCAACCATGCAATCACAGAAATGTAATACTTAGACCTTTATAAACACTTGGTACTACATTAAAGTCATATTACAGAAGGGACCTAGAGCATTTCAGTGTCCCTCCAATAGCTTGTTTAATGTATTTCTTCATGTACAGTCTCCCTATTTTTAGACTTGCAGATTATATTACACACACACAGACAGGCTTGCAGGACCAAGACCTGAATTTGCATTTTTTCTTAGTGTTTCAGAATTTGCTGCTCTTATAGCAGCTGCTTTCTCATTTTATCTATTTATTGGAAACTCAATTCCTCTCTTTCTCCAGGATTTAAAGCATTTTGCATTTAGTGTATAACTTGCATTACATAAACATCAAGATAGCATAATAGATAGCACCTAACATTTTCATCAAAAACTCTGGAAAATTCTGGATGCTAAATCCTCCAATAATGCATTCAATTTGTGTGAGACACATTAATATTTGCAATTTGGGGAGTGGGGAGGGGTAGAGGTTGTACATTAAAAATAAGCACCATATTTCAATCCAAAGCAAATTGTTTGTAATACCTGGTCACTCTGCAGATTGAACTAATGGTTGACTATTGTGGTGGTTTAGATGTAGCATTACAGACAGGGGGTTGAAATGGGACTGAGATTAACTCTCTTGCTTCTCACACTCAAACACAGATCAATCATTATTTCCCTTCATATTGTGACTTCTATGAAAAAGATGCCACATTAATGGAGTAACTTCATTTGATCACATGAAGAAGTTGTGAATTATGCCATTTTCTCCCCAAGATGACACTATTTATGTATCCATATGACTACTGGGAGTAAATCATAGCCAGGGTAAAGCTTCCATTATGCTGTAAACTTTAGGATCATTTTCTCTCTTGTGAAAAAGAAACCTTCTTTGAGGTTAAAAAGCTGTTGTTTAATACTTTGGGAACATAATGTTCAAGTTTATGATAGGTAATAGAGATACCATGTGCTATTACTTATGAAAGGGAATGTAAGAGAATATCTGAGCAATGATGGCATACAGTATAATTTCTACATGGCCACATAGGATGATGAATAAAAAGATGATACAAAACTAAACAATAATGTTGTCACAAGAACAAGGCATATCTATTTTCTTGATTTAAGACAGCTGTTTAGATCATCCTTACAATGGAAATTATGGTAGGAAATCATATGATCACAGTTCTTTCTGTTTCTTTGATTCCGACAGCGAGGTTTTTTTCACCTGAAAAAGACGATAATATGATTTCCTTGCTGAGGAAAGCTGAATACTAATGGATCTGGATGCTACTCTGTTACATTTCAAAATTAGGGTTGTCACAGATAACCAGCCCTTTTAAAGACGTTTCATGTCATTTAAGGAAGAAAAAACATGAAGGGCTTAAGTTGCACATTTCATTAGGAAAAAACCAAACTCAAGCTCTGTAGCTCCTAGTTCAACAACTGTGATCCATTAACAAGCCAGAGGAAAGGATTCGACCTGCAGAATCACTCCCTGCAGCATCTGGCACAATGACAACTAAGCATTAACTAGGTATAATGTCAACTACTTTCTGAGAGCTGGAGATCAGAGTCCCAGGCAGCAGGCCTGATGGTCTCTTGAGGAGAATATTTTTTGTAGAAGGTACAGAAGCAGAATTCTCCCTAAAGGGAATATATTTTACAGTGATGTGTGTAAGGAATCATCAGCTTTTGAAACAATGAGACATTAACCACTCAAAACTCCTAATCATCAGCTAAAATAAAAGTCGGGCAGAGCTGCTCTTAATTACCATCAGAGATGCTCAGATCCTGATTTTTCCAATTCCCAGCAGAGATACATTTTTCCTACAGCACACAATATCTTCACTGCTTCCCCCATTCCTTCAAATGTACAGACATTTTTCCCTTCACAATAAAAAGTTGACAGTGACTTTGGAAAAAAAAAGCAGAGGCTATATGTGCATGAGTTACTCTGGGAAGAATAAAACAGGGCTTCATGCTGGGAAAATGGAGGATGAGTGAGAATTTCAGTCACTGATTTTACAGATGTGCTCTTTATTTTTCTCATAAACTACTTTGAAATCAATTAGCAGTAAGGCAGAAAATCTTTCAAATACTGGAAAACACTATGTGAATTATATAAATTCTGGAGTTACTTCATTCCCCTTGAAAAGCCAAAATTCCAAGAGCAGAGGAAAGCAAACGTGAAATAGTTGTGTTAGATACCAGAACTACTAATATTGTCCAGACTGAAGACTGGCAGGAAGGTCACTTTGACAGCAACAAGACAATTGCACTCACAGGAATCTGAACAGGATGGTGAGATTCACATGACTATTCTTGTGAAAAGCATTGCAGGGACCTTTAAAAAGTGATCAGGGTCACCATCCCTGGAAGTTTTCAAAAAACATGTGGACGTGGCACTTGAGGACACAGTTTAGCGGTGGACTTGACAGTGTTAGGTTAATGGTTGAACGTGATCATCTTAGATGTCTTTTCCAACCTAAATGATACTATAATTCTATGTTACATGTTTATTTATACGTTATTTTATATGTCCAAATTTATGTACAGTTATATGTATTTATAGTTATGCATATATGTCTCCATTTAAAGACATAATGTATAAATATACATTTTGTTAATTTTTAAAAGCTTTTCTAGCCAGAAACCTTTAAGGAGTAAAACAAGAGTCTTCTCCTACTTAAACGGGTTCATCTCTTCAAAAGTTTCAATCTGTGAAGAAACATAGTCATTTCTTGCCAATTTTCTTAGATGCAGCATATTGCTGAGAGATGTGAATAGGAGAAAGGAAACCTCATCAAGAAATATCATTGGAAAGAAGAGGTCTTTCATGACTCTCACTAAATTTCTAAGTACCAAATGTCTTTGAAGGACCTTGGTTTCATTTTGACATGCAAAATTTGGATACACACAGCTCAGATCTCCAGTGTATGGGCAAGTTGGAAAACTGCATCTCCCTGTGCAAACTCCTTTGCATAGACCTCAGGAGAACCCAGAAAAATCTTGTAAAAATAAAAGTACATTAGCATGAATGGATATCCTATGTGATTTATTTTGTGGCAGCCAAATGAATGGGGCCAATCTGCCACTGGCAAAGCAATCCTGGCACCAATGAAATTAAAACAGGCATCAATTAATCCTAGACATTAGTTGCAACATTCCATTACTTCATGTGTAAGATTTACATGGAATAAATTAGACAGTTCTATGTCTTTGCATGGTTAAAATAAAACAAGAATGTTAAATAGGCAGAGAAATTATATGGCATGAAGCAAAATATGAAGTCATCCTAATTACTGTCTCCCAAAATAAATCAAGTTAATTAATAGTCATAAAATTACATAAAACAGGTAGTGGACAATCCCAATAAGAGGAAAATAAAACCCCAAACCAACTATCACCTCATGAATTTTTGCAGGAGAAGCCAGTGGTCACTACAAGATTAAGATCTCTTCTCAAAAGCTGAAAGGAACTGAAATACCTCAAAAAGCCCACCCTACCACACTGTCTTTTCATTCCAAAATTACTTTCATTGCTACAGCTTTGTGCTCCAAAAGATGAACTGTCTTAGTAGCAGAGGCTGCTACATGAGAGCTAGCAGTCATCAGTCTACCTGACAGAAAATATTATGCAGGAGATTAGACCCCTTCCCTTCCCAAGCTCACAATTTACAGCCTACTTTCAGTGCTCAGTACAGCATCCTTCAATGCTGCCTGCAGGAACGTGTTTTCTTTTCCATGAACCGGGTTGTTTTTCTGTTGAGACAAAGTCAGAGAAATCCATTGTTCCCTTTTTGTTGCACAAGTTTCCCAAGCAGTGCTGGCTGACTGCCAGAATCACTGGTCCTTCAAAGGTCTGGGTGAGCAGCAGAGGCCACAGCAGGAACCCCCAAAATGCTGCCAGCACACCCACATAAGACAGGTGGTGAAAAGGGGTGGACTCCTTTCCATCAGGAAGGCCACCAACAAGATGTGGAGGAGGCAGAGTGACATGGGATATGTCCTTTAGAGCCATCGGCCACACACTTTTTCATTTTTTCCTTGAGGAAACCCCACTGAACCAGAAATGGGAAGTCTAGGCCTGGCTTTGGTGGGCTAAGCAACACTGGCTTCCTTCTTCCTTCAGAGATTCCCTGCACAGCAGTGTGTGCACCATATGTCATCTTGGATCACACCTTTCCTGCTACCAGCGACCTTTGTGGGCTCTGGAAATCAACCAGCAATGAGCCCTGGTGCACAACTGCAAAGGCAGCATTCATAACTTGCTGAAAATGCATACTGAGACTTTTTTTTTCAGTTGTCTATGACACCAGATGCTTCCATTAAAGAAAACAAATATAAAATAGGCAATTGGATTAGAATTACTATCTTGTCTGCAAGATTAAAGCAACAAATGAAAAGGAAATTCAGGCTGCCTATTAACCCTGAAATTGTTCACTACACACGGATGTTCTTGCACATATTCCTTAAGAAAGACTCAACAAAATGACACTTTTCCCATGGGACCCTTTGTGGTTGTCCTCATCACAGCACAACTTGGGCACAGAAAGGAAGGCTGAAGAATGTACAGGTGATGCAAAATCTTGTTACCCCTAAATTTCAGACACGCTCAATAATATATGAGCCTACTTTAGTAGGCTTTGAATGCTATTACAATGGATGATGTTTTCTCATGGACAGAAAAATACAGGTACAAAAAATCATAACCGTTCCTCAGCTGTAAAGCCAACAAAAACTGCCCATAGATTCCAAGGTGCCATTTAGCAAAAAAAAGAAAAAAAAATCTGGAAATTGGTCTTGCTCCATCCAAATAAATTTTTGGCATTTTCCAGATGAAGAAATAATTTTAAATTGTACAAACTGTGTTCAGGATGGCACATAGAAACAGTTCTGGAGCAACCTCAGAGTCAGAAACATGGCTGGAATCACACAGAAACCTGAGGTGCTTTGCATGACAACAGAGCAAACAAAATCACACATCTCCCCCATGATCTATGTACCTGGAGGTAGTAAGAGATAGACTACTATAAATATGATCTCCATTACAAAAACCTTCAGCTGTACTAGCAAGAAACACACAGTTTTGGTGACTGCTGTCTGGTTTCCGAGTTTAGTACTGCTTCAACATACTAGCAATCAAAGAACATTGTTAGAGATTTAAAACAGAATAAACCTCACCATGTAACAGGAGTGTTTACACTGAAATGTCAGTCAACAGTTTTCGTGCCTTTTACCACATTTTTGGAACTCTTGGTTCAAAGGATTTAGGATGAACATCTGAAAAGGGGGTTCATCCATCACACTAATGCAGTATGCTACACCCCAGTGTTCAGGAAAGGTCATCCATAGAAAACCTACAGCCATTTCTTTCTTCTTGCCCAGACATTGTGAATTTTCACTTAAATCTTCTCAAGACATCTTCCTTACTATTCTAACACAGAGATCCATCCTACACGCAAGCAGGAACTATTGAAAACAAAAAACCCCACCCAACCTTCTCTGTAAGAAGAATTTCTGGGAAAAAAGCCACACACATTGACAAGAAAGAGAAGAAAAAAAAGAAAAATGTTACTTACTGGTTAACACAGTGATTGATCTTGTTGACTTGGAAACCATATTCGAGTTCACTACCAACAGAGTTACTATGTAATACAGGCCATGGTATTTGGCATTAAAAACCACAGGGGCAGGTAAAGTGCTATTGAATTCTTCAAACTGGAAAAAGTAGTTCTTGGATTCTCCAGCTATCTTCACAACATATACAGAGGATGAGCTCACCACATCCGAAGCTTCCAAGGAGACAACGATACAATTATCTTCTCGGACAGTAACTTGGAATGGTTCAGCATTCTACAAGACAAGAATAAAGAGTTGACTGTAGTAAAATCAATTCTTTTGCTTTCACCTGTTTGCCTTGGTATTCATAAGATACTCATGTTACATTTGCAATAAAGTTATATTTGATATTCCAGAAGAGAGTTAACATCAAAATGTAGCAATTATTTCAGACTAGAATTCACAGTCAGCCACAAAGTCCACAGGCACCTGATCATCAGGCCAGTCTCTCTGCAGCAGAGGCTGAATCCTGTCACGTGTTTTTTGATGCTCCAGATACTCCATTCCCTACATCTCAAGGAACAAAGCTCTGTCATTCTTTCCTGAAGGAAGTAGAGCAAAAGAAGGATGAGCTTGAAAAGGTTATCAGGGGCAAGAGCATTTCCAATAAAGCCTCAAAGTCATCCAAATCCCCAAAAAGAGATGAATAAATCAAGACTCCTTTATCTTGCAGAAGCAGGATCATGTATTCCTCAATGAATATACTCTGAAAGCCTACAACTGACGAGTAATTCTTGGCACTGACTAAGCTTTTCCAAATATGCCCATTCCAGCAAGGACCAGGTGACAAGCAGCTCTCAGCACTCTGTCCATAGCCTTCACTGGCACTTTTCATTTCCTAAGCTACAGCATTTCATTTTCAATATTTCTTTCATTAGCAGCAGAGAGAAAGGAGCAATTTAACCTTGTTTTCATGTATTGTGAGCATGTTAAGTCATTGACAGCTGAAAACCCTTTGTTTTTTATTAATTTCAAACCAGCTATCCAGGGAAGCACTTGTTCTCTACAGGAATTTCAAAACAGATTTATGGTAATTAATGAGAAGGAAAAGTTCAAGCTTAGTTGTTTTTTTATTAGACCACACTGCTACAATTTTTGTAACCCCTGTGAAAACTGTAATAGCTGGTATTTTCAGTTCCCAACTCCACAGTATCTCTTTTTCCTTCTTATTTCACAGGCTGAGCTCTCAGGGCAGGGTGTGCAACCATGACTAGTTTGCAACTTATTCAGTGAAGTTCTTCCTGTACCAAAGAGCTAGAGATCTCCTCCAGAGATTAGTTCCAGCAGCCTGGCTACCTCCTGTCTTCTTGTAGTTTCCTTTAGTGGGGATTATTCCATGAGAATAATCTTTCTGGGATTTATGCTACAGGAGCCACACTCCCTATTTGGAATTCACAGATGCAGTGCTGCCAAATTCTGGCATTCAAACCACCTCCCCACCCTGCAACGACAACAACTACACCCCACCAAGAACTAAGAATTGGTTCTTGGAGTGTAAGACTTTAAACAACAGGAGTCCATCTTTTCAGATTTATGCTGTTATCATCGGGCTTTGACATTTACCTTAGGTAAGGTCACATCCCTCTATAGGCAAAACTATAGACTTGAGAAAAAGCACCCAAGCAAACCCACTCATCTGATACAACATGAGAACAAGGCAACAAACATATAATCAGTCTAGCCCAAACAGGATAACCTGTCTAGACAGCTTCAAGCCTTAGACTAAAAATAGAAGCAATGTAACTTTAGCTGCTGATGTGAGGTTTACTTTGATTAGCCTTTTAAAAAATCACTTTTAAGTTGTAAAAATTATATAAGCCAATACTATCAATGGAAGAATACTTTGGTGTGGAAGACTGGGTAATTTTTCGCAGATGGCAGAGCAACTGTTTCAAGAAATTTACTTAAGTGTAAGACTATAAATATGTAAAAGCTTCCATGTGTTCTCCTTAGCCTCAGCTGAATTCAACAGGCTGACCCTTGAGTTGATCAAAACACCACATTTCAAGCAGTTGTATTTTGCCTTAAATCCCAATCTATCATTTGGATTCATACAGATGAATGGGGATTATGTTTAGATCTGGTCAAAAACAAGTAGAGGTTCTCTTATCCTTCTCCCTCCCTATTCTCTGTGCTCTAAGCAAATGTGGAATTAATCCTGGATCCTCCTGATGTGGAAAGACAAGAAAAGAAAGCCACACACGAACTGGCTTACCAAAAGCATGTGTGATATTGTATCACAGAAACCAAGGTTGTCTTCCAAGACCAAGCAATGATCCAGCAAAGTTATTTCCACATATTAAGCTTGAAGTGCGTGTATAATCCCATAGAAGTCTGTGGGTTTTGACCTTCCATAGACTTGCATTTGAATGCTTCACTAGAGGAAAAAGAATGGTGTTATCTATAAAATTTCTCTGGCTTTCCCTCTGCCTTGCCAGTGAAACACATGGTAACTAACCCAGTGTGCCTACCTTGCTGTGGAGACAAAAGTGCCAAACAAATTTATATGTGCCAAAAACAGTTCAAAGCAAGTTCTTTATAGTTGGTTGTATTATAAATCATTTGCAATGTTAATGAAGTACAGCTGGAAATTAAGCATGTAATTGCAGAGTCATAGACACTCCTAGGATATAATTAGATGCTTTCAGAGAGTGTTCATATGCGTTGTGATTTTATTATTTGATTCTTCCATGGTCTTCAACCATGTTGAAGACTGTGCTTTCACTTTTTCCCCTCACAAGGTTTTTGTGAATCCACAGCAAATACCATTCAGCAAATGATTTGCTAACCGTCTTCAACAATTCTCACACAATTAGCATAGAATGCCTCTGGTAGCTAAATAAAGCCTCTCAGACACATGCTATGGTTACCTATGACAATACCTGACTGGGGTAAATAACTTCTTCCGAGTTCTTTATCACCTTAAGCATGTAGGGATTGGGAAATGGTATCTTCCCTCCTCTGTGTGCCTGTGTGCAGATGCTTTTGAACCACTGCTGCCATGATGTACAGGCATTTTTTGAGTGACATCTCTTTAGTAGCTGTGTGCCTCATCCATCTCACGCCTTTGCCCACCTGCATAATGTATCCTTCTCTTGAGTGGTACCTTTTCAATGATTATGTGTCCCTCTTTCACGCTCACGGGCTTTTAAACTCCTGCATGCATGGGACACATGGTTTGTGGGAAGCATCTCTTGCTTATTATCCATTGGCTCTTAAAAGGGCTTTTATGCTTTAATTTTCTCTCTTAGGTTTGTTTTATAGAATGAAGTGGCAGATGAGGGATGAATAAAAAGACTTGGCAATTAACATGTCATAAAATGAAATCTTCTTTGTGATATGGTTTTCACTTTGGCAGTGTTTTCAAGGAACAGACCATCCTGTTCTCGAGGTTGTACAAGGTGAGGGAGACCAGCCAGCACCAGGGTTGTGATTTTGAAAAGAAGGCTAAGAGAAAACCTGAGTATTTTTTTCTAAGCACTGCTGGAAGTGATGAACGTGCCCCACTTAACTACATTGTAAAGCCAGTGTGTCTTAAGACTGACAGCATCAGTATGGTAAATACACATTTCATTACTTCTGGTCAGCTACCTCCAGGATTTAATTTGCTGGTGTCACAGCTTGAGCGGCTGTTTCATGCCTGTGGGGAAATTTGGCAGGACTTGTGCATTCAGAACCAAATGATTAGCTCCAACTTCCTCCCTAGTTTATTACAAGCTCGTGCCACAATAAAGCACTTAGAAACAAAAAAACCGGGAGGGGGGGAGAAAATCTCACACTGTGATGCCTGTTCACAGCAATTTCCAGCACAGGAATGAGTCATGCTAGTAGAATTTCCAGCCAATAACCAGGTCCCAATTACAATAAAAAGGAAAGGGAGGCAAAGAGATACACGACATGTCAAATAAACAATATTCAAAGAGTAATAGGAAAATAAATGGTGTGCAGCAAAGCTCAGAGTTCTCTTTTCAGACGTCTATATTCTCAGTTCATTTCCTTATAACAGAATGAGTTTCACAGATGAGGAAGAGATCAAGGTTGTGAAATTACTACTAATTTTAAGTACTCTAGCTTTTGAATGTGTCCCTCTGAAACACATCGTGCCAGAACACAATTACCAAAAGTGCAAGTAGTTACATGTTCTGCTGCTCATCAGCTCTGTAAAATTAAAGTACTGGTAACTGCATCACGTTATCTAATGCTAAACAAGTGGAACTAAAATCCTGAACAAATCTGACTTTCATCAGCTCTTACAGAGTAAATCCTGCAGTATCACAGTGCTTTCCAAGAGAGCAGTTGAAATCCCAAAGCAGAAGCAAGTTTTAAAGTTATGAGGATCTACTTCTTAGGCACCATTATGATGACCTACAGTATAATGCTGGACAAAAAATAACATCAATGCAAGTACTACAAGACAATATTGAACACTATATCCAGATCTCTTGGATGAAATACGGGGCATTTTATGAGTGATTCTGTATTCAGATATATTTTGTCCTGGTGGCCAATAATGCTAAGTTCATTCTAAATCATATGATGACTCATTCTCACCACAATTCATCTGACTCGATTTTAGGTACTTAAATGGAATGACTAAGAACCAGGATGACCTTTTCAGACAGAGTAACTCTGGATGCATCTAAGATTAGAATTACTTTTCAAAGTGCACTGAACAGCCAAAGGGTCTGTGGTCCCATCTTGGCAAAATTCTTGCAGTCCTTTGTCACTGGGTGCAGTGAGTCCAAGACTTACAACACACATTCCATGGTCTTGGCCTCTCCTATTATCTTGCAGTGGTACCTCCACAGAAAGTACCTAACAAATAAATAGTACTGCAAAACATGTTTCTTTGGAATTGCTAGCTATCATTATTAGATCCTATAAGCTAAAGAAAATAGGCATAAACATCCATAGAGAATTTAGGAAAGTACATTCTAAGCTTTCCACATGTTGCACTGAATTCTGCAGCAGTCACAGACCTGAGTGCTCACTGCAAGACGAAAGGATTGTTTGAAACAATCTTCAATGATGTGAACAAAAATGTTACACCCTTGTAACAAAAACGGAAAGACGTCTTGAAAATAAGGGTATTTATTTATTTATGGGGCTTTTGTTTTTATCTACACTTCTCAACAGGTTGTGTAAGAACGTCCCTTAACAAATACTCTTCAGAAGAAATACTCCATTGGAGAAATGCAAACCCACATATTCAAGACTTTCCATGCAAAAAGGAGTATTTTAATAAGTGGAAAGGTAGCAAAAGCAGCAGTTCTCAATAATTTATGATTTGTGATTCAGGTTAACACATAATTTCTCGCATTCTGCTCCATGAACAGTGTCCCCAGCACTGTTGCTGTTCTCAGTCTCAAAATGCCAGTAATAACAATCTGCTGGTAATATTTTATAAATGAGCTTCAACATTTTTGGTCTGGGAGACAGTTTTAAAGGGATAGGTGTTTTTTCCCATTTCTGCCGACAAATGCAGAATATGAGGGTGTTTCTTTTAAGCAAATGTCACTATGGTATGTTCAGTCCACCACATTTTCCTGCATTCTGATGTTAATAACCTGAAGGAAATATTTCTTCACACAACCGGTACTACAATAGCATTAAGTTAGAGCCAGAATGCTGATTTCAGTAATATCTTACAGTAATATCTTTTAGGTATCACATTGTTAACATGTCCAATAAATATATATATATATTTTACATATATATATAAAAAAATAAATAAATTATTGCTAAAGATACACTTCTATCCCATCTTTCTAGTGCAAACTGGAGAGGGCAAAACCCAAACGCAGTCATTCAGAGACCTTGATGCTGACAAAGTTTAAAACTAGGCTGGAACTTCACAGATAGCATTTCTTCCTATTACTGATTCTGACTACACATGTACACCCCAAATACAACAGTAATTTACACCCAGGCAGACATAGTTTGGTTTCTCTCCACTCTAGATTTTTAGCTTCTCCCTAGTACTAAAATTATATCAAAAAGGATAATTCTGCTGAAGGAAAATATGAATTTGGTTCCCTTCCCCAATTCAGACCTTTATGGAGCCTCTGCAATTAAAGTTTAGCCATCCCTTGTGGATGTACCCAAACACATGCCAGATAAACCACGTGTTTCAGTTAAAATAC
The DNA here is from genome assembly GCA_013390005.1 of Calyptomena viridis. Taxonomy (NCBI): domain Eukaryota; kingdom Metazoa; phylum Chordata; class Aves; order Passeriformes; family Eurylaimidae; genus Calyptomena; species Calyptomena viridis. Next base: position 344,285 of record WEIV01004817.1, read on the forward strand.
ATATTTCTTGTTGAGTCAGTATGTGAATGACAGAAAACAAAAAAGGGCACAAGAAACGTATCACATTGCCACGTCAATTCCCTTAACTCTACCTAACTGTCCCTTCTCCAGTCAATACATTTCTCTGTCTCCAGGAGAAGAAGAGTAAATTTTCTGCCTGAACAAATGTAAAATCATCAGAGTCATACATATGCCAGGTGGGAGGACAAAGTCATGTTAGGTGGCTCCTCTGTTAAATTCCAAAAAGAACAAGTTAGGGGGAAAGGAAAAGAAAGATGTAGTTCACATATATATTATCCTAAGAATCTACAAATTCTCCATCAATTGGAGTGCTTTCCTAGCACAGCATCTACAGGTTAAAACACATAAAACTACATTTCAGTTCACTCTCTATCATAGAGAAAAGAAGGAACAGATCACCTCGCAACAAGGCTAAAGGAGAAGGCAGAGTGAATTAGTTATTTATTTAATTAGTTAATTAATGTAGGTTTTGAAGAATTTGAATTATTAGAAAGAAATCTCTCCTTTCATGGTGTGAAACAAACTCTGAGGTGTCTTACATTTCAAGCACCCTATGGGAGATGAGAAGGAATACTGGAGAAGATATGTTTTCTGGATGAAGAAGAACAAATTAATCCAGGCAGTTTAGTGCTTCAACTCCAAAACTGTGGATTCAATAATAAAAGTCTGTAATATAAGCTGCTGATGCTGAAACAGCTTCTGAACAACTACTGATGCTGAAAGGTGACATCAGAAAGTCATATAGAAAATTTCTGATGTTCAACAGAACGTGAAGACTGATGTTGCTTCATGAGAAAACTGTGACCATGACCTATTCCATCACTGTTGTGCAGCTGAGAGGAACTGGACTGGACTGGTGTCAGCTGAACTTTGTCTTCCGTGCTCTGGCAGAGTATTACAGTGGGGTAGAGACTGAGCCTGATGGGTCCTGCAGAAGTGAAAATGTCTTAATTTTGAATTGATAGGGTGTATATATTCCCTCATATATGCACAAGTGAACTAGTTCTTAAAGGCAGAATGCAATGTTTTGCTACTTGCTTTATCTACAAAGGGAGGAAGTTCTCGCTTGTTGGAGAAACTGGAGACCAAGCTGGTTATCCAATTCATTTGTAATCACAAAGCAACATAAGGGAATATGGTGGAAGAGAAAAAGACTTTCTGTTCCCCTTCCATGTTAATCTATAATAAGAGAACAGACTCAACAAAACAAATTTACTTGTAGATAGGGGATATTCCAGAATTGTAACTCCTTTTTCCATATCTACAAGTGATTTTAATGGGAATTAGGCACTACAGTGCTCTTAAGTATTTTCAAAATTCTGAGACTAAAGAGGTTTTGAAATTCATAATCAGGACCTATTCATAGGAAAAAAAACTCTGTTCCAAATCTGGTTTTGTGACAGGAAGATTTCAGAAGCAGATGTGGGGTATGCATTGTCCCCATCTCAGCTGCTGACTTCACTTTGGCCTGGGGGGTCACCATAACCAAGCAGTCTGCCCTATTGTCTCTCATTTTTCTATCACTCCCTGCCCCTCAACATCCCCAGAAAAAAAAGCTCGAAACACCCACCACTCTTTCTTCAATGGTCAGAGGAATCATGACACGGTCAAGAAAAGAGTCTAAATCCAGATCACCAGCTTTCATATTCTATGCTTAAAAAATACTTACTATCTTTCTGCCTTAAGCCGTAACTATTATCTGGCTATGGCTATCCCTGAAAGACTGCTTAATGAGGTTCAAATGCAAGTTTATTTTGCTTTCAGATCCAAGTGGAACCTGATGTTCTGTACCTTGATTACCCTGTAGTGTTCACATGTTCTCTAAATGGGCAAGAACTGATGAGATAACCTGCTGAGATTTTCTCTTGTTATTTATACACAGTTCCTGCAGATGAATGGGATTTTTTTCTTGCTAAAGCATTTGCTGTGCAGGTTGGGGGAGGTGAGAGGTGTGTTGGCTGTTTTGTTTGGTTGACTTATTTTTTGCTTTTTCCCACCCTATGCTCAAAGAGAGGCAAACAGCCAGTGCCATTTCCCTGATTACCAGCAAGAGATGAGCTCTGTAATTCTCTGTACAGCACAGGGTCAATTGCAAATCCACACAGAATATTTCTGTTCTGGCTACAGCCTGATTTTCAATTCATTTCTAGTGTGGCTTTAGGCTCAGTTCAGCCATTTGTAGTGATCTGATAAATTCATATTCATATAAGAATGCCCTGTCACACTAGTGCTGGCAACGTGTGGCTCAGAAGTCATAAACACTACTAAACTCTAACACTGCAGAAACTCACAACATGTCACTGCCACCTTCCCCTGCAGGGATAACTCCAGCAGGATTTATTTGGCCATAGTATATCAAGCATTTAGTTTTTAGTACAGTTGCCACAGGCTGACTTGAAGGAAGCAAATGAGAGGAATGAATACAAAGAGCTTAGGAAATGGGTCAGGATCCTCAGATGTTGGAAAGTCTTTTCACATCAACACTGCCACCCCACCTGCCCAGAGGAAGGGACTGGCCAGGGCAGAATGACTGCTGCTGCCTATCAGAGGGATGACAGCCCAGGTTACTGAGTGTTATATGCCTTTCATGAAATATATAATTCTGCTGCAATGTGCCCTCCTAGCAGCTTAATGGCTTCAGCTCTCTAAGCAAAATCTTCTACAACAGATCAGGAAAAAAATAATTCCTTCAACTCTAATACACAGTCACCACATTTATGTTTCATGGGGACACATTTATGTTTCATTGTGTGCTGTCACAAGAACTTGCTTAAATATTCTGCATGCTTTTGTGAGTACAACTAAGAGACTAAATATGCTGTTGCCTTCAAAGTGAGGACACAATGGTACATTGGTCAGAACATCTATGCTGAGACTTCTGTACTTGGCGTGGGATTAATCCAGCTTCATTTTATCAAAAAAAAAAGTGGGGATATGGTCATATCTTGTCATCTAGGTTCATTCTGTACTCTGTAGGGAGAGATGGATCTGAAGAATTTGATTTATCCACTTAACCTTAAACAAACTGCCTTCTGCAGATGCTTTTCCCTCTGCAACTTCCATTTAAACTCCATCAAGAGTCAGATGAGACCAGAAACATCAGCTGTGTATGGTATGATGGCAGCTGCAACTCAGATTTGTAAAGCCATTTTTATGTATTATGGCTCATAATACTTTTTTGTCAAAATTGACATTACAAGGTTTAATTTTTTTTTACATATTCTCTTTTTCAGCCATCTAAAAGTACATGATGGCCATGACTGACCAAGGCAAATTACTTTAAGCGCACACAAAAGGTCCTACTCAGCAAAAGATGTAAGCATGTCAATAAATTCTTTGTCTGTGTGACAAAGGCAGGCCCTGCATGAAAAGAATCAATCAGGAGATCAAGGCCACCAGAACCCTCTGCAGCAGCACAGGCTGGGACAGAGTGGCTGGAGAGCACCAGGCACAAAGGGACCTGGGGGTGCTGAGGGACAGGGACCTGAACATGAGCCACAGGGTGCCCAGGGGGGCAACAAGGCCAATGGCATCCTGGCCTGGATCAGGAACAGTGTGGCAGCAGGAGCAGGGAAGGGATTCTGCCCCTGTTCTCAGCACTGGTGAGGCCACACCTCGAGTGCTGTGTCCAGTTCTGGGCCCCTCAGTTTGGGAAGGACATTGAGGGGCTGGAGTGTGTCCAGAGAAGGGCAACGAGGCTGGAGAGGGGTGTGGAGCACCAGCCCTGTGGAGAGAGGCTGAGGGAGCTGGGGGTGTTTCTCCTGGAGAAGAGGAGGCTCAGGGGAGACCTTGTCACTGCCCACAACTCCCTGACAGGAGGGTGTAGCTGGGGGGGATCGGTCTCTTCTCCCAGACAACCAGCAGTAGGACAAGAGGGCACAGCCTAAAGCTGTGCAGGGGAGGTTTGGGTTGGATATTAGGGGGAAGTTCTTTATAGAGAGTTATTGGGAATTGGAGTTATCGCCCAGGGAGGTGGTGGAATCACCATCCCTGGAGGTGTTCAAGAAGAGACTGGATGTGGCACTGAGTGTCATGGGCTGGGTGATAAGGTGGTGTTGGGTCACAGGTTGGACTTGATTATCTCAGAGGTCTTTCCCAACCTAGTTGATTCTGTGATTCTGTCTCTTTTATGGAGTTGCCAAAGAGTAATAAAGCTCTGAAACTTCCTTCTAATTTATTTTTTGTCTTTTGTGAAGTGAGGTTGCTAAAGAGTCATTCAAAGCATAACAAAGTCTTGGTTCGTTAGGTGACGCTGAGACCACTGTCCAGTAGATCTAGTGTTCTCTTCACAGAAATTATTATTCCTTAGTGTGGTCATGTGGATTTTACATCTGGCAGTTATTTAGTGGCCAAGAGGGAAGCAGACAAATGGTAAGAAATACATTCATCAGCCTAATATCTCAGGCTGAGGTAGCTCAGTATGGTATGGAGAGCATACAGATTAAACTTCTAGCTAGCTGGGCAGCTATATACCCTGTGAATGCAGAATTTAAAGAATTAAACTTTAGCCATTGGTTTTCTCTTATATATTTGTCTTTTAATACCTGACAGATCTTTTCTCAGGGCATAACAATGGCTAGCCAGGCAAGAGAAGGCTTAATAAACTGAGAGATTAAATCAGCTGAGCAAAGGCTGTGTGGAAATCTTCAATAGGAAGTCGGTTTCCTACACTAGAACTGACCGTAAAACAAAAATATATAATTTTACAACACTGTTACTTCATTTTAACTCAGGACGGGAAACTTTTATAGTCTGCCCTGAAAAGGATGAATTTATAAACAGCGTGACCTTAAATGAGTCAACATGACCTTTCTCAGATATAACCCACAGTAAATATTTACTGAGCTTTATTTCATAGGCATCAAGTCATTGTTAATATAAAAAGCTTTCAGGTCACTAGACAAGGCAATATATAATATTATCATTGTGACATTGAAAAATATGCACAGCTTAAAAGTGATAATGATTTTCTTTCCTAGTTAACTTCTAGATATGAGTTCACTATTTATGTCATTGTTATCTTCTTCCATTTTATGAAGTATTTCTATCACTAGTGAAAGGGAAGAATAAAGACGAAGGATGATTATACGGTGATTTTTTCTTACTTTTATTTAATTCACAGCTAGTGGTTTTGCTTTACACTAATCCAGGCAAAAAACACATTAGTCTAGTTGCCTGACTGCCATTTGCAGTTCTCACTACGGGAATTTCCCAATAACTGCAGTGCAGATATACAAATCTCTTTTATCTCATCAATTCCTGCACTCAAAATTCAAGCAACAAATATATTGCCTAAGCTCTTACCTAATTCTTTGACTGAACCGAAACATTTTTCATGATCCTCCTGTGAGGACATCTGTGTACTCCAGAATACCAAAGTACATGTGGGTCTTCTTCCACAGATCTGACTATGAAAAGTCACTAAGATCAGTTTTGTAAATGTATATAGCTGTCTTAGATGCAGATAAGTATCTACAAGATCCTTCAAAAAAACAGAGCTGGGCACCAACATTTTTTTCTTCTGCAAGTCAAGTGTGCCCCTTTAAATCTTCCCACTTTCAGAGCATAGTCCTTTATGTACATACATAACCTACCCATCAGAAAAAGATGCCAGAACATGCATACTGGGAGCATTGAGCCCCTGTGGTAACAGAAGCTGCTTCATCTCAAAGGAAATGAGTAGTTTCTTATTCATAGCTTTTAAAAAAAAAAATAATAATGATGACATTATTTACTTATTCTTTACCAGGTCCTTACTGACACCATTGAGTTTTCCCTCCTTTTCCACTCCAGTGTACCCATACAGTAATGAAACCTATTTATTACCAGTATCAGTCTACAATGTTGTTTCTCAGCTCAGGTTACTCTCAATGTAATTTTTGCCACCTAACTCAGGTACCAGGAGAGTCAACGGACAGAAGTATACTCCTGATATAGCTGTTTAGAAATTTAGTCCACTCTTTAGAAATTTAAAGCAGCAGAGGAGGAGAGTTTGATGTTTCCTCAGGGTTCTTTTCTGTGTCGATGAAGCGTTTTAACTCCAGACATATTCTTGTGATGCAAAGAGTGGGGAGGACACAGATGTCATGGAGTTTTCTGTACACCCCCTGGACTTCAGAGGAGAAACTAATCACCCAACAGCACTGTGAGATCCTGACAATTCACAGCATTCATTTGCAAGCAACAGTTTCTCCACAGGTTAATGAAACACCTGCAGTAACAGACCGGAACATTCTGCATTCCCTTCAAGTACCGGGTGAAAATGACTGGTTTAAATCACCTCAAAGATTTGGATCATAAACACTACCATTTACCATAGCTCAGTCTACAAACAAAAAACGTATTTATCTGGTAACAAAATTAGTAGCCACGCTGTCCTTACCTCTGCTGCTGCAATGCATCTCCTAGTATATATATGAAAGTGAATGTTCATGTTTGCACTAATTATGTGCACATTTATGAATAAACTATAATCAACTTGACAGTATTTCTCTTTCTTGTCTTATTAGTCCTGTGAGCTCTTCCTTTAGTTCTCACACTTTGCATTCCAAAAAGACAGAAAGAGAAAAACATTAATGTCCTTATAAAGTTGCATACAAATGTAGGATGTCTACATAAATAAGAAAATTAAACCCAAAGACTAGAAATCATGCTCCAAAAAGCAGGAATGTCTTAGTATTGGCCACAATAAAAACAGAAGCTGGGGAAATCTTGGATTTCTTCCCGTTTGTCTCTACTTGAAAGCAGGAAAGAAAAGACATGCATGACTGATGGTAATGGAAGACCTATTTTTGTCCAATTCACTAGAGAAACAGTACAAGGACGTATCATCCTTGTGAAATAATTTGTCCTGTATTCTTTGAGCCAGATGAAAGTCCCATTATGTACAAAACAACATGTGCAGATGAATACAGATTTGGGAGAGGTATTATTCTCTCAATACACTGCCTTGGTGTAACTTGTCTTCACCTCTGTCACAAAAAAGGCTTCTTTCCGAGTGGCTCATACTGTCATAATGTGTGACTTTTTCAAGTAACCTGGAATAGAATTGAAAGTGCACAGCAGCACTGAGGAGTCATTCACGATTAGGGCTCTTGCTGTGAAACAAAACTGACACATGCTCCTGAAACATACAGCAATTAGCAAGTGTGAACTCGAGAAATCACACCAATTGTTAGCAAGGCACACAGAGCACAACGAAAATGAAAGAGCCACATCTTTATAGTCCCGGACAGCTTTGCAATTTAGAGAGGTCTTTATGAGTACCTAACAGTTTCATTCTCCAAGATTCTCTGTGCCTCATACTGGGGTATTTGAACTCAAAATTTTCCTCTTCACACTGACACGAGTTAGTTACAAGGTACTGTTATCTCAGACTCTCTCCCCATTACTAATTCCCTAACCTGATAAGAAGTTTGTGGAGGAAAAGGTTTTGAGAAAGAAAGATTCGAGATCATACCTGTGTCACTTAATAGTCAAATTTTTCTTCTTATACAGTGGTAAGGAGAAAAAAAAAAGGTCCAGAAGTGTGCCCTGTGCAGCACAGCACTCTGGAGGCTCATGAGTCATGTGTTACCTGTAAGTTTTAAGGGCTCATCGAGCAACTCCTTCTTCCACACCAAATTAAATAACTACAAAAGAAAAAAATCGTACTTCCTACAATGAGGCACTATTCTTGGTTGAAATCTGCCACAATCACATCACAAATAATTCCAAAGACACAAAACCACGTCACTGCCAGACAAAAGCATCTACACAGGGTAAAACAGAAGTTGGAAAGAAAAGAACATGTTTTTTTATTAAGCTGTCCTAGAAAAGCCATAGCTATCACTCAGAGGCAGGTCAAAAAACCACATCCAATATGGCATGAATAGCTTGAAATCAAATGCCTACAGTTCTCATCAACACCTGACACAGTACAGGTTGATCACTGTAAATGTGAGAATGGAAACAAAGCCACCTCTTCCATTCCAATGTGAATCCAGTCAGTTCTCCTTGGGTTCCAATTTCCCAGTATAAAAATTTTTGCTTTTACAAATCCTGCTGGCACCAATTTGTACCTTCAAAGACCTACAAATCTGGCCTTTATGTGTTCCATATGATAAACCAATGCACAATTCCTGCAGAACTAGGCTGACTCACTGACGTTAATGTTGATTTATACTTGTTGAAAGAACTCAGGTATTTTACCTGAAGCTGAAAAACTTGCATGTTATTTTATTCACACTAAATTTTGAAAAAATTAAGAACATATTTGATATCCACATCTGACATGCTTGGTGTTGTTTTGTTTCATTTTATGTATTTCATGTTAGCTATTCCTAAAAATCCTGGCATGCTTTTACAAAAGCAGCTCAGAATGAGGATCTAGGCAGAAAGGCCAGGAGCACAGGTAGAATAATGATTATAATTCAAACAAAACTTCTCAAGGGGCAGAAGAAGCTTCAACTGTGACAACTAATTGATTCGATTCTACATACAGGAAAAAACTGAGAAAAAGGATTTTGTCCTGGCAAGACAGATTTATTTTTTAAGAGGGATTTAATCAAACACCCCTCAGATTATTTTTTCTTTGAGATTTTAACTGTCAGGCAGCATATCCAAAAGAAAACAATACCATCCAGGAAGTAATTCTCTGCATTAAGTGTGCTGTTTGACTTCCTTCCTGCTACAGTGATCTCTGCCAGAAAGAAAAAGCAAGGGAGTTGAGGGAGAAGGGAAAAAAAATTGATTCAGTAATTTGAGAAGCTAAATACATTTCTCTGTGTCTCAATTAAAAGAGGGAGGACTTGTTCTGCTATGGGAGCACCAGGTTCATAAAAGCAAGGTCTATTTTAGTGACTGTGTGTCATGTCACAAACTGGAGAAATATAAGGAGCTTGACACAGCATTATTTGCTCTGAATAATAACCACCTGGAGCCACTGCTAATCAGAACTGTTATTACATGTAGGGTGATTATATTCGAGGCCTCCATCCACACAGCACAGTCAGCACTGGGTCTCGTTATGTTGGCCTGGCTCAGCTGCCTGCCCAGGGCTCCCACACAAGGACAGATGCACAGCACAAGCCATTCAGGCTCTTCCCTTCTCCACTGCCTCCAGTTCTATGAGACTACATATTTGTATGTAAGTTTAAGGTGGATGTATTACTCATATTCTTAAAGCCCTATTTATAAATGTTTTACTTCTCCGGACTTTGATTTATGCCAGTTCCTGCCATCCTAGATGAGAGTTGAATAGAACACTTAATATTTAAAATGTGTTTCCTCTGTGTTTTGATGATGTCAGCTTTCTTGTTGAATCCCTTCACTGGTTGTCCCACACAGAATAAGGTTTCATTCTTTTCCTCAAAAGACTTTCTTTGCAATTATTTGATGCTACTTTTTCCCTATTTTCACCTGTCTTCTGTTCTGCCAGTAACAGGAGATACAAGTACCTATATCTGCTTCTTTCCCTACTGCTCCCTGTACATGGTGCTGTCTTGCCATCAAAAATGCCTCCTTTTAATAGAGTTTTATAATAAACCTCAACAGCTTCTGTCAATGTGTTTCATGTATTTGAAAATTACATAAATAGGAATCATATTTCATATAAAGCTTGCATGTGGTTTGCTCCTACATTCTTCACCTTTAAAATAACGCAAAAAAACCAGTAGTTTGGAAACATAAGTGGTTTGCACCTGACTGATTTATCTGTGAATTGATGATGCTCCTTTGGAGACCAGGCCAGTTACCTCAGCCAGGGATGACAGCAACCAGCCCAGTAGGTTTCCAGCCCTACTGGGAGATCTCAATACTCCTTCAGTCTGCACTGTATTGAGCACAGATACAAGATAATGAATCTATTTCAATTTTCATTTTTTTCTCCCCAAGGGGTAAAGGTTTTGCATCTCCTCTATTCTGTGCAGAAGGACAACATCTTTAACACTAGACTCTAACCTGAAGCAACAGGACAACCCCACCAATAATTAAGTTTGAAAAGCCTTCAGCTGTGAACTATTTTCTATTGTCAGTCATGGTGGCCTAGAAAATCCTTCTGGTAAGTTTCCACTTATTCTGTGCACAGGAGCAGTGCTTTCTGACAAGAGACCAAGGAAAGTCAGCCCTAAATAATCATGTATTCCTCTATGCATGATTGCTGCAGTGACTAATCCTAATTTGCTCCCTTAACTCTCTGCTTCTGCCTCTCTCCTTTTCAGAAGGCAGCAAGCCTGCTCAGCTCTGAAAACAAATGAGAATGGAGGAGAAAAGGCAATCTGTACTCATGTTCTCTCTCCCCCACCACGCTTCCTCCCACTCCAAATTCAGTAGGGAAGGAGTATGTTTTGGTTGAATAGCTGAGCCTACATTTCACTTATTATGTTAACAAATACAAATGAAAGGATATTTTTGGTTAATTATGTGGCTCAACTGTTGGTATTGCAGCTGACTGTGAAAGACTGGAGAAAATCTGCATGGTTTATGGTACAAATATAAGGCTGGAAGTGCTCAAACCATAGACTTCCTCGACATCATTCAGTTTCCCAAGTTTGGGAGCACTTCAGTCTTGTAAGCTTCTTGCCACCTTGAAGGAGAGGATCCTAAACTATAGTTCAGACCCAGAAAATTTAAATTCAGGAACATATTAAAGCTGATGTCAAAATTGAAAAATGCTCTGTATTTCTGTTATATCATATCTTTCTCTGAAGAATTTCAAAGTACTTTTCTAATAATGAGACCTCACCAGAATGCTATAAATACAATATCATGTGTATATGACTCATATGGCTTATTAATTTCACATCACCTACACTGCTGCTTGAACAAGTGACAGACCAGCATTCAGGCAAATCCCCCTGTGAAAACTTAGCCCAAACAGCAGTACCTGTGTCTTCAGGGGTCAATCTGCCTCAAGGCTGACTCTAGTTAGCAAGATTCAGGCTGAGAGAAATGTTCCTTGCTTACCACAACTCTCCCATTGCATGACTGCCTTGCAAAGCAACAATGGTGCAGTTGTTGACAAAAATTGACAAAATTTAGAGCTTTCCTCTAATAAGAAAATAAGCTCTAAAGCAATGTATAACAGCTCCTATGTTAAACACACCATACTATGCCAGTGGTCTACAGCAGCATGTAAGGAAGAGAGGGAACTTTGCTGGGGGACAGATATGGATCCAAAAGATACAGATCCTCTGTGGGACTTGATTTTAATTTTAAAGCAGGAGGAAAAAGCAATATATAATCTCCCCAATTTACCTATGCCCTTAAATGAAAGACATTTTTACTTAGCTTAATTAACTGCTAACACGGAGTTCTTGAAAAGCCCTTAGTAATTTCAAAGTGTTCACTCTACTGGTGTGGCAATTACCCAGTTACAAACAGAGCAATGAAGAAGACATATGAAGGTATTGCCTTGCAAGGTTTGCATGGTACTTTGCAGGAACTGTGAGCCAGACAGATGCTTTTTAATTGAGATAAACAGGACGCTATGGTAATACATGATGAGAGGTCAAGTGTAGTAGCATGGGTTTAGCACTAGCTAGTGTAGCTTCCTGCTAGCTTAGAGGATGGGTAGGTGAGCTAATGCCTGTCAGTAAACCATCATAAGCTAAATAAGTGGTTAAATGCCTCACAGAGGGTAAATAATAGAGCTGAAACCACAGCAACTAGATTTCTTCAGCCCAGCCTCAGTGGAATCAAGAAAGGTGGAACAAACCACCCATTTCATAGTGATTTCATTCTTTCCTGCACACAGGATGATTGGCATGGTGGAATTCAGCCCAAACAAGAAGGTAAATTCCGCAGCAGCTTTCACACAGGTGAGAGCACAGAGACAGCATGGAAAGAGAGCAGAAAACCCTGGTAACTGCCCTGTTCTCCCAAAGCAAAGATAGCAAGGGGAGGAGATGCTTCCTCCTATCCTCCAGATGGGATGGGAGGAAGGACAGGAAGAGCAGCTTTCTAGGCTTCAGTTGAATCCCAGAAGTCTCAGCTCCCACACTTCTCACACTGAAACCCATACTTGTCTCTTGTTTTTATGAATGGTTCCTCTCTATCCTGAACATAAATAACTCCGTTTCTCAATATTCAAATCAGAGAGCAGATTTTATAGCTAGAATCTACCTCTAAACTCTAAGCCATCCATAACCACTGCAAGTTTCATTCTGTAAGTTGCTATGATTGCTAAGAATTCAAGACTGCAAATTTTGATTTAACTGGAAACATGTCTATTCTCTGCCTCTGACAATTCAAAAAACACACTAAAGCTTAAACCAACTTAAGTGATGCATTTAAGTCTTTTCTGTAATAATTAAGGATTGAATTAAGAACTTTGCCATTTAAAATGTTTCTATCTCAGCCTGGTCTGCCGTGCTGCAGGTGGTCTGCATGGATGTGTTCTGTTTCTTTGTCAGTATAGGGATGTTCTGACATTCCAAAAATTTCATCTGGAACAGTGGGGGAAACATCAGAAAAGTCAAGTGCATCTGCTTGACTGTTGCAGCAACACAGCACAGCCCTCACCCTATTATCCATTGACTTGCTAAGGCTGACCAATCCATGAAAAGCTAAGAAAAAAATTCATGACAAAGCACATTCAATCACCAAGAGACAATCCAAGAGGAACTGCTGGGTACTGGGATCACTTGATCACGGACTGTCTGGGAGATGGCTGCTCCTACAGGCTGATAGGATTTATCACTATTTGTGGCAGGGTATAATTTGGAAAAAGGAGTGCTCTTGTGAAATACCTGACAGAGTTAAAATTGAAATGGCCCCTATTCACGAGAGTTAATAACATGGGGGGGAGAGGAAGAAATTACCTTAGGACCCTACTGTATTTCAGAGGAGGAAAGAAAAACAGTTTGGAGTTAAGGAGATGGTGAAAGGAGGTGGAAAATCTCATGTGGTGGGAAGAGCAGTTTATTCCTTTGACCTGCAGAAGGCTGGGTGAAGCTGTGCAGCAATTTACCAAATAAGTCCACCAGTTTCTGAACTTAAAACTCCCTTTTTTAAGACCAGAGGCTCCAAATTTGGTACTTTCTACTAATTATTTCTGCAAGGGAGCTGTATTATTTATATGTATTTTAAATTAGCTGGTGACCTGAGCTGTATCTATTACAGTCCAAATGCAGTTTGCACATCATTAGTTATATAAATGAGGTTTGAAATGAACATAACTGTTTACTCAGAAGACATCCATTTAGTGAGTCGGCATTTCTTCATTACCCAAAATATATGATAATTGTTCATGTAATTCCTTCAGCAAGTTAACTGCACACAGTCCTGCTCCTCAATGGAAATAATCTGTCAACTTCACATAATAATTATGTATCAGTCTCAGTTAATATTCGTTCCTGTTATTGCATAGGTAGGACAATACTGAAACTGGACTCAATTCACAGAAGGGTGAACACCTTTTTAAAAATCTAGAACAGTGAGGCTTTTACAACAAAACTAACACGAGACCTCATAAGATCATAAGTCTGAACCCTTTGCTGTTCCTTGTACCTAGTTCTTCATTTTCCATCTCATTCAGGCATTTGTTCCACCCAAAAAGAGGAAGAGAAACAGATATAAGAACAGATAGAGCTACATCTAGAGATAGATGTACAGATAGATGAACAGATAGAGCTACATCTAGATCTGTTTCTAGAGAAACAGATATAAGAACAGATAGAGCTACATCCCTTTTGCACACACATGGTAATTACAGGGTGAAAAGTACTGGTAAATCAGGGTAGTAACGTTCAGTCCTGCAAGGAAACATTCCCTTTGCAGGAGTGGTGGGAGAACACTTTTCTGCAACTGGAAGCACATTTTGCACTAAACTGACCACATTTTTCTACTTCCGTTGGAAACCGACTTTCATTTCTACCACAGTTCTGCAAGTCTATGTGTCGAGTTTTATTGTGCAAAGGGATTAACTTCTGACAGGATGCATTTTTATCCCTGCCACATCTGAGGCTGAGGTACAGATGTTGAGGGAAATCTTTGAAGGATGGAATCGACATTGTCCTCAGATCACATACAAGATACTAAATCAGGAACGTTGTTTACTGTCATCTCCAATTTATCCTATGGGAGACAGCACGTATCACAACATGTATCACAAAAGGAAAAGCATGAAACAGTGTATGTGATATAATCTAGCAAATCTGTCAAAAACATATCCCCAAAAAAAGACAAAGAATATTCGGATAGTTCAAAATAAATGCAAATCCCTAAACCCCAAAAAATCTGACAAAAGTAGCTAAAAATGTAAGTTTTGAAACTAAAGAGGATAAACTAACAATCTAGGTCAGATTTTGCCACCTGTTGGTGACTGGTCTCAGCCTTTCTGAACCTTTTTGTTCCTGATCCTTACACACCCTCATGTTTCAACTTAAAAAATGCAGTGTATCTCCAATCCCATGCCTTTTTGTTAACTAAATAAGAGGCTTTGCCAGCCAAGGCTTTTTAATACTATATTTTTTATTAGACATTTATAGAGGAAAATACTCTGCAATGGAGTCTGTATTCAGAAGGGACTATAAATCACTAGAATACAAACCCAACACAGTCAAACCCTTTATGATCATGAGGGCATCCACCAATCACACAGAACATGAAGTAACTTGAACAAGTGTGTATTATGCAGAACCTAAAGCATTTTATACTCTGTGAAGGGAGTAAACAGGAAGATCTAAATGAAGTGACTCTACTGAGGTTTGCATAAATCACTGCTTCCAGGGACTGCTGCATTCTTGCCATACTCCCCAGAGGATTCAAGAGAACCTTCCTACAAAATTCACCTCCTCTTGTAGACATCCTATTTCTGTAACCATCATGGAGAACACGAGTTTTGGTACATGCAGCTCTGTGTGTCTCAGAGTGAACCTCAGTGCACTTCTAATAGTCAAGGGTGATACTTAAAGTTGTCAGGGATATGCTGGTAGCTCTCCTGCTGACTTCAGAAGGGTTTATGTTTCTTAGACTTTGGGGAGGGGAAAAACTATGTGAATTTGTTAACATTTTTAATATCCATAAAACAGGGTCTTCTTATATGCACAGCTCAAGATGATTCAGGAATGCAAATGTTAATATATAAAAAAATCTAATTTCTTATGTCAAGATCACAAAAACAAAAAAAAAAAAGCCTAAAGCCAAGGAAATGCATCAGTCTTTCTAAAATGTGCCATATAGATGTATGACAAGCACTTAAGGATTCTGTCTGTTCAAACACATTTCTGTACATTTAAGTAGGCCAAGGATCAAAAGCCAGATTCAAATTCATGCCATTTTAAACTTAACATGGTGAATAACGAATCTTCAGCTGGTGATCTGAGACACTTTTTCTGCTATTACAGTTCTCCATCCAATTTTCCTATTGCATTTCTGGTACTTCTTCCTGTGTTGAATGGATATCAGGCATGAAAAAAACAGGTCCAAAAAATTCACCAGCTGGAAAAAATTTAGATTTAACATGGAGCAAGGTTTACTTGAAGGACTAAAGAGGAAAACTTTAATTTTTTGAAACTGCTTAGCTCAGCCCTAGTTATGGGATCACAAAAAAAAAAAAAAGATAATGATAGGACAGAACTGCAGTATCAACAGCCACATAATAATTCTTTTTGCTCTCTAAGCAAGGTCAAGGAAACACCTAATGTGCTTTTGTACGCTAACCTGGCACCCTATTTCATTATGGAATTTCTATGAAGTGGTCTAATTACAGTTTACAGGAAATAAATAATTTTAATTTTCTTTCCTTACGGCCCAAGAGGTGCTTCCCTGAAGAGAAAGATCTGAAATTTGCAGCTTTTTAATATGATCTCTAATCATATGAAAAAGAGATCTGTCTCCTGAGTAGGAGATGTCCAAAAGAACAAGCACATGAAAAACTGTGGTATTTTTGCAGCTTGAAATAAAGAAATAAAATGTCTGGAAGAAAATTAGTTAGATGAGGTGTTAGATTAGACTGATGAAGTGTCTGTTTGATGCCCACTGAAAAGGGAACACCAGTTTCTTGTCAAAGATATCTTACACATTTCAGCTGGTATAACTGAACAGTAATTATCTTTCCACAGACTCTCAACAAAACCAGAAAACACAGCTTCAAAAATAATTGCTGAATAATGTCATTCAGCATTTTCTGTCCTTTAAGACAACTGAAAACCAGACTTTAACACATTAGGGAAAAAATTTTTTGAAGTTAAATACATAATTTATGATTTTTCAAGAAACTTCTGTCTTTAAACATACAAGAATTGTAGGTTTCTAATGCTATTGAACAAAAGGTCATTAATGTAAACTGAATACCTATCAATAGGTGAACTTTCTGTCTTATTAAAATATCTGTAGTAAATGTAATGTTTGAAAATTTCAGTTAAAAGTACGGCAGGTGGCACATATCAAGACAAAGAATACAAAAACCCTGCTTATTCAATGTTTTGTTTTTGAAACTGTGTGCATATAATTTCTTTAAAAAGTTATTTCTAGCAAGGGCCAAACCACAGATTTTATACAAAAACTCTACAGTGATACGAATAAGGAAAACAGCATTGACCAAATTATTTAGGGCCATCTACTCTTTTTGCAACACTCCAACCGGGCCGAGAGCAGGGAATATTGCAGCATTTTCTAGGTAGCTCAGAGCCAACACAGATAACTTCCTCTGCCCTTCCTGCAGCTGGAATGTGCCCCGATGGAGCCAGGGCAAGGGACAAGGCCACGCTGCCACCCAGTGTGGCTGCTGTCAAACACTTTGGCTGGGAAACTAAGTCTGAGCTGTCCTAGTCCCCAGGTAAGGACAGCTGTGCTGCACAGCCTCAGGGAACTCATTTTAGTGCCCTTTGTCACACCCATTGACCAGTACCTAAAATGCTGGCATGGAAATCTGGCCCTGAAGTTTTGGAAGAACCCCTAAGAGGCCCAAAATGACAGGTATTGGGACAGGGTCTGGAGAAAATGAGCCTTGGATTACAGATGGACTAACCTACACCTTCCTTTTCTGATCAAGCTCTTTTTCCTCTGTTACAAGAAAACAAGCCTTTCCTTAATTCCTTATCTTTCTCATTATCTCATCCTGCTGTGGAGCCTACACTAGCAAGTGACAGATTGTGGAGAGGGCTTTTAGAGATATTGTAAATGCTTATCTGCTCTGAACTACAGCTTCACTACCTCCAGAGGAATATGCTGAGCTGTGCCAGGGCCTGACTCTGCATGTTGCACTCCAGAGCTGCGGTGCTGTCACCATCTCTGCAGAGAAGATACCGATGTTCCATTTGTAATTTAAATTAATGAAGAATGAATTTTTATTATTTCTGCCACAGAAATGGAGCTCCCCACGCAGCAAGAAAAAATAATGATACCAAGCTTGCTCCTCAGCTCAACTCTTAGTAGTTTTACAAAGGAAGAAAGTAGCATTATCCTGTTCCACAAATTAAGGCAGAAAAAGGAACATGTAACCAGCAGAGCTACTAGCAGATCCAGGGACAGGCTTTTATAAAAGGCAAGGAAAAAAGATATCCATAGGAATGCAGGACAGATCATTACAGAAAAACGATTCAGAAAACTCAGGAAGTAGAGGTCTTATATCCAAATAAAGCAAAGCTGATCTGATGGCAAAACAAGGGAACAGGGTACACATTTCTAAATATTTTCCAGTGAAGCAGGGATTTCTTTTACTGTAGGCTAACAACTTCCCTGCATTTGTCCATCTGGATTCAACTGTAATTGAATAAACTAACCTTTCTTTCGACAAGGCAGAGCGTAACAAAAAAAAACCCCAACCAACCAAGAGATTATTAAGGTATTTAAGAAAATGAGTGAAGTGTAGCAATCAAGAGCCAGCACCATAGTGCTAGTATGTACATTTGTTCCAAGGTTTGATAAAAACCCATGTAAAGACCCTTAATGTAATTGCTCCAAAGAGTTACAGCACATAGGGTCACTTCCATCTTAGCTCCACTAAACATCTCATTCCAAGGCAAGTCACAGCCCATCCAGAATTTCCCAGTTATCTCAAAAAAAGCCCTTAGTAATCTCTAATTTAATTGTAACACAAGGTCTCAACACACTATGTATAGGTAGAAGTTAAGTTTTTGAATTTTAGGACTATGTATATTTTTTTTCTAACCTGAAAGAAGCCATCTGGATTAAAATCTTCTGGCTGTATCTGCCAATGAAGCCTAATTAGCACTATTAATGTGTGACAGGTTGTCCTACAGATGTAGTCCTTTCCACTGATGAATGACAACATGTGTTTGTATGGTAACAAGAGAATTCTGGATAAAACTTTTATCCTTTAACTGTCCAATTATGAAAACCACCTACATGACCAAGATGAGGAAGTTTATCCCATGTTAAAAAAAACCAAACCAAACTCAAACTGAACCAAAACACAAAAAGTATATTGATACGATGCTTAAAATTGCAATATGAGAGTCTATTTTGGGGTTATTAATAAAGATTTTTGTGACACTGCTTACCAGTTTATCTCGTAATTACTAAAGTGGAATGATTCACTTTTAAAGTAAGACCATAATCCTTACTTTGGGAACTACATTACTGCATAAGTTCATAGAGAGAGTTCATTTAGGAAGATCCTAGTAGAATCAGGAAGAGACTCTAGATATCTTAATTTCTTATCCTATGCTTAAAACTAGCAGCTTGTCAGACCTTTTACAGACAAACCCTACTCCAATCCATTCTTCATCTTTCAAAAGTTTAACTAGTCTTTATGTTAAAAACATCCAGAAATCAGCTGTCCTCATATATTCACAGTAATGGGGCTGGTGCCAAAACACCCACGAGCACACCAAGCATCACTGGTTGCACTACAATGTCATGTAAAAGGAGGGAAAGGGGAGCTCTCACCCAACCTTTTGAGAGGGGAGATTTTCTCCACCTTTAGTAATTTATTATTCTGTCAGGGCCTCAAAACCCTTTAGTGCTCAGTCTGTCAGGGTCCTCTCAGGGGGGAAAACCTTCACCAAACAGATATGCAAGATAGAGGGGGTAATTAGATTGCCATTTCAGGGGGACCTGCACCAACAGAGAAGAGTCTCCTTACTGAGTCTTCCCCGTGTTATTCTGCCATTGATGAAACCGTCAGCACCTCTCTAACAGATTCACTCTAACAATTTATGAAATAACACTTTTTATTAATACAAATAGTGACAAGAGAGGGTTTGTGGTAGTTGGTGATAGGGCCCATCTTCAAAAACACATTTAAACCAATGTAATAATATAAGGCAAAGCATAAACACAAACTCTAAAGCAAAACAGTCTACTAAAGATATAATGAAGCAAAAGCAAGTTCCACTATCTAAAGCAAGCAATTAGTACACACATAGGTTACTGCTTACCCATACAGGTGTCCCTATATGAGGTGGAGAAGAGAGGCTCAGCCCATTGACTGTCGTAGTAGTGTGACGGAAAACTTCTCCCAATTTCTCCTCATTTTCAACCTCTCATATTATTTCTTTAGGTTTAGGGGGAGTTTGAATGACTTAGTCAGAAATGCTGTATTTGGGTGGTGTGACAGGCATCTATTCTCTCTTGATGGATAATTAGCACAGGTCAAAAGGGTCCCCAAATTCCCATCCTCCAGTCTGTTTCCAAAGAAAGGCCATGACGTTTTCACCCCGTTCCATTCTTTGGTGTATCCAAGTGTTTATCAGGATTTTGGGAAACTCTGTGAGACAAAGTGATCTTGGGTGAAACAGCAGCTGGAGTCTCCTCTTTGTGACCAAGAAGTGGCATCTGGCCTTTCCTCTGCAAATCCTATTCTATTTTAAGTTTTGACTTATCTCACATACAGCTTCATCACAGGCCTGCTTGAAGCTGGCCTTTTGCACTTCACCTCACATACTTTCAAGTAAAATCTCACTTCTCTCCTTCTCCTCCTCCTCCTCCTATTTAATGTTTTAGCCAGCCCTCCAAAACACAGTATTGAAGTCATCCCCATCCCTGTTACCTGACTATACACCCATCTTTGCACTTGAACTGGGAATCCGAGCATTGCTCTGGCCCAGTAAAACACATATCTATTGAAGTCTTAAACAGGAATTGTTTTAAAAATGTGTGGACTCCAAACACCAGCTTATTTATCCACCTTCAACTGCAGCTCACCCTCCAGTGCACTGCACTAACAGAGATTTGCTAATTATCTTCTGGAGGTGAGCTTGCTTACTCCAGCTTTGATGCTCTGCTTTGCAATTAAATGTATTCCAGCAGCCACATGGGGGAGAAGCAAAAAAATACAGCTTCCAGTTCTGCAATGACCTACTTACAGCATTAAAGCACTGAGGGGAAGGGGGAGGGCTGGGGAGGAGAGGAGAGGTCTAACTACAGCTTAATGCAAGCTGACACTGATCTGTGCTTCAGACACAGCAATCAATATCAGATATGACTTCACATCCCACAGAAAATATTGCGAAGACAAGGAGAGTTAATGACAGGAAGAAATTAATACAAGATCTTGGTTCTCCAAACCTGCAGTGGTTTTAATATCCACTATTCCTTTCTGCCTCCACCGCCATGCCCCACACCACTGCACTCCTAAGGTTTGTGTTAAATTCATGACATTATTCGAGCTCGGGGAACCACTGCATTGAGCACTGTACAGACAGAGGCTCCCTGTCCCAGAATACCTTCTACCAAGATGAGTACAGACATTCTCATTCCTCCTTCTCCACAAATAAAGCAAAGCAAAGGAAGAGAATCTGATTTATTTAGCATCACTAAGTCAATGTCTGAGCCACAGATTGACTCCAGGCCTTCTCGTTCATGTTTTAAGCCTGTCCCCCCCAAAACCCCCCCCCCCCCGCCCCACATTGTCATTAAGGCAATTAAGCAGAATTATTAGAAACAGGGGACCACAGGAACATTTTTACATTCTGTCAGGGATCTCAGAATGCATTGAATTTTTAAGCACAGAGTGTATTTTGGGATATGGTTTCTGTTTTCAATATTCCACTATCCTTGTTTATGGTACAGACAATTTAATTCCTGGACCTCATAGTAACCACAGTGCTTACTGGTGACAAAGTCAAATGGAAGCCACACTTAGGAGTGCTATAAACTGGATTCTTTCCAAATGCCATATACTTGCAGTGTGTGAAATGCCTATCATTTAAGTATCACAGCAAATGTTTTGAAAGCTTAACTGCAAGAATTGAGCCGAATACATCAGTAAGCATTTAAAAATCTGTTCATTCATTTGTAGCTTTTTGTACAGCATAATATAAAACACAGGAAACCCCTTTAACTTAAGCTGGAGTAAATTCAGAGTAATAGCCTGAGGACAGAGTAACAATCTGAGTCACACCACCTAAGGCTGTGGGCTTGTCATATCTGATACTGAGGCAGGGTCAGACATGGTCAGTACTTTAATAAAAGACAGCCAGGAAGAGGCAACATGCAATGGAGATGATGCTAGTTAATCGATGGACAACAAATTACACTGCATGAGTCTGCACAGAGCATTGTTCCCTCAGTACAGTCACTTGTGATACAATTGGCACAGAGCTGGAAACAAAGAAATACCGTTTTTACTTGAAATGACAGCCAGAATATAATAACTCAATGAACATCTCTAAGTTAGTCAAAAATCACTATAATCCATTGCAACGAATAAATTCCTGAATTAATGTCTTGCAAGAAAGTTGGCAAAAAAACTGCTCCATTCAAACCACAGCAAAAATTCCATTGCTCAGTCAAAGGTTTCATTTAGCATCGTGTCCACGCATCACTGCCTCGTCATGGAGTAGAGGAGTTCTAATTTCAGATTTATTCAGCCTGCAACATCCCTCCACATAAACCAGAACTTGCTAGACTCAGTCAGCTGCATCTATTTATAAATCTTTGTGCCACCAAAATCCAGGTGTTAAAATGAGGAAGCAATTGAGCAGGTGGGGCAAAAGGTGTTGGTTTGCTGGTTTCCTTAAGTGTTAATGTTGCTGCTTTTCTACAGTTTGGAGAGGAGGAAGTATGCCTGGCAGAGGAAGAACAGATTTCCTTTACTTCCTTGCTGTGCACCTAAGATCCTGCCATAGGCTGTCTTACATCAGTGTCTCACTTTATCCATCAGTACTGTAAATTATGTACTTTGCCTTGCAGTGACATTAAGCCTCAACAGCTGTGAAAACTTTGCAATGCTTGGATGAAAAACTTCATCTGAAATACACTGTATAATTAATGTGACTGCACAGACTCTTCCTTCTTTTTAAGAAGCTTCTTCAAAAGCATTCGAAGCATCTAAATCCTTTTTTCTTTACATGTGAGGATGATTGCATATTTAAAAGTATTAATTGGTTCAACCATAAGGTTTTTTTAAAAACCCTTAACAGTTAGAGATATCAGGAAGAAACATTGTAATTGCTCAAATAACTTAAAATGTTCATACATTTTCACTGGTCCTTGATAACATTCACCCACTAAAGAGACCCTTATAGGCAAGAAGTATGGTATTTATTTAGAAAAGGCTGCTTGGAAGTAATGGACTAATAATAAATAATTTGTAGAACATTGTGCACAAATTATAAAAAGCATTCCAAACAACTGATCTCATTCCTTGGTTTAATTATTCAGTTCTTTTTAGGCTAGAGCTCTGTGTCTGGTATATTTACTTCAGATCTCGAGAGGGTATTGACCAGGTTTTCTGAAGTCTTCTGCATTATTTATCTCTTCCTACCATAAGGACTCTGATAGGCATACTGTTTCAATAATTAAATGTCAACAATTCATGCTGTTGGCCAAAACCCAGAGGACCTTCATAAATAAATAATAACATCTTGCATTTTTATAGCTTCTTTCATTCAAGGATCTCAAAGTGCTCTGCGAATATTCATTAAGATTTCCCCCCCAATACCTTGTAAGGCAATTCAGAATTATTCTACTACAGGTTCTTCACAACTAGGAAAAACAGCATGGAGAATGATCAGTTAGTCCAAGGTCATGGCTCCAGCCAGGGGCCAAGATGGGGACAGAGCCCAAACCAACAGCCCCTTCTGCAGATGTGACTCCAGGGAACTCACTGCCATATAAGAGCAACGACAGTGGGGCAGGGTCGGGGGAAATCAGTGCCTACAATTGATTTTTGTTTTAAGCATGCTTTATTACCACATTGCCCAAGAAAACGAGGGAAAACAACGCTGCATGGTCCACTCATGTGACCCAGCACTGCCAATTCTGTGCTACTAATTGCCATCCTGCAGCCAGCAGTGATTTCAGTCAGAGCAAGAAAATGTCCTGTTTCCAGTCTAATCTGTCAAAATGTTCATTGGAAGTCATACAGCTGTGTTTCATTTGCCTTTCTTCAGTCATTTTTGTTAGCATTATTCTCCATGACCTCTTTTTCACTTCATACTGAGGAAAACAAGAATGATCATAATGATTTTACATTTCTACAGTGACTTTCATCCCACTGACATGTTGAGAGCAATGATGAGCACAGAAATAACATAAGAAGCTTTTTCAGGCATCCTCTCCTCGAATTAGAACCGAGTTTCTGAGGAAAGAAAGGCTGAATCTGAAAGCTAAGTGCATACCCTTGCTCTGCTCACTCAGGGAGTTTCCAGCCATTAGTTCTGCTTCCAGCCCTCCAAAATGATGAGAAAATCCACACAGAGGTGATCTCAATAACTAAAACAAATGTCCTATTACAATTCTCACAACAAATACCAAGTTCAAAAAAGTTCCATTAGAATTCATTGCCGGTTTGGACACAGTGCTTAGATAAATGCAACATCCAAAGACATACCTGAAACAAAGAAAGCAACGTCCAAAAGTGCTTTCACTCACATACAGCACTTTAGGATCCCCAACTCCCCACTGCTTTCAGAGGAATGTCCATGTTTCCCACACCTTACCCAACTTATCCATATGTACACATACACCTGTATAAAGTGTATGTACACACTGTGTACACGCATGCAAAGTACATCACCAAAGGGGTAAAGATGTTTCAGACTGACTAAATTTGAGCACAAGTGATCCCTTATTTTTCCAGTAATCAGTACCATTTTTCAGATGCTTCAATGTACACACCTGATCCTGATGTGGCTTCCTGAAATTCTGAACCTGAACTTATGCCTGTTATTATAGCCAGGAATATTTACTAATTTTCAAGAACTAATACATATTGGGTAACATCACTGTAGACTTCACATCTATTTTTTAAAGACATAAACCACATAAACCATCCATCCTTTTTTTTTTTTTTTTCCCCCAAATAAATGGACCATTTTACTCTGTTGATAAGAAAAATTAGAGGCTCTAATGACACAATGAAGCACAGGTCAAACTACACACATTGTCCTATCTAAACTTCAATGCTCATTGTCAGTAAAAAAAAAAGACAAAAGATTATTGAAATTTAAGGCTATATGGATATAGTTAGGGCTATATTTAAGTATTTAAGGCTCGGATAATTGGATCAATGGAAATTAAATCAATTTTATACACTGGTAAAGTCGGTAAAACATTGATGAAAAATAGGATATATGATGCTTTAATTAAAGAGTAATTCAGCTTTTTTTTCTACAGGTTCTTTTCTCCAAGCCTATGCTAGTCCTTTACTTCTTGAATTTCCCTTTCACCAAGCTTCATGTCTGCTTTCAGTTCTCTCTAGCTTGCTGAGCTATAAATTTGGAGCAATTTAGGGACAGTGTATGTTCTTTTATGTTCACCGTATTCCTGTATCCGTTGCAAATTTGTAAGTCATCTTTCCCCATGGTTTTCTTTTGGTAAGTCATCCAACCCAGAAATTAACCTTATGGGTGGTTTGGGCTTCAGGTATGTGAGATGCTGAGTTCTGGGATACAACTATGAAAAGACAGAAGACCACAAGAAGTCACTTATCTGGTGGATGTCAAAAGGCTTTTCACCACGTGCGCAACAACCACAAACTCATTGAACCTATTCCACCTCTATGCATACCTATGATCTGAGAGTGCCTTCTAACAGAATTTAAGTTCAGCATGTGATCCTGTGCTAGAATAACACCAGTTCTGTTCAGCTACCATTGTTCCTCAGTTTTCTATACAGTTTGAATAAGTGATCCCATCACAGCCCCTGAAACCTGGTATAAGAAAAGCTCAAAGGGGAAAAAAGTTGTTGATGTGGGTTGATTGACTATGAAAACAAGAGGGGACATATTTTGAAATTAACATCACTATCTAAATTTGGATTAATAAAGGACTTTTGAACTCATTCTCTAAATGCCTAAGCACATTTGGTCAACATCCCACATCCTACTGTTTATATAAGACAGTGCTTTACTGAACAACTTCTCCAGAGAAGACTCTTTGCAGTGTCCTACAAATTTGGAGTACAATTGAGTTCCACACTGATCAAGGTACATATACACTGTTAGACTGTTACCTGAGACAGCTTTTATGTCACATCGATTTACGTCTTCATGGAAATGTGTGAGTGTATGCATGTGAGTGAGTATGTGTGTGTCCAGCACAATGTGAATAATTTATTTAGATATTGTCTCAGCACAGCAAACTCCTTAAGGCTGGATATTTCAATAGTATTACCAAAACACAGTTTTATTCCCTTTTTGTATTACTCTGAATACTCTCTACTGTCTTTGTCATTTCCTGCAGATCCAGCAAGCACTACAAGACAAATACAATTAATTTTCAAAGAAGACCCTATTGATCTCATGTCATTGCTCTATTAAAATGACATTTTGCACTATGCAGAATGACTGATGCAGAAGTTATTTAACCTGACAGATGCTAAGAGCAAAAAGGCACTAGTTGCTCACTGCATCATTATCCAATAGGTAACACTTGGCTTATATAAGTGGTGCTACTGAACTAACACTTTACTACATCTTAAGAATACATCATCCACTTTTAACATTCCTTCCCTTCCAGTAAAAGTATCTTAAATCCAGTCAAAGCAATAGTAACTGAAATACTGATAAATTCTATTCTTTGAATCCAGTTAAGCTACTTAATACTAATATGGCCTTAATAATATCTGTATTCTACAATTTGTTTTCTTAGTTCTCCTCTCAATTTCTTTGATATAGACCTTTAAAAAACAAACAAAATCCATTCCCCACACATAAATCCTGTATATGAAAATGAGCGAGATTCTTAATTTTGATTCTTTAAGATTTTTGCCTTTTGTGTGCAAGAATTTGTATCTCCACAAGCCAAAATTTTGTACTTTAAGTCTACAGCAATTGCCTGCTCCAAACCAGGGAGATTCCACGAAGACTGAGATGCAGAATTAATCACCTACTGCGGTATGATACTCATTCCAACTTTTAGAAAACTCAGACCTCTGTCTGTTGTCCTGTTTTCTCCTAATGCACAATCTGGAAACTTTCCTAGATGAGCTAAACAAAAATCCTAAATTAGGAGAAAAGTGATCAGTGATCAGACTTCAAGCCTTACACTGCACAAATCATTTGAGTTGTGACAACAGCATTATCCGCATGAATGAGGACTGCTTACACAGGGTTTTTACTTCCTGCACTGTACTCCAAGAAGCACACACACAAGCCAGGAGGAAGCAGGGCACTTGGGAAATACAGAAGTGCAGCCATGCCAGAGAAATGCCTTCCAGAGCCTCATCAGTGCTGCTGAGCAGCAGCTCATTTATATTTATTTCAGGTACTGCATATGGACTTGCCTCCAACCACAGCCAAAGCCCACTGAAATAAAGAGCTAATTGCTAATCCCAATTATTTTTTTAATTGAAAGAGCTTGAGTTACTCAGGGTATACCCACAGAGGTTTTTCGCAGACAGATGGGAAAACGGTTTGCCCAGGATCCAGGCTGCCTGTAACTCACCTTCACCAGGAGCCACAGAGATACAATTACATGACTCTTGTGCCTCTAATCAAGCTCTGCCAAGAACTCTCCTCATGCAACATGTTATCAGCCTATATTCACTTCTGCTATTTTATTCTGCTCCAGAAAGGCGTAAAAATGAGCAGAGAAACAGGACCCCAGTAACACATGAACTTTTCAGGGACTAACTTATCTTCATCTTCCCCAGACAAGCACGTAGGGCAGACCAGATAAAGAAGTATGCACTGAAAGTGAAGGGTTAAGAATGCATGAGTGACAGCCCTGCTGCACAGATGGCAGACCTACCCACAGGGCTGGGCAGGCAGCCCTTTTTTGTCCTACTTTGGCACGCACAACCCACTGCCGTGGCACCCTGGTGGAAAGCCTCTGCCTCCTAACACAGGTAGAGAACACTGTTCTTTTTCATCTCTACCATACCAGAAGTGGACTGAGTTTGTAAGAAAGGATTGGCACCATAAAGTCATGGAAAACTCGTCTCTGGCAGAGCATGGAAAACAAGCTGTCGCTGACAGGATATACCAGTTTATTTAGGCCATTTTTAGGAGAGCTTCTCACCTGCTGATTGCTTTGTAAGAAGAACAGGTTGTCAGTCCTAGGTCACTGATCCCTGACAGCCCTAGTGTCCAATATTTTTTACTTCCAGAGTAACTTCAATGAGATAGGTAGCATGGGGACCTCTATTTGTACCTGGGTGCGGATAAGAAGCAATATTGAACATAAGCAGCAGAGATTTAAAGCCAGCAGTATGGCTTTACTGTCTTGACAGCAAGTCAGACCAGATGAACCTTCCAAGCGACCTGACCAGTAGCAGCAAAATATTTCTAACACAAACAGCTGCCTACTAATAACCACTCCATGGTAAGGATCCCATGTGATAAACATACCCACGGGAATCCCAGGCTTGTGCTGGTAATCTTAAAAGTTCCCAGAGGTCCGATTAATTTGCAGTGATGTTGCAAGCCTTGGAAAGATGCATTGCTTAATCAGTCTCTGCAGAATCATTGTGCTATCTGGCCTTTCCCTGACAGGGTAACCAGCACCAGCCTGTGCTTATATATATATATATATATATACTGTCATATGTTAACAGAGCCAGGAAAGCACAACTGG
This sequence comes from Calyptomena viridis, assembly GCA_013390005.1. Taxonomy (NCBI): domain Eukaryota; kingdom Metazoa; phylum Chordata; class Aves; order Passeriformes; family Eurylaimidae; genus Calyptomena; species Calyptomena viridis. Next base: position 372,214 of record WEIV01004817.1, read on the forward strand.
CCAATATTAGTTCAATAATACCAGTCACTCAAACTCGCAAGGTTTGCTAAGACAGAAGGAAACAAGACTGTAAAATCCTTGATCTGGTAATTTCTCTCCTAATGTATGTATGCACATATTTCTCTGCGTAGCAGAACCCCTTGGTTTGTAACAGCTTATTTTACCAACTGATCATATTCTCAGGTTTTGTAAGGCAACAAGGCAGCATTCCATTCTCTGTCACACAACTCAGGCCAGAGAACACCAACCAATTTCCCTTAAGCCTAAAACCTCTGGTTGACTTATAACACAGTTTTACACAGATTCCCAGTCTTGATGTTACCTGCATAAACTTTTCTTTGCATTATAATATAGAAAAGAAAAACATGCACAAAAGAGGTAGGTATTACTGTATTAAAGATTTACAAGTGAGGAAGAATCCACTACTTCCCTAAGTATCTACAGAGATTAATTATCCATAACGTATTTTTTTCCCATATTAAACTCAGCACCAAACCCTCAGATCTAACAGAATAGATCTAACAGAATAAAAATATGGAGATCAAAACACTGTGTAGCATCATAAGTCTCTTTTCAGTGTTAGTTCTTCTAGACCACAACCAAATCAACTCCTTCCTTTCCCATGCACAGACTAACTAGACCAAGCCTCTTTAATCTCTCACTTTAAGGCATGTTCCCCAAGCATCACTTTCATAACTTTTTTCCTAAGCCTTTTTCAAATCTGTGGCACCACTTTTTAATATATATAAAAAGCACAGCTTAAAAGTAGCCTGCAGAGTCATAAAACCAGGAAGTTGGATGTCATTATAAGATCCACCAGAAGCTGGTTTTTATTAGTCCAGAAGTAAAATTATTAGTGAAATCGCATTTGTTTGTAATAAAGAAACCCTACAACCTGTAATGCAGGTCTCTGATAGAAATGAACCTAAACTACTCAAAGATAGCAGAAAGAGATCTAAGAAGAACTAGAGATATTAAGAAAATAAAGTTTGTTTTCTGTAATACTATCTTTTTTCCACATTTGCGGAAAGGTGAAAATCCATCTCTAGAGGAATTCTGAATTAGCAAGGGCCAGTTTGCTAAAACCATATACCAACTCTTCCTGAGGAGTGAAAATTGCCTCTTTCTATGCTGCCTTTGGTGAGGAATCTTCATTCTTTTGTACAATTCTTAGATGTAAATGCATCTTGTTCATATGAAAGGTTCAAGGCTAGTTTGCTGGAACTATATAATAAAAAGCAGGAAAACCTAAATTGATCTCTTTCTGTTCTCCCTCAGATAGTCCACATAAAACATAAGCCGTGGGAAAGCTACTGGAATTAACTTCACAGAATCACAGAATCAACTAGGTTGGAAAAGACCTTTGGGATCATCAAATCCAACCTATGACCTAACACCACCTCATCAACTAAACCATGGCACTCAGTGCCACATCCAGTCTTATTTAAACACTTCCAGGGACAATGACTCCACCACCTCCCTGGGCAGTCCATTCCAATGGCCAATCACTCTTTCTGTGAAGAATTTTTTCCTAACATGCAGCCTAAACTTCCCCTGGTGCAGTTTCAGATGCGTCCTCTCCTTGTGTCACTGGTTGTCTGGGAGAAGAGACCGACCCTCCCCGGCTACACCCTCCTGTCAGGGAGTTGTGGGCAGTGACAAGGTCTCCCCTGAGCCTCCTCTTCTCCAGGAGAAACACCCCCAGCTCCCTCAGCCTCTCTCCACAGGGCTGGTGCTCCACACCCCTCTCCAGCCTCGTTGCCCTTCTCTGGACAAAACACTGTAACCAATTTAAGAGAAAGTTTTGTACTCAAGGATGAATAGCAATGGGGTCACCATAAAATGTGACCTGTGTGTGACATGAGCCACCCAAGGCTCAGGTCTGCAAAGCAGCACCAAGCACTGCTGCCTCTGCTCACACACTGAAAAATATGCAATCAAGAAAATGTCTCAGTCTTAGCTTTTCCCCTAGGGACCCTCATGTCCTGGACAGTGCCATGGATCAGAGTTGTGGTAACCAGTGTCACACCGTGACACTGACAAGGTAGCAAAGGGAAAAACCAAAGGGATCTGACAATTATTTAAAATCCTCTGCCTCTCTTCCCCGTTAAATCCTCTAAACTAAATCTGCTGAGAGACTATGGCAAGCTGTTATGGCCCAGGACACATCAAGGCTATTGTATAAATGAACTAAAAGTTAAAACTTTGCTAAGAAGAAAGAGATAAAAAAAAAAATTATCAACTCTCCTCATTAGAAAACAGTTCAGAATGTGTCTAGAGAAAAAATATCAATGCACTGCAAGCTACCTGAATCTGCAGAGACCCTGAAATGATGAATCTCATGGCAATATTTATCCCAGGACCTATTGATCTGGAGGAATTTCATCAGCATCATCTTGTTTCCTCCTGTCTAATCAAAGCATTTCCTATCCCCCACATTGCTATCCTCACTGAACGACAAAAGGATTGTCAGGATGCCATAGGAAACATCATGTTATACTGCACTAAAAATTTTGCATAGTTTCCAGATAACCATGCCAGACACAAGTAAACAGCATCTCTATGAGCCTTACATCATATAATGAAGAACTGCATGCTTATTTCATCAGCAAAAATTCTACCACTATGAAGATGTAAAGTCAATGGTGATAACTGCAGATACAATCTTTGTTATTCTGCTGCAAGCAGTTTGCTCTATTAAGAATCAAAATTCCAGCAGTCCTGCATTTGGAAAACATTGGATCTGAGCATGTGCAAACTGAATTCAACATTAGAGACAACGCAGGTTAGAAAAGACCTTCTGTGTCAGAAGAGCAAGGGAAGTACTATGTAACTGCTTTGTAACCAAGAAAATACAACTGGGAGTAGGTTATTAGGATGTGAAGCATGAGCAGACTTCCCTTATTCTCAGCACCACCTTCTCAGAATGCAGTTCTGGGCTAGACATCCGTTCACTGCCGTGGCTACAGCAGCAGGTAATCTGGATCATCAGGAAAAAGATGACCTCACTTGCATTCACTGTACTCATTTGGCTAATGATAAAGCAGCATTTTTCCTTAGGTGGAAATTACTCTCCCTAAGAGAGGCTCATGTAGCAGCAATAAATTATTGTCTTTCCTTCTTTGCGATATATTTGGCTACAAGGAATTTTATTTTGCACTTGTATCTGTATAATGAAAAAATTTTGCATACTTTTTGTTGCAGCACGCTTGAGTCTATAAAATTTCAGTGTTAGTTTTTAGGTTTTGGGGCGAGTTTGATGGATACCACCAAGTAAGCATCTCGTTAGTCCATTATTTTCTCTGCATTTATGAGTGTACCGCATATGCAAAGACATACCCTTCTAAAGCAGCACACTAGTATTTGCTGTTCTACCTGCATACCTAGTGGAAAGGTTTTCAGCAGCTTTTCAGACACAGAATTAGAATGTTGGCATCTCCATTCTTTGCTCATACCCTAAACACATGCTTGGGAAATATAATTTCTCTAAGAATTTCTCCCCAGTCACCTGTGGTGTCTTTGAAGACTAACTCCCTTTTTCCTTTACACACATATATGATAAATGAGGGTGAACAATACAAATTGTGAACTCCAAGGTCTAAAGCCCCCAACTTTATCTACAGAAGGCAACTGCAAATTCATTTCCTATGTGTTGTACCTAGAAGTGTTTTGCCATGTGGTATCTTGAAAGATTCATTTGATCTACCCAGGTATGGATGAACCTCCCCTCATGACACCAGCATATTATCACCACTTTCCCTTTTAATTTAGATGCAGTCACTCCTGATCACCTATTTGCAAACTGAGGAACTGTAAAACATCAAGAAGGTTGCCCCAGGTCAGTGATGACAGTGGTGAGAAAATCCAGCCTGAGTTCCTCAGCTTTCCACACAGTCTGAGACGCTACACTGTCCTGCTTTACGAGAAAAAGAATACACATCGAATATGCTCACAAATGCCATGAATTTCTCCATCACACCAATGTCTATCTTGACTACTCCACAATTTAAACACTAAAGGGTTAGGCTATACCTAAGATGCCATGCTGGAGGGAAGTGGGGTGACAGCATGGCACAGTAGCCCAATGCCCTGGACTCACTGCCCCAGCTGTGTGGTAAGTCACTCACCAGGAGGTGAGCTGTCACACCAATGGCATCTGCCTTGCTGCCAGCAGCCACACAGGACTGCAGCAAGGGGGTCCTGACAATGGGAACTTCCAAATTAATCTTCACAGACTCAACTGGTTAGAGCATGCTGCTAATAATGACAAAGTCATGGGTTCAAGCCCCATAGTGGCCACTCACTTGAGAGTTGGACTCCATGATCCTTGTGGGTTCCATCCAACTCAGAATATTCTGTGATTCTGACAGAGATGGCTCCTCTCAGCTCCACATGGGCAAAGATGCCCTACATACGAACAATCCTGGGAGGTGAAAAGAGCTGCTGTCATGTTCCTGACACTTTCAATAGATGGGACAGCAAGAAAGAGAGAAAAAAAAGAGATTTACCCCTCCTGGCAGTAGGAGCAGAGTCCCCATAAAGGCAAAGGGAGAGGAGTTGGAGATGCTCTGTCTCACAGAAACTGGCAATGCAACAGAGATGAAGACATATACCAAACAATAAATTAAGATCCAGTGCAAACTTAAGCAGATTAAATGCCAAAACCAAAAGTCCACGAGAGACACAAGAGTCCTCCGAGTAACTAACAACATCCATCAGTGAAATGCTGGTGTTTCCCAGTGTTGTGGTTTTAAGTAACCAGAGTTTTTTATTAGCTGGGGGGGCTAGGAGAGAGGCTTCTTTAAGAAGCTGCTAGAGTTTTTCTCTGCTCTAAGCTAGCCAAGGTCAGGCAACAACGCCTCTGTGATAACATATTTAAGAAGGAGTAGAGAAAAAAAGTCTGCGCAGAACATCATGGCCGCTTAAGAGACAGGAGGGTGCGGAGTTTGATTAGCACCAAGGTCAGAGAGAGGAGAAAGAGAAGATGCCTTAAACACTGGAATAGGGCCCCAGCAATCTGTGAGGAACCATAGGGGTGAAGATTCTTCAGCCTGTGAACCCGTGGAAAGACTGGGAGATTTTTCCACGCTGGAACAGAGACATGCCGGAAAAGAGAGGCTGTGATCCTGTGTTTGGAGCAGAGGGGCCTGGTGGAACCCCGTGGGCCGTGAGAAGAAGAGATGCTGGAGGCAGAGCAGCATTTCTTGGGACAATTGATGGCCGTGAGAAGCACATGAAGCACTGAAAGCAGCTGAGCAGCCGGCACCTGAAATGACTGCACCTATGGTAAAGTGATTTACATGACGACAGTACCAGGAAAACTGTTGTTAGTAATGAATCCACTAAGAAGCAGTTTGCAACAGACTGTTTCCGTGGAGAAGACCCCATGAGGAAAGCTGGGGTGGGACTCTCTCACTCTTCTGAACAGCAGCAAAGAAAATCTCTGATTGTAACCCCCCCCACACACACACCTGCCTTCCCGAGCTGTTGGGGGAAGGTGAAGGATCTTAAAAGGGAGGGGTGGGGGGGGAGAAAGGTGTCTGTAACAACTATCAAACTGCTCACCCTTAAACTCTTAAGCTCTGATTTTAGTAGTAGTTGTAGTTGTAGTAGTAAACTCTTAACATTCTAAGTTAGAGCCTGTTTTGCTTGTGTGAAGTAGTTAATAAACAGTTGCTTGTAATCCTTATCACAAAAGTCGGAGGTTTTTTTTTCCCTTCTCTGAGAATTTTAGATCTATGTGTGGGCTCTCGGCTTTTAGCCAGAGTCAAACCATGACACCCAGTGTTTGCTGTGGGACAAGGCCTGCAGCAGAGGGACAGCACGAAGAGGCAGCACAGTCCCCAGGCAAGGGACACTATCTCTGCACAGTTTTGCTGTTGCAGTCCGAAATGCTAAGGCAGCAGCTATTGGCACTCCCACCCAGCTCTGAAGAGATGGCCACTGCTTGGCAGAAAACTGTACATAAAAATAAATACTGATGGCCTTCCGAGACTCCTTTATGTACTACCATTTTGTCCTGTTATTATACCAGTAGTAGTAAAGCAGAGGTGGAACACAACCACGCAGACATAAGCAAACTACTTTAACTTCTTTCAGAAATTCAACTCTCTGCTTCTCTTTCCATTCCCTACTCCCCTCTCAGGAGTGAGTGAGCATTTGTTAAGTTTGGCTTTGAACACAGGAAAACATTGGTTTGTAATAACCCTCCTAATTTGCTTTTCTTGGCAAGCAACATCCACCAGCCACCCCTGGTTTTGTTGTTAGGGGTGACTATGAAGTTAAGAAAACGCGCACACACACACACACACACACACAGAGTCTTGAGTAATTATATGTGCAGTACCTGCTTTTTAACACACTGCAGTGTAATTACCTTTTTCTCAGCTCAACTTCATTCTGTGTGGAACAGATGAAATCCCTCATTACCAACTGCAGAAGCAAAAAACTCCCATTTGCTCCCAAGGAAGTGGTATCATTAACTCAACTCATTATGTGCCTCTTGTCAGGTGAGGGCTATGGAAATTTCACCTGCATTTATAGTTTTCCTTCAATGCAAGTGTAACCACCACATTCTAGATAAAACACTGAAAAATAAAAAAAACACTTCGCAAGGGCAAAACCCAACAGGCTGACCTCAGGCAAGTTGACCAAATCAAACTGACCATGAAAGACTTGCTGCTGGATTTTGGGGTTCAGCCCTAAGTAATGAGAAGCGCCATTTTCTTTAGCAGCAAGGGTCAGAGTTTGGAATATTGTACATATCAGATGGGCACTCAAAGGAGCTAGGCTCACATGGCACATAATTCAAGCTTTGGCCCAAACTGTAGCATAGTGCTCTGGAGTTCAAGAGCAGCTTCCATGAGTTGCTGACATGCCCTGAGCAGAGAACCTGTTGGTGGGTCAAAGAGCATACGACTTTCCATAGCTACCTGGGTGCCTAAAGCAAAATCTCACCCAGATTTCAAATTTATTTTCAAATACTGTGTTCAGTTTTGAGTCACTCACCGCAAGAAAGATGTTGAGGTACTGGAGTATGTCCAGAGAAGACCAACAAATCTGGTGAAGGGTCTGGAGCACAAGTCTTATGAAGAGCTGGGATTATTCAGCCTGAAGTACAGGAGGCTCAGGTGAGACCTGATCACTCCCTCCAATTATCTGAAAAGATGTTGTAACAAGGTGGGACTCAGTCTCTTCTCCCAGGAAACAAGCAATGGGACAAGATGAAATCACTTCAATTTGCACCAGAGGAGGTTTAGATTGTATATTACAAAAAGTTTCTTCACAGAGAGTGTTATCAGGCATTGGAACAGGCTGTCCAGGGAAGTGGTTGAGCCATCATCTCTGGAGGTATTTAAAAGACATGTAGATGTGGCACTTATGGGCATGGTTTAGTGGTGAACTTGGCAGATTCATGGATTTCCCTTGCAAACAGTAGGGAATATATCTCTACAATAGGCAGGGATTAGGGTCATGTTCTTCAGTTTTCACAGTCTTGTTTCGTGCTCATGAACAGCAAGCGCACTTTGGAAGTCAAAACGTGGATTCAGATATGACACACACAGATGCTGAGAATTCAAAGAACTCCTGAATTTACTATACAGAAGTTCTAAAAAAAACTTAAAGCCTTTGTGACTCAACCATTTCTCTACCACCCACCATCAGCCTTTTAGACATCTAGAAAAGATGATACCAGTAAATTATTTTTTATGTGAACATGTCCACTTTCTTTCCTCTTTCCAGAAACTAAATGGTGAAATAAAGCAAGTGACAAAATTTTAGTAACTTCTGAGCAGATTTAATTAAGGAAACTCCATTTTATTGCAGACAGACTGTTCTATTTAGTTTCTCACTCACAGATTTTCTTGTCACTGCATTTTTGTGCAATTAAAACAAGACAAAATGGAATGCCAATTAAATGCCTTTTGAAACAACAGCCACCTTTCCTGATACCTGCTTAAATATGCATGAACAGACACATTTGCAAACTAATTTTGGCATTTCTGCAGTGGTCCCAGCTGCCCGAGTTCTAGGCTACTGCATTTTATGCCTCAGGAAATCAGAGAACATCAGCCACTAACAGCCTCTACATCACAGTACTGCGAGGCAGGAGAAAGGAGAGGTGTTTCCTAAAGCAGCTGCTGAGGATAGAAGGAGCTGTGGACTATGGCTTGGAGAGAAAGAAGAGACAGTCTCTATCTCCTGACATTTCAGAGGACCTATTTGTGATTCATATGTATTGATCTACCCCAGACAGAACCTCCTGTCAACCTTCTCACCGCTTTCACCATCCTCAGACCAAGAGAAGACCTCAGTCTTCCACCTTTCCATGTGGCATTCCTTCTGCACTGAACCACTTTCTTGAAGAGGAGAAACTTTCAGTCTCATGGGAAGAATGGGAAATATGATGAAATTCCTCTCTGAACAGTCAGTTACTGGATGTATCTGAGGTTTCAGGGTAAGATAAAGCCATATACTCCTCAAAACAACTTCAATATTCATTTCTGAGGAAGTGTTCAGTTACTGGGCTCCACAAGCTTATAACAAGGTTTCTGAAGTTTGAGCTGGGTCATAGCTCTGGGCAATTGAGTCCACCGTTAGCAAGTTTGCAGGTGATACCAACCTGGGGGCAAGTGTCAATCTGTTAGAGAGCAGGAGGGCCCTGCAGAGGGACCTTGATAGACTGGAGAGACGGGCTGATTCCAATAGGATGAAATTTCCTAAGTCCAAGTGCCGGGTTCTACCCTGTGGTCACAATAACCCCATGCAGAGCTGTAAGTTGGGGACAGAGTGGCTGGAGAGTGGTCAGACAGAAAAGGACTTGGGAGTACTGGTAGACAGGAAACTTAATATGAGCCAGCAGTGTGCACAGGTGGCCAAAAAGGCCAATGGCATCCTGGCTTGGATCAGGAAAAGTGTGGCCAGCAGGACTAAGGAATTGATTCTTCTTCTGTACTCAGGACTGGTGAGGCCACACCTCGAGTTCTGTGTCTAGTTCTGGGCCCCTCAGTTTAAAGAAAGGTGTCAAGATGCTCGAACGTGTCCAGAGAAGAGTGACAAGGATGGTCACTCAAGGGGCTGGAGCACAAGCCCTATGGGGAGAAGCTGAAGGAGCTGGAGGTTTTTAGCCTGGAGAAAAGGAGGCTCAGGAGAGACCTTGTCACTCCCTACAACTGCCTGAAAGGAGGCTGTAGCCTGGTGGGGGTTGGTCTCTTCTCTCAGGCAACCGGTGACAGAACAAGAGGACACAGCCTCAAGCTCCATCAGGGGAGATTTAGGCTCGATATTAGGAAAAACTTCTTCACTGAAAGGGTGATTCGCTATTGGAATGGGCTGCCCAGGGAGGTGGTGGAGTCACCGTCCCTGGAGGTATTTAAGAGAAGACTTCATGAGGCACTTAGTGCCATGGTTTAGATGAAGGGTTGGTGTTGGGTTATAGGTTGGACTAGATGATCTCAAAGGTCTTTTCCAACCTTGATAATTCTGTGATTCTGTGATGCCCTACTTGGTCACTTTGAGAAGGATAGAGGTTGGATACAAGGAGATGGTTTCTCTTGTGCCACAAATTACAACCATAGCAGGAAAGAAGTCTCTGCCATTGCTTGGAGGCACAGTACTTGCACACCACATTGCTTCACTCATTTCCAAGTCACTCCTCCCCCATTTGTAGCCACACAAATGAAGGCATGGGAACTAAAGGTATAGACAGGAGCAAGCAGGTGGAGGTCACAGTAGGAGCAAAAAGGACTGCTTTTCTAGCATGGATCTAACAGCACCAAAGGAAAAGCTGTGAAACTGCCACCTTATAAAAGCAGCCAGGGAAGAAGGTCTGAGGCCATTATATTGTGATTGAGGTGGTCCTGCAGCACCACTGCTCCTTGCTGCCCTTCTCCCAGCACTGCCCACCCTCTCCACCCCACAGCCCTGCCAAGGCAGACCACCCTGAACCCAACCATCAAACTGATTTGGGTTAAAAGAACAACACACAGGGAAAGAGAAGGAAAAGCCTTGGCAGGACAGGATAATCACCACCTGATGCTGTTCAAAGCAAAGACTGACAAGCACCTGGGTTGGGTCTCACTGTGACACTGGGATGGGAAAAAAGGCTAAGTGGAGGAAACCCAAAGCCTGTGCAGCTGTCAAAGCCCCTGCTTTGCAGACAGATTCTGCTAGATTAATAATCCCTGAACTATCCAAATCTTGCCTGTCAATTTAAAATAAGATGTTAAAAATTTGCTGACTTAGTAATGCACTCTTTCTGCAATTCCATTCACTGTTTCCCTGCACCCTTCCATGCTTTTCATCCACCTCTTCTGGTGGAGGCTTTGTGCAGCTGCTTCCACCTCTGCAAAGCGAAGGGAAGCAATAATAAGTCATTAGTAAGGAATAAGACTCAATATAAACACTGCTGCTTCTGTAGCAACTGCTCACAAACCAGGCCCTACACCAGTTTAATTATGTCAGCACTGCTAAACACTGCTAGAAGGCATAATCATATCTTTCTTCCTAAAAAACTGTTTTGGTTTTGTGCCTTGTTTTTCTCTTACACTGTTTTCTCTCCATTTGTATTAAAATTGCTGGATATTTTCATAAGAATCCCACCAAGAAATATTTTATTTCCTTGCATTTGTCATCCACAAGTGTTGATAAATAATTTCTTATCTTTCTAACCTCTGCTCGGCAGCAGTCAAAGAGTATTGCATCTAGTGGGAGTACCAATTACAATCTGTTTTGTCTTCTGAATATGAACATTCTTTATTTTTTTGCCTGACTTGAACATCAGTTTAAGGAACGGGACATTGTTTTTTCCCCTTGCAGAAAGAAATTGAGATTTTTTACCCTATTCTTCACCAAGATGACACAGAGCTCACAACATTTTCCACAGAAGACAAGAAACACAAGCTAGGAGAAAGGAAAGAGAGCAGCAGGGAAAGGAGGAAAAGCCAGATTAAATGAAAGGGAAGAAGATTTGAGAAGTTTTGTTGCCTTTAACAACATCTGAACTTGTTATTTTGGTGTAGGTTGTTTCATCTCCTGGAGTCATCATTTTCTGCTAGCTGGGCCTAAAAGAAGCTGAGTTTATAGTCAAAAGAATGAGTACTGGAAAATTAGAGTTCAGGCCCCTCTGCCCACAGCATCCCAGACAAACGGCTTGGTTTCCAGGTTATACATTCAGTCTCTCTTATGCTGGAGCACTGCATATTATAAACTCAGATTGTAGCAGTTCCAACCAGAAAGGCTGAGAAACCATCAATAATTTAGGGCATTTCCTTGTAAAGTGACAGCCGGATGAAACAGGGAGGACTTGGGGGTTGCACTTCTCAAATGCACACTCAGATTCTTCTTTCTTCAAAACTAAAGATTTCATTTTTCACCTGGCAATTTTTTTCATTGAAAGTCTCCTTGAAATTTATAACTGCCTGAATAGAGTTCTTATTGAGGAGCCAAAAATTACCCCAAGAAATTATTCTTAAAATAAAGCTAAGTTTGAGGTGCATGTAAACACAGCTGTTTGTGTAGGAAGATGAGCCACTGTGCCATGGTTTTGAATCTGAACCAAAAAACAATCCCACCAAATCCCACACTTATATGTGGCTCTTTCTTGGTTATGTACTTCATTTTACTTTTTGCTAGTCTTTCTTGCTACCAGTCAGTTTTTCTGAAAAAAAAGATATTTATGTTGGTGGCATATACTATTCTCTCCCTGTATCCAATAATTAAGCTATACTGCACATCTGCTTAGTCCTGTCAGCTTATATCACAGCATCACTCCATTTTCAACCTCCTGCACCTGCAATATTGCTGATCAAGCTGCCTGGCTTTGTCTTTCCTAGGTAGATCTCTGATGTCTGAATGGCACCCAGCACAAGTACCCAGACTGCATTCATGTAAAAACTTCTCCAGATCTGAAAATATGAAACACTGAAAGAGATTCCAAATTTTTTTTTTTAAATTAGGAAGTTAAAGTCTATTTTTCCTTCTGTGTGCAGAGCCTTAAAATGTCCTACCCTAGCTAGTTCACAATACTAATCTGAGTGCTACACACTAGTCCAAAGCAAAAGTAATTTCAGAGAAGAGAAGTAAAACTATACCAAAACAAAAGCTCACATGCAGTTCTTGACATACTACATTAATGATCCATGCTAGTAAAAACCAACCAAAATAGTTCATAACCCGTGACTGTAAGGACTTCAGCCTGCTAGGCCAGGACTGCTTAAAAAGTCATTTGCAAACCCTTTGGCACTGTCAATTTATCCTATAAACCTTTGATGTACAGGACATACCAACCCAGGCCAGCTGAACCTCAGGACAAGGGTGACCCCACAGGTCCCTGATACCTCAATTTCTGCCAAGTTTGGAATGTACTTTCTGAAGGCACAGCAGACCTGCAGCATCAATTCTTGTGCTCAGGGTCTTTGTAGTGCCTTTCCCTCTCCAGAAAGGAAAAGCCTAGAACAAGAAACCCCTGATCCACAATCTGTAGAGGAGTCTGCTTTGCAAAGGCACCAGGTCAGCAGCTGCTGAAAACTGCAATTACAAGAGCTTTCTTATTAAAAAAGCTTGCTTGAACCTGTATGTGTTTAAGGGGGGGGCTTCACCTCAGCCTGACAGCTGCCTGTAGTTGCCTTGCACACATTTTTCATTTAAGTATTTGACATAGGTAGGGATCCAATATGCTGTAAGATGCTTTTGTATGTAACACCACCACACCACCATGGATGGGGAGCAGACAAGCAGCTAAAAGCAGACTTATTCTGTAGCATTTTGTATTTTGTTATTGAGGTAAATATGACCATTATTGAAGCAAACAAAATAACATACATTTGCTTCCATAAGATGCATCCTGGTGTCATTATTCACTACCATGATTAACATCCATTTTCATTTAATGTACAAGAGACAATGGTGACTATTTATTACCAACATTCATTGCTTCAATTTTATGATTGATGTTGGATATCCTGGACTACAGTCCTGTCACAGAACATTAATGTCTAGCATCCCTATGAAAGGCCTGTCTGTAGGTGGTGGTCTCATCTTTTTTGAAGAATATTGTAACTATAACCTAACCAAAATCAAGATTTGTATGTACTAGATGTTGTACAGAGTAATAACTAGTCCCTTCCCTAAAGGGGTTTGTTTATTAAAAAAAAACCCCAACCAACCAAACAAAAAATTAAAACAAAAAAAAGACAAGAAACCCCAAATAACATCCCCCCAAATAAAAAAAAACCAAAACAACAAAACAAGCAAAACCAAAAAAAAGAGACAAAAATAGTGCAGGAAAAGGAAATATTACCTGAACAAATTAGCAAACAGTATAAAAAGATGCAGAAAATAAAATATCTTAGGTTTTTACTATAAACACTAATAGATTATTTAAAGAAACTTAAGGCAGACAAGAAAAGTTAATGCACATCTTCAAAGTTCCATTTTTGTTTTTTAACTAGAAGTTCATTATTTCTACAAAAATCCTATAAGATTCACAGCTTTAAATGGAGGGTTGGACCTGATGGTCACCAGAGATCCCTTCCTGTTTTAATTATTCTATGATCCTCTAACTTCATTGATAACTAATGAGAGATTTCCCTATCAAAGAAGAATATAAATGACTGTCTAAAGAAAAACAGAAAACACATTTATTTCCCAGCATCTTGGGTCTCAGGGATTGTTTCTGAACAGTGTTCCTAACTAGATTAAATAGATATGGCCATACATGAGCCTCTGCTGCAGCAATCAGATAGAATATAAAGAAGCATGACACAGCACAGAAAAGCAGCACTTAACAAAGCCCCACCAAAATCATGTAGATGGCTTGACAGCAGAGTTAGCAAAATAAATACATCAAATAACAGCCTGAAACTTCATGATGCTCTCCACTCTTAAAGTACCATTTTGCAGGAATAAGCTTTGCTAAAAGGGACTCCAGCTTCAGTCTGGGCAATCCTGAACTGTTGAGTGCCAGGACCAAACAGATTGACCATGCTAAAGGCACTCTGACCTTCTCAGCCAATGTCCTGCATCACAGAGGCCAGGGGCTTCAACCCACCAGTTTTTGGACCTGGCCCTGGGACCTCTAGTTGCGCTGGGAAGTGTCACCCAGATGATCAGCTAGAACTCCTCAGGGAGGAAGACAGGTTACACCTTGTGGGATCAGCTCTTTTTGAGATGAAAGCAAGAAGGCGCATTTAATTCCAGCAGCAGCAAGTGCAACACAGCTGTGCCATGTAAAATACCAGTGTGATTAAACAATGTGGAGGAGAGGTAATTCATAACTGATGGGCCACTGGAGGAGGATGGCTTATACACTCCTGAGGAATGCAGGGAGAGCAGAATGCATACGTAAGCAGCCTGACAAGAATGCACTGACGTTTCATAGACATAAACACAAACCCACTTGGATTTCCACCTTCCCTCCACCGACAAAATGCAATCTAGATGCAGTGGAAAAATTATTCTCCTTTCCACCTTGCCACTAGCTTTATTATATCTACAGCAGCACTTACCCTGCACGTTCAGTCTCATTAGCTTCACTAGGGCTCTGCTTACTCTAAGATCAAAGGAGCCTTTTCCTGGAGGGTTTGTGCCATTGATAATTTGGATATCTGCAGTAAACTTAATCTATCTGTGCTGCACTATAGAGATTTGAGGCAGGGGAAGATTAAAGTGATTTGCCTAAGACAACAGACGCAGTTTGAAGACATTGACTGCAGGTTTCCACAAAGCCCAGGCTTAAAAAGAAGAAGTCTCTTCACACATTAAAAGCCCCCAAATACACATTTGGAGAATTAGGCTTTTGCTATCACTATATTGGATATCTAAAGAGAGAGGATTTGGAAATAAGCTTATGTTTGTCTTTTTGCTGCCTTTTTACCATTTTCTCCTTTCCTAGCATATCTTAATTTTGACTACGAAAGGCTCAATCAAATAAGTCACACAAGTCTTTCGCATACACATCTTATCAGCAGACAACAGCTCTGGGACAGTGCTTTTCCAGCATGCTTGGCTGTGCTAAAAATCCCTGCCAGTTTTGACAGTTATTTCAGAACACATTACTCCGAGAGGAGGTTCAGATGGTCACCACTTCTCAGGGTGGTCCAGTCCTGGCTGTGGCCTCTGTGCACAATTAGAGGGGTGATTGAGGAGGCAGTCATGGCTGTGATGGGTGACATTGGGAAAGGCAGGGGGCACACACACCCCTTGGGCTCGGGGATAAATAATGAGGTTTCTCTGGAAAGAACTTGTAGGTGTTCTCTTTCTCCTAAAGGTTTGAGAAAGAGATATAGCTGCAATAGCAAACACTGCGTCATCTTTGATAATGACATTAATGCACAGCTAGCCTGTGCTTTGGCTTGTTAAATCCCAAGTTTCCTGTGGGTATGAAATGAACACTACTCTGTCACTGTTTTCAGGGCTTTCTGCCATGTTAATCTCATTATCCATGGCAGTTTCTGTCCGTTTGTTAGTGAAGATCCAATTATTCTGCTTGGCTTTTAAGTTTTCACATTTTTCTGGCTATGGGCCTGATTCTGGGTTCTTCTTTGTCCTCACGTCTTTAGTACAAATTTTAATGTAAAAACAATCCCACAGGATCCGAACTGATACACTAGTGGTTTATACAGAGTTCTTTATAAATGCATGCATTCTTCATCTCTAACAAGCATAAACAAAAAAATAGAGAACTGACAGCTGAAAGAAACAAATGGCCCTGCACTTGATCTAACTACATTTCTGTAATTGAAATTTACAGTGTGGTGTAGAAGGGAGGTGTCAGGGTTTTTCCCATTCCTCAGACTCTCGTTTGGATCTTGGCTTTTCTTCTGTGTCAAAAAAAAAAGAAGGAAAATACAATATAGTTCTATAAGTAAATATGATGCATTTTAAACATAGAAATAAAAATAAATTCAGGTGGATTCCTTTCCAAGGCATTTGACACTGCATACAGCATATTCAGCCTGTTATTTTCTCTTACACATGGTTCTTCTCAGGTACAGGTTTCATGGGACAGACTAATATGACTGGAAAATGGCAAGCATATAGCAAACCATAAACAGACAGAAAAATTTATGTCCGCACCATTACAAGGTGTTCAATGCCTAATCCTTACAAGTCACTAGTTTTTAACTCATCTCTCTTTGAGAATCCAAAAATATTTTGCCTGAAGTCAGCTGTCACTTCTTAATGTCTTTGTCAATAAAACCAGTATGCATGGGCTTCATTAACTCCTGCCACCAAACTGTACCTTTTTCGTTCTAGACTGTTTAAATGTAAATTTTTCTTAAATAGCATATGTCTATGCAAGAGCTTTTCACTGTAAAGGACTGCCCACTATTTCCTACAATGGTATAGCTTCACTTAAAAAAGTATCAGCAGGAGCTTGGCACGACAATCTCCTGTAGGCACCTAATATAATTATCTAAAGGTCTATGAAACCATTACAAAGAAAATGATGGAAAATGATGGTCATTTTGCTTGGGCTCTATGTCTCTATTACTGCCACTAATCGGCATCAGTGATACCTGCAGGAGTCAGCATTTTCCCTTTCTAAATCCTCAAAACCACAGGAAAGCTTATGTTTGGCAGAGTTGATGTTTATCAGTCAACACAAAAGTTAGAAATGCATGTCCCAGGAAGGACAAGCTTCTTCATAGAAGAAATTCCTATTTATACATAATTCTGATCTATAACAAATGCTTGCATATAAGGCTTTTTAGTCAAAATTTTGGGAGCAGATAGTGCTCTCTTCCTGCCCCTCCACTCCTTTTTGGAAGGTGAAATGGGTTAACTGTCCCTTGGGGCCACATACAACTCATCAACTGCAACAGGCATGATAACAATGCCTTCTATTTACAATTCCAGTAAAAACTCTGCATTCCACCAACCAAATCAGGAACTGAAGGCAGCAGCCACCAGAATTAATTGGATAATACTTTTCTTAAATGTTATAAAGTGAGTATAAGTTTCCATCATACCAGATGTCATACTCAGCAATAACACTGCAAATCAAGCCAAATGCCACTGCTAAATATTAGGTGCAACATTCTGTATTATCACAAACTCCAACATCTCACTCCATGGTAATTTGTTTGCACAGTTCCTTCCAAAATGAGCCTGGTCATATTGGGTGTAACTTGGCAGAGATTCCTCATAGTCAGAGTGCTACCAGCCACTATCAGGCAGAGATCTTACCAACAGTTCCACTTCTGCACATCTTAAAAAATGATAAATGAAAGAGCAGGCGATAAAACCCCCAGCATTTTCTTCTCTAGGGAATTTTAAAGCTTGAAAAAGTCTTCTCTTTCAAGTGCGAGCATAAAATATATGCTTTGGTAACAGCAAAACTGGGAATTGGATGTTCAGAAAGAAAAGTGTTGTTGCGAGCTTCTGGTGCCCCTTCATCCTTCCTGCCCCTCTCCAAGATTATGCTGAAGAGAAGCAGGGAAAAGCGTGTGTGTGGAGCATGAAGTAGGGAGGAGGGGAAACAAGATAATCAAATCTCACAGCTTCAAAGCCTAAGCCTATCACTAATAAGGGTTAGCAAGAAATCCTGCAAACTCTCCTACTGTGCCTGCTATGGTATCAGAAAACCTGTTCTCTAGGGGGTTTTATGGGGTTTTACATTGTCTCAGGCTTCACGGCTGCTGCTTGAGGCAGCCTGCTGATCTAAATGGGCCAATTACCTACACCAGCAGCCAGGCAGGCACGCTAGGAAACCATGTGTTATACTAATTCAACCCACTGATGATCACTGATAAACAGGTTTCATAACAGAACCACCTTGCGAGGTCTGTCGAGCAATGTAGATGAAATTCGTGTCTCTGTTAGGTCTGTCTGATGCCTCTGGAAGCGATTATGTTGTGAGAAAAAGGTGGAAACAGAATATAGCCCACACTCCTGGGTCTGGAGGATAGGATTAGAGAAATTATTAGCTACTAGTAAATCTCCAGAGCACTGTGCCAAACAGAAGTTTATGAGCTTACAGCACAATCAAATGAGCAGGGAAAGAGAGGATGACTGCTCACTATGTGACTCAAACCAGGTAGATTAAAAACATAACTCTTGCTCATTGCATCATCTGGGGTTTTCTGAAAGGCATTTAGAGAGAGCAAAAAATGAAAAAAAAAAAGGCCTCAAAGTTTTAGTGGCAACAGGGAAGAGCACTGGAGCAGAAAGGCAAAGAGAGTACACAGGCAACATCTCCCACAGAAGAGGTGCCTCTGCCCCAGCTTCCTTCCTATGTACAACTGTTGGCTGATGTTCTCTAGTAAAAATATCTGAAACTTTCACCACTGGGTTAATCAGAAGAATGCTATCTCATATTTAAAGTAAGGAACTGGGGTGGAAAGAAAAAGAAAAAACCCTTTCTGCCTTAGTTCACGTTTAGGTTGGAAACGAAAGGAGACCACTTCTGCCTTCAAGGAATTTAACATCAGCTTCACAACTACCTTTAATTTGAACGCTACAGCAAATAGTTCTCCAGGGGAAACTTGGCAGCCAGGGATCATAAGCCACTCTGATCTGTCACCTTTCCTAGCTGTCACAGGGGCAGAGCACTGCTCAGGTAGTCCACACACACAAAATGCTCCACTCTCCTTTAAGCCAAGGATTTTTGCTGTAAACCACAGAGTCAGCAGCTACAGTCTGCAACTGCAACACAGAAAATATTGTGATCATTCTTCCATATTCCCTCAGAGAAATACAAGCAGCTTAATTCAGTCCTAACTTGCATAAAGCTCTTGAAGATCCTTAAATGAAAGGTGCAAAACAGCCAGGATGATTAACTATGTTTAATCCATTTTGTAATTACCAGTCTGAAGAGAATAAGCCAAACCAGTAAGTTCAGGGAGAACACGACATTATCTGCTGCTTGATCTATTATTAAATACAGTGGTATATTAGAAGCAGTGCTTGTATAGTCATAATCCTGGAAGCCACACATAGGAACACCTTGAAAACTAAAACACAATTGGGAGGCAAAACTTTTCTATAATTGTTATTTTCTGTATAGGCCATTCCTAAGAAGGAAATAAATCTGCATAAAATCACCACCAAGTATGGGTGGATTTACAGGCAGATAAAGAATTCAAAATACCTGTAAATATTTAAATTTTGATCATTAGATTTTAAAAATACTCTTTACTCCCTTGCATTCAGCCTTTCCTGCCAAGATCCATGGGCAGAAGATGCTTGGAGCTGTTTCCATAGCAACAGACTGTGGTGAGGTAATACACCTGAGATACTAATGACCTCAGCATGGAGTTCGGATGCTCACAGGAAAATGAAATGAGATTGATGAAAATTGTCACATTTCAGTGGGCTTTACAATAACCAGAAGAATGAACCCATAACAAAAATTTCGTGATAAAGTTACTTTTTCTTTTTATTACTCCGTGGACTATGGACTATGCAGAGAGGGGAGGGGAAGGGAGGGGAGAGGAGAGGTGAGGAGGGGAAGGGAAAGGAGAGGCGGGGAAGGGAGGGAGGAGGCCAAAGTCACACTTGTATCTTCGGGAAGAGCAAAGCTGACACAAGCAGATTGTTTACCTCCTTTTTGCTTCTGTGTGTACAAATGCACTTGCTCTTCCTGACTGAACACTTTCAAATCCATAGAGAGCTTTTATTTACTTCAGCAGATTTTAGCTTAAGATTAGCACAAAGATCCAGTTCCCCTCCTGGCTCACCTTCCCCGTGTCACTCTCTCTAAGAAATTCCCCAATTAGTTCTTGCCAATAGGGACAAGAATTAGAAGACTAACTTTAAATGTGTAACACCCATTTGTGAGTGCATGGAAGACAGCAGGCAACATTTAAATTTAACATACTAAAAATCCTAGTACTTGAAAGAGTAGAACTGTCTGCCAGATCTCACCATGGCTCTGCACACTGTCCTCCAGCTCACTGCAGTCCCGTCTGAATTCCCATCTGGCAGAGGAAGATCAGGATCAACTGAGAAGAGAGGGAAGGTCCCTTTCCACAAAGACTGGGACCAGGCATTCACAAAATGCCTCCCTTGCAAGGCAGTGCTTATGCCCATTTGCACCTTTACTCGTGGGCCACTTTGCCCCCAGGCAGAAAGCAGAGGTGGCTCAAGCTGTACTGTGGGATGTCTTTGGCTCTCTGCCTTCAGTGAGCACAGGAGCTCAGCCCAGGCCCTTCCTAACTTTGTGTTTCTGCCTAAGCAAATAAACAGGGTGAATAAAGCTGTACCTGCACTTGAGAAGTGAGACAGACGTGACCAGTCTCATGGAAGGCAAAAAAGGAATGAAACCAATAGTTAATGCCAGTGTTGGTCTGTTTTCTAGAGTATCCAGGAGTAATTTCCTGCAGTTCTTTCCTCTTGTAAGTCAAACCTTTTGGTGATTCCATCAAGATGTAATGATTCTCAAGAAATGAACAATGTTTCTCATTTGTAGATCATCTTATTATGATTCTCATCTACATAACCAGTTCCTAAAGCTGTCCCTACTCCAGGGCTCCATACAAGTTACTGCTGAAAACCAGAACCTGACAAAGAACAAGAATATTAACTACCCATCCTACAAACACTGAGAATATGTCTTTAAATCCTGGCTGTACCGAGCCAGTGGTTACATTGCTGATCATTTATAGGAGAGAAGTTCACTCTGGGTTTCCACTGAGTTCCATAATGAAATTGCAAAACCACACTGTCCCCACCTCACTCATCCAACACTAATGCCAGAGCATTGGGAAGCAGGGATGTGGCTTGGCTGGTGTGATTTGCAGAGCTGCAGAATAACTGGACAGTTGGGAAGAGGGCTGAGAACACCTGAGGAGATCCAGTATCTGGGTAAAAAAGATCTAAAAGCTTGCAGACAGGTCTGGCAGCACAGGATTGTCAGAAAGGGATCACTTGTAAGCAGCAGTGTCCATGCTCTACAGAACTGGGCATGATTAGACAAGAGCTTATCTTCCTAACTACTTTTCTTTTTTTTTTTTTTCTGATAAATTAAAATTAGTACCAGGCAACCAGTGTTTTTCCTTTCCCTGTAGTTGCCTTTGAAAATGCATTTCATCAAGATACAGAAAAAGCACGAATAGCAGATTCTCAGGGATAACAGCTGGTCTGTTATCAACATAGAAGACACTCCCGACCTTGACAACATTCCTGTGTACCCCTGAGAAGCTATTCTTATCCACCCGGGAGATAGGGAGGATGCAGCTGGAATGTCCCGAGATATGTTTAGTAAACATGGTATAGAACTGACCACTGTGAGAGTCGAGTGTTAGACAGTGCAGGGGGTGGTGATGGTCTTAACCAATGCTAATTGTGAGAAACAACCTTGAGCCAATTGTATCAAAGTATACTAGCTTTCTGATCTGTATATTCACTTCTACTTTGACACAATAAACTAGTTCTTCACCTTCCTCGAAAGAGGTGACTTCGTGTCGTTTCGTCCGCCTCAACAGCGACAGCAGATCTTTTCTAAAATATTCCTTTAAACAGATGAACTTGCAAGTTATTACACACTGTTAAGGCCCCTTTCCATCACCCCTTTGAAAGTGGGAAGGCACTAACTAGAAGCAAAGAGAATTACATTCAACATGGTGGAAGTCACCAGCAAGCATCCTTCAGTAAAACTATAGCACTCTCTGGAAAAACTCATTAATGTAATATAGTATTGATCAGAGGAAGCCAAGGTGTGCACCAGGATTTGCACTTTGGTACTTCTGATAGTGCAGCTGCAATGGGATCCCTCTCCACATGCACCATGGAAGTAGGTGATCCAGTCATTTGTGTCCAGATTTTTATATCTGCATCTGAGGTTATCTGCCCTCAAAAGAGAAAATACAACCATACAGCAAAATCCCTACAAAGGGGTATAAATACTCAATACAGACATATGTCTGCCCCTGCATTGGCTGGCTAATTGCTGTGTTAAGTGAGTGCTGACCCTTTGGGCAGAGATTAAGTGAACAGGGCTCAAGGGAGCAGAGAACCAACAGAATTGTGGACCAGTCACTCTTAGCAATGACTTAGGAGCCAGTTCTCTTTGCCCATCTCATAGGCCAGGGTAGGCTTCTAGCTGCTAATTTTTGGCTGTCGGATTTCACTCTGTTAGAAACTCCACCAAGCTTTGTTTTGGTTTTCTCCACGAGAAATCAGTCTGTTCAGTGGTCGATATGGACTAGTGATGCTGAGAAATAAAGTCAGTCTAAAGACAAATGTACATGGCAAAGAAGTAAAAAAAATCCCAGAAACCAAAACCAAACCACAAAAACCCCCCAAACAAACAAAACAAAACCAAAAAACCCCACACTAAACAAACCCCAAAAAACCAAAAAACCCACATCCCCAAAAAACATCACAACAGTTTGTCAGTGGCTTAAAAATTAAAACATACCAAACATAGCAGCTAATTCTGATCACATATGGAGCAGATCAGAGGCTTGCCCTGATGTAAATGCAAGACCCACTCTGCAGAGAAAGAAGATTTTCCAATGAGACAAGGGGGTCAGTAGAACTGGAGTCTAGGCTCACCACTTCAGCAATTTAAACACAAGTCAGATGGTGTTGAGGCATTTGGTATTTTCATTTCTGGGATGTGAGATTTATGCAAATTCATATACAATAACAGAGAACTTTGAAATTTTTAAGATGTCCTTTCACCACCAAAGAGATTATGGGAATTTATCATTTCCATTCAACAGCTTTCCCTTTCCTATTTAAAAACATTCTTTCCTCTCTTGCAAAACTTAATTTTGTAGAATTACTAATAAAATCACAGCCTTAAATAATAATAATAATAAAAAATCACGTTGTCACATGTTCTGGCTGCTTCCTGCTAACCAGTGGTGTGCAAATGTGTGTGTTTGCTGCAGCTTCACAGCTCTCTCCTCATCCTGGAAGCCTGAACTATTTCATTATTTGGTTTTTCCTCTGCCCAGTTTTATTCTAAGCTGACCTGAATGTGAAGAAAGGTAACCCAGGTATCTCCAAAAATGCCAGGAGTGGAAGGATTTAGGAAAATTTATTTCCAAAGCAAGAACACTAAAAAAACATAATGACACATACCCCAGGCAAGAAAGGATACCCTGCTTTTCCCTTTGTGGGCCTTCTTAATGCCTTGCCTGGCTCCCACCTCACAGGGCCTCTAAGGTTGTCTGTGAAAAAGCTATTTAATTCCTCTGAATTAAATAGATAAAGTCATGAGAAGGAAAAACATCAAGTATCTATGGGAAGAGGTTTGCTCCCCGTGGAAAACGCTTTTGTGAGTGTCAGTCTTATCTCCTCGAGTTAGATCTTCCCAAAAAAAGTTTCTACACTTACGCTGACAAACCTCTTCATGGTTAAAATTGGCTTTGAGCAATTAGTTACTGAATTAAGCTGCTTTTGTTTAGCCTATTTATGCTCTGTAAAGCCCTTCTTCTGCTTCATTCACCTCTTCTCTTTCAATAAGCATTCAGATTTGTGTATTTGTATTATTTTATCCCCCTTTTTTTGGTGTATTATACACAATATTTGCAATAGTACTGAGATAATCGGGAAAAATTCTCCAGATAAAAGACCACAGAAAACTGGCTCTGGACACTTACATGCATATGCAGTCTATTTGAAGAGAAAGAGCCAGAAAATTGGTAATGGTGGACTGCAGAAGGTGTCTTTACCAGACCAGTTAGTCCTAACAGAGCCTGCTCCACCAAGCCATGCTCGTGCTGTAAATTTTGGATAAGTAGGAAGAGCAGAAATGGATGGAACTACTTGGAGGGATGCACAATACCTGTCTTTCCATCTGAGAGACCATCTCCAATAGGGTTTAATCACCTGCAGTACAGCTGAGATATTGGGGAAGATCTCA
Source organism: Calyptomena viridis (assembly GCA_013390005.1). Taxonomy (NCBI): domain Eukaryota; kingdom Metazoa; phylum Chordata; class Aves; order Passeriformes; family Eurylaimidae; genus Calyptomena; species Calyptomena viridis. The sequence goes on from WEIV01004817.1 coordinate 396,032, forward strand.
CATCCAAGCTAACAAGGAAATAAGAAAGCTATTGACAAGGATAACATGTAATATTCAGTTCCCATATGGATAGCCTTATCCTACTATATTTTATCCACCATGTATGCATTTAACTGTACAGATCGAACTCCACCCCCCCCCCTCCACCCTCCCTCCCTGTACTGTTTTCCACTTTCTGATGGGATCTTGCAGATAATTTTTGGCTCCAAACCACCCTTATATTAAACTCAGAAGAGCCCTCTTCTCTGGAGAGACCATCAGCCAAAAAGCAGACCAGACGTAGCCACCTTCCCTGCAACAGGTTAGTGACCTGCAAAAATTAACTGGGAAGAGGGTAGGAAACCCTGCACTTAAATTGATAAGGCTGAATAAAATGCTGAAGTTGTGCTCCTCTGTAACAAAGTATTAAAGAAGATGCAAAGAAGTTGTTAATGCTTTTCGCTGTCCTTCAAAAATTGAAGATGGTTGTGTTTGGATGGCAAGAAATGTACATTGGACATAAGTAAGACAGTCAATTAATCTCCTTCCTTTACAAATTGAAACCAGAATAATAATTCCACCAATAAGCCAGTCTTACTCTTTGCAAGGCTTTTTTTTTAAATGAAGCCCAATTGAACAAAATGAAAACACTTCAAAAGACTTAACTGTGAACTCTATTTCTAAACGACTGTTTTCAGACCATGGTGTACTATTAACATGTTAAGTATCTTTCTATATTCTATTAAGAAAAGCTCCAAAACTCTCAATATCTATTAGAAGTATGATCCTGTTTCCAGTAAGTGGAGAAGCAGTAGGTAATTACAAAACAGAATAGTTGGAGGAAGATAAGAAAAATCATTATGTCACACAACCTAGAGTTACTTTGATTGCATAGGGAAAAGCTACAGTGAAAAGTCTTACCTCTTGTGAGGTCAGTGCTAATGTTTCCATCAAATTCACTTGCAAAAGCTTTATACAAAGGTTTACTTACTGAACACTTGGTCAGCCTAAAGCATTTATAAAGGTTATGGTAGTTATTAATGAAGTTTCTAATTAAAGTTTCTATAGTCTCTGTTAGTTCCCTTCTAATTTAAATTACTACAGGAGAAATTCAATTAAAATTAGGACTCTTCCCTCCCTCCCCACCCCCAAATATTACAGTTTGGGTTGGGGGAGGGGAGAGATACTTTTGCATCTCTTCATGCATTAGATCTTTCTTTTGAAATTTGGAAGATGCACAAAATTTCAAGGCAAAGGCATGAAAATGACAAAGCAAAAGGTTGATTAGTCTTTTCCCTCCTTTCCTCTTTTACAAATCTCTTAATGCCTCTCCTGTGTTTTGGAAGTATTTTCTCACTAGCTACATTTTTGTCACTTCAATTCTGTGCCTAAAAATATTTTTTTAAGACATCAGAAAGGAGAGAGGGGCCAAAACTAGAGAACTGAAAACACAGACTGCAGTTCTACTACCACTGGAGAAGAAAATGAAATTTACTTATGTTTCTTATATACACTATGAATGACCCATTACCCAATGGTTACAGCAGGAATAAGCAGAGGACCTTGTGATGGACACGAAGTACAGATTCACCCCAACAAAGTGCCTCTAGGAAAGAGCTGCAGCATGTGAAGTTGGCATTGCTTTCAGTGGCATCTTTAGTGTGGATAAGCACTGGGATTTCATCTCCAGAACTACGAATTTGGCAGCTTTCTTGCGCAGAATAAATAATTTGCCATATGTTGATTCTTCCACGCAAGCGAATATGAGCCAGCTGCAATTAAAAGAGCTGGTGTCTCCTAAATTATTCCTTCTTTGTGTGGGCTTTTCAGCAAAATCTAGTTACCAGATTGGGAAAGATATACAAATAACTAAATGCAAACCTCACATTACTCACGTTCATCTTCCTGGTAGTCTCCAGATAACCTGCAGTAATTTCCTCTCACTATCAGGTAAAAATAGATTCCCAGGGGCATGGAACTTATATGCAACTTGCCATGTAAGTAGAGAATAATTAATTACACTTTTATTTACAGTTTGTCTGATAAGAGCATTAAATGGCAAGTAACCAGAAGAATTCCAAGGTACTGAAATGTTTGCTCTCACCCACTCGACATGTAACACAGGGGGAATGAAATCAGTTTGGCTTTGAATTAAACATGGTCCCTCACAGGGACAGGGCTTGGTTTTTGCAAAACAGGAATCACAGATATCTCTCTCCTGAAGCTGAAATCAAATTTTGTTGGTGCTCCACAATGCAATAAAATGTTCTAAATACATCAGCAGTCTTAAAAGTCATGAAACTCCAATTATCTACTCTGAGGGCCTATAAGACTCCCATGTTACTCAGATTATGTTCTATGTCCTTGACTTGTCTGAAGTTTTTTAATTCAGACAGTGTTACGGGTCCATGTCTCCATTTGCATTTACAAACCCCAGCACCTATATCTGCAGTAAATCAGGAGCTTCAAACTCTGTCTTGCCCAAATTACAAAACCACTGATTTCTGAAGAAAGCAAGAACAGAACTTTAAGGGGAAGGAAAAAAAAGATAAAAAGAAGGGACATAAACCAGGCATAAACCAGTTACAATATCCATGTCATACTTGCACCCTGCTTAAAATTTTGTTCTGGTATAACCAGAATTTCTTTCACATGTCTCTTAATACCTCTCTTACAAGGTGAAGATACGGTCACATTAAGACCTCTACACTTGTCAGTGAAATGTGTAAGCTGTTCTTCTGCCCAGTATCAATGAGGGCCTAAGATTTAAATTGCAATCATAAAAGTGAGATAAAAAGCAGAAAGGCAGAAAAAGAAAGAGAAAGAGGCTGCTTTTATTTGAACCATGAAAAAGTAATTCCCTGGGATTAGCATACTTTATTTCTTCCGCATATTCTTTTCTGAATTAATTTCACTGCATTTTGATAATGATCTTAGGAAGTGAAAATACATTGATGCCAAAAAAAATTATGCTAATACGAACAAATGGCTTTAAGGGACTGGAGAGTGGATATATGGCCTCTTTCATAGGTTCCCACTTAATCCAGCTCCAAGGGCATTAGAGAGCAAATCTTGCTGCCTACTTGTGGCAGCAGATAAACCTGGCTTTAAGTCCATCCCTAAAAACCTGGGGCACTGCACAGGAGCAGCAGCCACAGCTAGAGGTGCAAGTGAGAAGGTCAGAGGAAGTGTTTCACTGGCACATGCCAAGGAAAAGTGCAGCTTTCACTGGTCTGGTAACCAACTAAAGCTGGGTCTGCGAGGAGGTGTAATGATGGAGCAGGGCAGAGGCAGAAGGGAAATTCTGCCTTTCTCTAGAAACAAGGCTTTGGTGTTGATTACCCAGTTCTTGACATTTTTTATGTTAACAAAGGGATGAGAGACATACGTGAGAAGGATTCCCATGGGCTAAATTACTATCAAACCAAATTGAATGACAGCTCTAGAAATGATAACCATCTGTAAGGTATGTGTGAGGTACAGCAAACCCCCTCCTACAAACCCAGCAAGCAAAGCTACTTATTCTTTTGTGCAAAGTAGTGCAAGATTGGCAGGTGAAATGGAAATATTCACATGGGTATTAACTGTTATCATCTACTGCTGTTATTATTCAGTTTTTGAGAGACAAAAACCATTCCTAGCCACACAGTTCATTCAAGAAATATTTGTTCAAAATCACATTACCACAGGAATCAGGCATTACTTTATAAAATTCGCAGCTTATATGTCTTGACGTATGTTTAATTATCAGGCAGTATATGAGGGTTTTTTTTCCCTACTCCTACTATTTTATGTGTAAGTCTTATGCCATGTTATGAATAATAAAAATACACGCAGTAAGTACAATTTGTAAGAAAAGCAATGTATTATCCTGATTTGAAAAGGAATAGGACAACTGAACCAAAAATCTAGAAAACGACATTTCCTGTGACAAAAAGAAATAGAAGAAACACAAATCTGATCCACACCCAAAACCAAAGCAATCAAACAATCCTACCCACATATTTTATCCACTGGCACAATCTGCTGACCCACTTCCGTGAAACTCAGGCACCAGAAATGGGTTGCATCCAGGAGGATTTCTGCAAACTACATCTCCAGCCTTGTTTGTTTCAAAGAGCTGTCAAGTCCATATCACACTACACTTCAAAGACCAATTTCAGCCTTTCTTAGGATGTGTACTAATTTTCAAGCGTCAAAACTGTATTTTGTAAAACATTAGTAAAAATAACAAGGTCTGTTAATACGAAAAATATTATGGAGCCTGATGTGAACACAAATATTTTAGGAAGGCTTGTTTCATTTAAAGAACACAATAAACATGAAGAAAAACAAGAAAACGAAAAATAAAATCATAAAAAACATAACCCAAAAACCAAATCCCCCAATTTTATTTTTTTTTTGTATAAAAGAATCACCACACCACCATTTCAGACTATGAGAATCAATAAAAAACCCAAATTACTAAATGGAACCCAGCAAAGAATACAAAGTGAGACAATGTTGTTTCACTATGTACTGTAAGAAGCATGTAAATAAATAATTGGATGAAAAAGAAAGCACTTTAAAGCTGATTTTACTTCCAGTGTTGATATTTCAACTTATGAGGAGTGAGGAGGATGTTTTACAAGGAATCTAATATGAGTTCAAGCTGTTTTTCACAAGCAGATTAAAAGGAATAAATGCTAATGTTTCTCCTTCATCTTCACATGAGATCTCTGTGCCATTTCCTGCAGTGCCTTTCATGGATTGGATAACACAAATTAAAAGATTTCCAAGAAATCTAACCAACTGCTTGCCAAAATAAGTGAAATTTTCTTAGCTGCTTAGCTGCTGTATGGAGGTTAAAACAACAAGTAGGAATCTACAGACAACAATACAATAACCAGCACAAATAATGTGGAAAACCTCTACAGTCTGTGGAGATCCAAAAGCTAGAGGGTGATGGAGTAAATTGCCTCACAAGCCTTATGATACTGAGGATCCAATGCAGGTTATATTTAATAACATGGCTTTATATGCACCCTAAAAGCCAAGTTACTTCTTTTTTTCTCTTAAACATGTAATTAAAGATTTTAGTGCTTTTGAAAAGAAGGGAATTTAGTGTTGGGCAAGAAGTCTCCTGGTTACTTCTTAGTGAATAAGGCAAAGGTCTGAACAGGTACATTATAACCTACCCCAGATACAGGCCATCAACCTTGTTTTCTTCTGCATTAGAAAGCCTTGCTTTTGGACACAGGACATCAAAAGCTAATCTTTTAAACACAGAATCATTAACCTCAAAGTCTGTAAGCCTGTTCAGACCTTTGGCCATGCAGCTTAATGTCATCCCAGGCAGTTTCTGCCATGAGTCAGAGAATCGTTTCTCTCACACTTTTTCAATATTTCTACACCAAACTGGAGAAGCGCTCATTGAAATGGAAATGCATCCAAAAAATGTCGGCCAACTCTTCTCTGTCTCCAAAAAAGCAAGTGGAAAGTCACTAATAGATATTTATTTCATCCATGTTGTCTTGGCTTCACCTGTAACACGTAGAAGGGAAAGAGGACTGACTGGGTTTCAGGTTAGTTTTGTCACTAACACTTCAGGGTGAAATCCTAACTCTCTGATTGCGGTGGAAATCAATTCTGGATTTAAAACATACGGTTGAAACTTTAATATTCACCTCCCATTAATGTTCTTCTAAACCTCTTCCAGAGCTTTGAAAACCTTAGTCCAAATGACTTCATTCAAAACTGCTGAAATTACCCAAGAGATACTGAAATTCCTCTGCTTTTTGCAGCATAAAATCGTATGCAGCCCAAAAGGTGCATTTAAGAGATATGAACTTCAGTTACAACATCCAACAAGTCTAATGGGAATTTCAAAATTATAATGGAACCAGAGGCCGGGCAGGTTTCTCTGTGATGCTTAATAAATATTATGGATACTGCTTCTAATATCAGCTCTGAAATTTGTGCAAATCCTATGTCAGGTTTTGGCAATGCTGTACACTGATACAAAACACACTACCCCCCGTATTAAAGGGGGTAGAAACAAAAACACTACCCAAGGAAAATCTGGCACTGAGAAAATCCTAACAATCCTTCTCCCCTTTAGCTGAAAGTTTTTCTAGAATAATGAGGGAAAAACGTATGTACAATGATGTTTCCAGATATCCATCCTTCCAGCACCACGTGCCAAGTGCCTGGGAGCAACTGTGCTATTAATAAAGTTTAAAGTTGTTGTCAATTTTCAAAATGACACGATTTTTTTAAGAACAAAACCCCACAAAAGTTCTTGCCATGCACTGCTAGAAAAACTCTACCTCTCACTTTTCCATATAATTTATAAACAGCTTTTAAATGAACTTTCATTTGGATCTCAGTATTCAAGGATGCCAGGAAATTTCCAATGCTGCATTTTATTTGGTATCTGTTGTTTCCAAATCCCTCTGCCTGTGCGGTCGGGTGGCTGAACAATCCAAGCCATAAGGGAAGACAAACCTGGGCATAGGGGCTGGCACAAAACCTTGAGTTTCATCACTGGATTTATGTCACCCTCAGCTGACTATTCAAAATTGGGGGACCTGGTCAGAGCAAGTTAGATTCATGCTGTCTAGACAGAGATGACCCTGTCAGGAGACTAAACTATCACACCTTTCCACCTACATGAAACATTTGGGATACATAATCCACACTGCCCTTCACTGAGTATATAGCAAAATATACAGCTCATGCCCAAGCCATACACATCTTTATGATGTCTAATACGAGGCAAAATAAATCACACCCCAGACACAGGCCACAGCTGCAATGGCCAAGCCCCAGAAAGCAGTTTCTCCTGTGAAGGGAGGACGTGTCGCCAACACAGGCTGGTTATCCATCACCTCCAGGCACTCCTATTGCAAATACAGCTGCACTCCACTGCCAAATAATTTTAATATGGTTATGCTTCACTGTCTAATTCTGCTGCTTCTCCCTCATGGAAGTGGTCCCACTCAGTTTAGCAGGATTACACATGTGGAAGAAAGTCTGGCACTGTGACCACCAGCTCTGCAGCCATGGAAACACCAGTTTCAGAGTAGGCTGCACCTCGGCTGCACACCCAGCAGCTGAAGCCCACAGCACCACAGCTCTGCTGCTGATGGTAGCTGACCTGATTAGATTAAAACCAGTTTATGAACATGTACCTGAAATGTAATCACGTATCCTGATTGCACTGCAGACCCATCCAGCCAAAGGACCAGTGAGTAATTGATACCAGCACAGGGGACAAGTCCCACATCTTGCCTCCTTGCCTGAATGTTTTCTGTTCATTATGTCAGCAGTGCACTGGGGCACACTGATGCTTCTTTGGTTAACTCTCTGTCACCACTCCTACAGCGCAGAAATTCCCAAAAAGCATGGTGCAGAAGCTGCTCGAGCAGGGGAAGTCTGATCTGAGCTCCCTGATGCCTATCAGAGTCTCCAGCTTAAAATCACAGAATCATTAAGGTTGGAAAGGCCCTCTAAAATCACCGAGTCCATACACTAACCAAGCACCACAGTGCCCACTGCTAAACCACATCCCCAAATGCACAACTAAAAATGAATTCAGAAGAATTTATATCTGAAGCCATGCCTCTTGTGCTCTGTATGTAAGAGATTGGTTTATTCTCTTTTTTTTTTAATTTGTACAATTGGAATGGATTAAACAATGCAAAAGTATGATCCTGAGGGTGTTAGGCTGGGTACTAATTGAGAGGACTACTCAAGCAAGGAAGGTTATTTTACCTAATTAATACAGAGCACAGTATTCAGAGATAGAGCATTTGCATTAAAACAGACAATTCAGAATTATAAATACTGTTGAGTCTGAAGTTCTGATTGTTAACCTCTCCTCATATAACAATGTTCTACTGACAGACATTGTAAATCACTTCCTTTTTCTTGCAGCAGATGAAGCCATCACTCAAAATGCTCAATAATAAGTCTGAATACAATTTAAAAGGTGAACTTGCTTTAGTTTTACTAAGGGTGGAAGGGCAATGCTGATAGTGTAATACTAATGTTAATGCATTACTTATGACTGAAATTTAGTTTGTGTTTAATAAATTGCTCATTCATGTGATCAGAACAGGCAGCAGTCTGCTGTCCTGGATCTTACTCCCCTTTCTGCAGGTGCATTAGGTGTGTCATGGTCAGGATACTCAGCTGAAAGATCTCTAAAAAGGACATGTTAATCTATATCTAAAAAACTAAAAGAAAACAGAGATCTCAGTATCTTCATTGCATATTAATGACAGGAAGATAAGATTTGTGGTTTACAAACTGAATTAAACACAGATATGGAATAATTAAAATACAAAATACTGCATTGTCAATTTTCATTTTCCCATGGAGATGAGACGGACATTAGCAAGTATGTGAAGACCAGTACTCTCTACCTCCTCAGCATCTTCATGTGCAAGGATTTAATTATCCTTTGTCACATGCTAATCTTAGAGATGCTTACAGTTCAGCAGAAACCCTATTGGAAGTAAAAACCTAAAAATAACCATTTCCAGTGCAGAACTGCAGTTCACCAAAATGAAGTCAAGTAAGGTTTTACAGGAGTAATTGGTTTGCTGACCAAGTAAATGCTTCCATTTCAGGTCACTTTATTTGCTTAATAATGGCAAATACTTTGAATGTATTTCATCTCCAGACCTTTTTCAAGTGACAACTGATGTACATCTAGAACAGTCTGACAAATCATTTCTAGAGATTATTAGAAGGCAACTGAACTCCCAAGGTTAAAATTGGTGTAGTCTTCATTAAAATTTTGGGCATTGTTTACTCTCTGTCCATGTTCCCCATTAACAAAGATCATTCAGGAAAACAATTACAGGACACGAAAGGCAGCAGTCCCAGCATGATTCCTTGACAAATTTCTGCCTTGGTGCTCCACCTGTGATTATGTTAGTGTGACATTAAGGAAACCAAACTGTTGGACTTGCATAGAAACACACATACAGATGCTTCTGAAGGCATTTGCAGTTCTTCCTAACACATTAATAAGCATAAAGGCAAGACTTTTAACTCTGTAAGTCACCCTGCAGGTGCACAGCAATTTCAGCACCCTGGGGAGGTTGGTCCTACTGCTTAGGCAAGGCTCCATATCCTAGTAGCTCTTATGAGCAATCCATGAGTTATCCATGGAGCATCCCACCTGTTCTCCCTACCAGATGTTCAGATTTGTAGTCACATGAATGCGTCTGGACAATATTTCTGCAAGGAACAAGAGGAAATATCCGCAAAGCCACTTGACTGTTGGCACAGCCACCAGAGCCTTGCTCATTCTTCCCTACCATGTGTCCCTGCTTCACCTCCACAGCTCAGCCCCTCTCTGCTGCTACACGATTCACATGCCCTTCAACATTCTTCCAGAGCCACCCAACTGCACCACGTGCCTGAGATCCCCACACACCAGCAAAGCCACAGAGTCCTGCCCTTGGCAGGACACCTCTCTTGAAGGGGTCTTACACCACCCCCAGGTACAGCTTAGAGCTCTCATCCCATTTTTTGGATATCAGAGCCTGTACTTAGCCACCAGCTTTCCGTCCATGGGTTGGACACCTCCAGTGAAACTCTTTGAAGATAACCTTCACAAAACATGCTTTTGTGGCTTTAGTTCATTATTTATTTGCTTTCACAAATCGATGGAGTGACTGGTTTTCTAGCAAAAAACTGTAAGAACTTCAAACAGAGATATTCAAAAGCAAGGTCATATACCTTCCAGAGAAAGCATTCCTGCTAATAATGTGATTGATTAAATTCCAGTATTTTACATGGGAGCCCCACTATTGTTAGCAGTTGTGAGTTTTGAACTTAGGGAGGGCCTTGGTACAAGTCACATAAATATAGCAATAGTTCTGGAAAATCTATTTTAAGGGCCATCAGCCTGTCCTGGTGTAGAGGAGGACCAATTTATCTACCAGCTTAGAGTATGATAAACGAAAAACATATATATATTATTCAGACAGACAAAAATACTCAAACTTGCATTAAATGCATCCCATGAAAAGGTGAAGGTAGTGGGGGGAGAATAAACATCAATTTTAAGCTTTTCACAAAGGATTGAAGCCCTCATCCTTCTAATACTACAGTACAATATCCTTAAGACAATTAACCATGTATTTTTAATGAAGAAATAATTTTTAGTTTGGGGGAAAAAAAGACGATCATAAATACATCTATTTATATTTTACAGTAGCATATCTATAGGGTCTGCTGTGTGTTGATTCTGTGCTGCTATCCCAGAGCTGGCTGGCAGTGGTATATGGCCAACCCAAAAAGGTTATGGAGATCCTTAGAGAGATTAAAAAGCTGTCTGCACCCAGCCCTGGGCCTCCAGGTCTAGGTGACCCTCTTTGAGCCAGGGTGTTGGACCACATAACATCCAGAGATCCTTTCCAACCTCCACCACCTTATGATTCTGTGAACTATAACCAGGACAAGGTTCTGAGAAACAGGTAGTTATAGCCAGCTGAGCTGAAAGTCACAGGGACTGATCTTGGGTTTAGTTACTTTTGGTAAAAATCAGTGTAACAACATTGCTTTAGACCAAGTTCATTTGAATTCACAGTGTAGGTGACTAAGCCCAGTAATTGATTATTTTTCCCCTGAGAAATATTATCGCTACTTGAAGAGCAGCTATCTTCACTAAAATAATCATTTAATGTAATCATATTCTTTTTCTCACTATTTAGGATTCCACTGGAAGTTACCTATTGAGCAAAATGGCTGCAAATGGTGTGTACAAAGAAGCTTTTTCTTTGACTGTTATAAAACACAATCCAAAACGTTTACTGGAGGAATACAACTTCACATAGAAGTGAAAAGCAAAATCCTTGAGAAATGTGGTTACACAGTTCAGGTGAGGAGGGATGTGAGCCAAAGGGAATTGAGCAGGATAAGTGCAGTTGGAAGAGGATCAGGGATGACAAGTGAAGCAGAAGGGGAAGAAGTGTGTTGGAGAGGAAAGAGGCCAAGGAAATAATAGCAAGGGGACAAACAAGGATAAAGGTGAGAATTGGGCTAGTATTTTTTCTTGGAAAAATACAGATATCAGACTATTGCAACCATTTGCAAATACCTTGAAGTGGTTGTTAGTTGTTGAATTTTCCTTGACTGACTCTTTCTGAAGAATAGTAGTATTTGCTAGGAAACTTCTTAGGCTTCTCCATCATAGCAAAAACTATAAAAATAATGTTAATACATCAATCCAAATTATCTTGCCTTTCAAACTTTCTAAATGCCCAGCCTCTACAACATTTTTGCACAGCATTAATGAACAAAACATTCGTGCACTTTGCCCATTAAAAAAAAAATCATCTAGTATTTAATTCATGAGGGAAAGGAAGAGGAAAAGATTCTTTGCCTTTTCCCTTTCCTACAAATTTCTTTCAACTCTGCAACAAGATGCTGCCTCAGAGGTGCTCCTTCTCTCCTCTGCAAGTACTGAACCCAGTTTCACAAACTGGAAAGCAGATTAGTCTATAGTTTATCCACGGATAAGCTTTTTAGGTGCCAGTCAGCACTGTGTCATGACAACAAGATAATGTGAATGGTATCGTAAGCCCTCAGAAAACATCCATGCCGAGGTACCACAGCAGTGTGGCTGGCACCCACTGTGTGTCGGAGAGAGATGCACTAGCACAGTCCAGATGCACTGTGGAAGAAGATAGGGCACAAATGACCTCAGAGCCAAAGGAGCTCTTGAAAGCATGGTGATGCTGCCTCCTCCACAACTAGCAATGCTGCCTGTCTCAGAAAGGGGGACATATGGCATCCTTCTCCAGCAGGGAGCTGCAGGGATGGAGAAGCACCACTACCAAGGCAATGTTAGCAACCTTGGTTGACCACCTGCCTCCAAGAGCCCTGACATGACTCCCAGGCAGGAAAGCTGGGATACAAGATCAGCTGGATCCCCCAGTACCTGGGCAGGTCCCTGTCCCCAGCCTCTTCTCCCCACCATGAAGCCACCGTTGTGCTACAGCTGCACTGCTGACAAGCCAGCATCAGCAGGTAACTCCTGGCATAGAACTGGGGGAAACTACAAATCCAGGTGTGTCATTCTGCCTTCTCCTCCTGCATGAGCTGATGCAGTAAGGACAGGATGGAACAGGGACACCAGCTGGTCAAGTCCTGCAAGAACTGCTTCTAGTCTCCCAGTGAGACCAGGCTGGCTGAAGGGGAGGGGTCCCATTATCATCCTGTTTCCAAAGTCCCCATGACACAAGCTACCAAAATCTGGCTGCTTCCATAGAAAACAGTATCCATGGAGACTCCTCTCCATCACTGTCACAAAACTGATTTTTTTTAAATTAAAAACTACATTTACTTAATCCCTCACAGTCAGAATAGCAATATTTAAGCTTTTGAGTTAGTACTGGCCAGGTGACACAAACATTTAAGGTGAATCTTTACCTTGACTTTCAAAGGAAATGATTTATAGATTGATCTGACTGGTTACTTTGACACAGCTCTTTTAACCGTAACATCTTTCTGTTCCTCTAGTAGCAGAGATTTAGCATTTCAGGATGAGTACATATGCTGGATAAGAACATAATCCTCAGCTCTGGGCAGAGGAGTTCATGGTGAGAGGATGGTTCTGCATACAAATTGAAAGTACTGAGATGCAGAAAAGAAAAATACACCAAACCCTAAAATGTATATTATGAAGGCCTTCTGGCATCAGAAGAAGTAGTCAGTTATTTAGCTTGACATCTTTAAAAACAGAGGGACTAGAAAGGGGGGGAAAAAGTAGCAAAAGAGAGGAAAAAAAACTGATACCTTTGGTCCAACACACAAAGTAAAGATTTTGGATAAATATGCACTGAGAAGGAATATGCAAAGAGGAAAACAGATAAGCGACATAAGACCATTTCAGCAGAGAAAAATCACAGAGCTCCCATTTTACAGCCATTTCTGACAGCACAGAGATGGATTTATCAGGGACAGAAGGGGACATTCCTCTTCCCCTCTATTAGCCTTCTTAACATAGCATTCACATTCCTGGGTGCAGGATGTAGGCACAGCTCTGCAGTCCATCTGCTGCCTCTCCTTCAGGCTGGGGCTCATCTTCTAATGCAAAAAGACTGCTCATTATCACTGCAAGAATTCACACTGGGTATCCAGCAATTACCAGCCACCCATAACACAGTACTGGAGGTACATGGTGTAGCATTTCTGGACAAAAACATAAAGGATCAATCCCAGGCATACTCTGATACCACTAGGCAAAAAAAAAGAAAACAACTTGTAAAAGACAGAAAAACCCACTGTGGAAAATCAGGGTATATAGGAAGGTCCTGTATTCATGTGACACGTAATTGTCAGCCAATCCCTGTTTTAATAACCTATAAACCCTCCAAATTATTAATGTCAACTAAGATCATGCATTTGAATTGTGCAGCAGGCAAGGAGCTCTGTGGCAAAGCCATGTCAGCCTGGAGCCCTCTCCTACATGCCCTGCAGCTCCACTGGGCACAGCAGCACCTGAAGAGCTCCAGGTTTCCTCCTTCTGACCACCCCTGTGTACAGTGGAGGCAGAAAGTTCAGCTTAATCTGGCTTTGAAAAGAAGTTGGGATTAGAGAACCACAGTTTGAGCTCAGCTGATTTGCCCTAGGCCATCATCTGAAATCCCTTCTATGCATTTTTTTAATGCTAAATATGAAGTAGTGCAGAGGTTTTTCCTTTTTTTTTTTCCCCTATAAACTCCTCTGCTTCTATGTTAACTCTGTTGTCCAGGATATCTTCACACTCTCTGTTGACACCTTTTACTTCAGAAGTGGTAAATGCATTCGGCAGAACAATCTTTCTTCCTAAAATAAATTAAATCTGGCATTGTAGGGTCTCCAGGGGAAAAGCATCATTTTGTTTCTTTAACAGATGACATTTTAAGATTTTTTTTTTGAACTGTAAGGTATGCTTTTGTGTTTTTCACTGGAAGATCTGACTTCTTAAAGGTACAAGCATAAGGCTTTTTTATGGTGATATTGTTTGGAAATGAGGATTCAGAGAATAGAACTAGAAGATGTAAGGGCCATAGAACAACCACCATCTAAGACTTTTTAAACTGGGGCAAGGAAGGTTTTTTGTTTGGTTTTTGTGGGGTTGTTTTGGGGGTTTTCGGGGGGAAGAGAAGTATATTTTTTTAATTCTGTATCCTGTAGTTAAAAACCAGAAATCTATATTCTAGCATGGAAAAATAAACATCTAAACGTATGAGCTAACATAATTTCAAGGTAAAAAATCTGTGAAAAAAACTCATGAACTACAAATTCATCCTCCCCTCCAACACTGTAAATCATTAGTAATAAAATGCTAGTATGATGTGGAGGCAGGAGCAGCTGTAAGCAGAGCCCAAAGTAACTGTTCCTTTGGAGCTCGTTAAGTGTATCAAATCCCTGTAATCTTCTATTGATTTTAGGAGTGGTGCTTCAGTTATCAACACAAAAAGCAAAAGGGAAATTTCTAGAGATTTCACGTATTCCTTTGAGATATGTATTTTTCCACCTTGATTTATACAAGTTTCTCTAACTGGATGCAGTGATGAGAGATTCCTCTGCTCCAGCACTCCCGCCACAACAGAGGCCAGTCCTACACCAAGAGCCTTTAAGTCATATTGCTCACAAGTACCCCTTTAACGGTTTCCTGCATGCCTAAGACCTAAGCTTGTAAAATATATGAAGTCATGGTTCTCCTCCCAGAAGTGTAATTCAGAAGAGGGAAAATAAAAAAGGGAAAAGTAAATAAAAAATCCTTCCCGAGGAATGCAAACCTGTGAAGTGAATGTGCAGTGATGGCAGATACCTGCCTGACTGCAGAATATTTAAATTATAATAAAGGCACATTCTAATACTGGCAGCTCTAAGAATTTTATCCTTGATATTGTACTTAAAGCTCAAGCTTCGAGGTACTGATGAATGCAAGAAAACAAGCAGTGTTCAGCAAAAAGCTTGTGAATGTTACCCAGAGTTTGAAATTCTAAAAGGAAAGACAGCCCAAATTATTTTTAAGTTAATTCAAAAACTTCCCAACAAAACAGCCAGGTTTATTATAAAACAGTTTCATATTTTGAGTACCAATTCATGATGTTTTAAAAGGCTTAACTTCCTTCTTCTCCTGCAGGGTCCTAAGAGGTTGTCCAGAAAGGTGGTGGAATCCTCATCCTCACAGATACTCACAATTCATGAAGACATGGCCCTTACCCCTGATCTACTTGGCCTTGCTCTGAGCCGAGGCTCAGCCCAGATGGTCTGCAGACATCCCCTCCAGCCTCAATTCCTGCCTGACTCTCAACTTTACATGTGTCCCTGCATCCTCTGAGATGCACAGTCGCTCCTCTACACTACATCCTTTGTCATTTTGATGACAACCAGGGAACAATTCTGAAGCGCAGACTTTCTCAACACACTTGATGCAATCTTTTGCTTCCTCCTTTCCTCATGTGCCACAGTTGCCCTTCCAGCTATGCAGTAGAGTGAGGAATATGAGCATTCCTGTCAGCCCAAAGCCAGCTACCGCAGATACCTATGATAGTCCATTAGCTCTCATATGCTTTAATCATATAACCAGCACTCATAAGGACAGTAAGTCCCTCCCTCTGGGAAAAAAAAATTAAAAATTCCCTTATCAGTAGGCGAGTTTTAACCACAATACGTATTGACAATGAAGAATTGATCTTTTTCAGTCATTATAAGATTTCATTATTAAAAGCCAATCTCCAAAAAGGTCACATTTTTATTAAAGATCAGCTACTAAAAGAAAAAGGATGCAGTAATAATCTTGTACATAACTGGACCAAATGAAACCTGCAAAATATGCTCTGGCATGTTCCAAAATTCTTCTGCTTCTTTTCCATTTTATCTCCTAACTTCAACGGTTATAAATATGGGTTTTTTGTGTATGAAACAATATCATCTGCAACTATTCCAGTCACACCAGTACTTCTGGTAAGGCCATAGGGAAGGCCTTCTGGCTCTGCTCCAACTGAACACTCATGCATCATTCCAGAATTTGTTTTTTCCACCTGGACACTTACTGGTATCCTGACTTTTATGGTCCATCACCTTGTGTAGTAATGCCTACCAGGAAAAACTGGTATCTGATAGTCAGGCTGTTAGCTAATGCATAAAAATCCCTTTGTGCCAGCACCAACACTGATGTCTGCTATAGCCAGCTGGTCTCTGGCATGTTGCTTTGCTGTCCTGGTTTCAGATGCAATAGTTCATTTTCTTCCTAGTAGCTGGTACAGAGCAGTGTTTGGGGTTTAGTATGAGAGTAATGTTGATACAACAGAGAGGTTTTAGTTGTTGTCTCATGCTCTGCCAGTGAGCAGGTGCACAGTGGCCTGGGAGGGAGCATGGTCAGGACTGCTGGTCCAAAGTAGCCAAACGGATATTCCATACCATAGAACATCATTCCCAGTATATACACTGGGGTAGTTGGCCAGGAGCTGCTGATCACTGGCTCAGGAGTGGGCTGGGCATTAGTCAGCATCAGATGCCGAGCAATTACATTGTGCACCACTTCACTGGATCACAGAATATGCTGAATTGGAAGGGACCTGCAAGGATCATCGAGTCCAACTCCTGGCCCTGCACAGGGCCATCCCCAAGAGTCACCCCACGGGCCTGAGAGGATCATCCAAACCCTCCTGGAGCTCTGTGCCCACCGCCCTGGGGAGCCTAGGCAGTGCCCACCCACCCTCTGGGGGAAGAAGAACATTGTCCTGAGCTCCAACCTCCCCCTGCCCTGACACAACTCCAGGCCATTCCCTGCTCCTGGTCCTGGTCCCCCAAAGCAGAGCTCAGTCCCTGCCCCTCCTCTGCCCCTGCCCAAGGAGCTGTCCCTGCAGTGAGGGCTCCCCTCAGTTTTTTCTGATTCTCCTCCCTATCCCACCACACAAGGGAGTAAGTGGCTGCATGGGGCTCAACCACATTACTGTGCAAAAAGGTTCCTGCAAAGTTCAGGTCACTGATGACAAAACATTTAAAAAAAAACCCCACAATATTGTATTTTTAAAGGATATTTACAATATGCAGCAAATATTGATATAGATTCCATTTAAACCTGTTGTGAAGCACTGTAGTCAAGGGGCCAAAATTTTTTTTACTTACTGCTGTTGTTAATTTCTTTTGACTATGCAGCCCTTCAATTCTTAAGTTTTAAACCAAACAAAAAAATGTCTGTACAGAAACAGACAGAGCACAATTAATCTCCACAATTACTCTGCTGATACACCTAAGAACTCATTCATTTTTCTCTTCTTCATGAAAAGAATTCAGAGGGTTTGACTCCACCATGAGTTCCTCCAAGAAAGAGCAGCTCTTCTACTCAATACATAAGTTGGACTCATTGCCAGCTGTTAATTTACCCATGTATTTGCCCTTTGGAGAAAAATTATTCCAGACACCAATCTTAAACTACTTCTCAAATTTTGGTTTGTTTCTACATTTCAGATAAGCATATTTTGAACTGGTATTTCCATTTGGGTTACCACAGCCATGGAAGCCTAGTGGTCTCCAGTTAACTTCAACAGTAGAGGTAAAAGAGTCTATGGAATAATGGCTGTGTTCAGACTGCACCTGAGCCGAGCAGGGTGAGAGTTTATGTTCTGAAATTCAAAAACCCCAGATGGTTTTGGTACTGATTTTGACCCAACTAGCCTACTAAAGGAGCTGTATTTTTAACACCCAGATACAAGTATCTGGTATTGATGTAGAATTTGGTTCCCATCCATCCATTTATCTGTATTAATGCTACCATGCCAGCAAAGAGCTGTAGGTTGAAGTGTCCTTAAATCTGAACCATTATTCAAACAGAAATATGCAGAGGAAGAGAAAGAGGAGACTGATGGCTCTGCCTGGAGAAAAGCAAACTATTTTTTGCCTAGTGCTAGCTTCAAAACTTAAGTTCCCCGCAAAAAAGCTCCACCTGTAGGAGTAGAAGCACTCGTGTTAGTTTTTATGATTTCCTCCAGTGCTGCTGAACAAATCTGATGGGGCTTCAGAGCCTACGGAGTCTCAAATTCATTTTCAAAAGGTTTAAAAATAAAAAAACCCTTTTTGGTTTAACATGCTGTTTTGCAATGCAACTGAGAAGTAATATTATACCAGAGATCATTTTGAAATACACTTAGATATTCACTATGTATTCATTTATCTTTCAGAAACTGTCATAATTTTTCTTGTTGTATTTAATAACTGCTAGTTAATTATGTAAAATCCCATCCCATCTGCTTATTCCTTCACACACCAAAATTAAAGGGCTTGATTTTACAGTCATTACTCACAGAAGGAGAGGCATTGATTTAATGGACTTCCCCTGAAAAGAGATTACAGTATAGGATCTTCTGATATTGATTTTGTGACATCATAATCTTTTCCTCAGAAGCAGACACTGATGATTTGAGATATCAGTACAAGATTAAGCAGGGGCAGCCCAGTTAGAGAAAAAAAATTAAAGAAAACAAACTTCCTGGTGTACAGTAAGTTGACTACAATAAAATATTAGCTATGTTCTCTGTTTGGAATAAAAGTTCTCGGAAAAAAAATAAAATATTTGAGTGATGTTTCTCTCTTTCATCTCTTGCCCTGCTTACAGTTACTTTCATGAAACCATTGTGAGCTAGAGCATTTTTTGTAGGTTAATGGGTTCTCTTTGAAGGGATTAAAGTCACATTGATTATGAATTATTTTTGATGTTTTAAACTGATGTAAATGTCCAGAAGCTCTGAAGAGCAACATCCTGCAGGAATCAATACCAAATAAAAAACCTAAAAGTAACAAAAAATCCTCTGCTCAGCTCCTGGGGGAAGCAATTGTGACTTCAGTTTGGAAGGTATACCACCCTCTGGAGAGTACCAGCAACTGGCATATATGAAAATAATTTCTAGGTTATCTAGAGCATCCTTATTTTGATGTGTCTATCTTTCAAACTTCAAGGCAGAGTCTGCAGATATTTTGCATACAGAATAAAGCTAGGCACAGCAGTGACAAGCAAATAATAAACTAATTTCATTGCAACAGTTTTCATTCATTGGCAAATACTCTTTCTTTTTTCACTTTATTCTGACTTGCAGTACTTTAGGAAAACACTAATTAGCATTCTTTCTGTGGATTTTTCCCCCACCAATTCCCTCTACTGTTCTTCAACACATTTAATAGGATGTTGGGATATTTTGGTGTAGGTTTTTTTCTGGTATTTTTGAGGGGGTTTTTTCTTACTTGAATTTAAAATTCTTTGCTGTTTGTAAGTAGAATGAGACCATTCCTTGTTGTTTAATAGATCAGTGAGGAGTAAAGATTTTCCAAGTTAAAATGACCTCCATATGACCAAGGAGGATATGATCCTGAATGGCTGTGGTACAGGTTAACAGACAGTAGCCAAACAGCAGATTACACAAAGGGAACAAGAAAATTGGGAAAGTCTCTGGTCTGCTCTGGAGACTCATCTCAGCCTTGAGGAACAGTCCCTTCTCAGCTGATTCTAGGAATGTGTCAAGAAAATTATTGAAAGCTCTTAAATTTGAAGCAGTTGCTTCACTGATGGGTAACTCAGTGACTGGGACTGAGCTCTCTTACCCCAAAGAGTTGGCCTTCATATGATATGGAAGTCAACAGGACTAATTTGAGGACCTACAGGTTTATAGCACATGAAGGAGCTACAGTTGTTCAAACCCTGCTGACATGGCTACAAGACCCATGCCTCAACAACCTAAAATACACTGAGGCCAAATCATTCCAAAATCACATCTGTTAGACTGACAGGCAACCTTATCTGTTTTTACCAGAGAACTTGAAAAGGAATTTAGGATTTTTATCCCCCCTAAGAGGTTCATATCTACTAAACAGCTACGTCATGTTAAATCTCTGACTGACATAGAATAATAGCTCAGAGTTGTTTATTTCTGTTATCTCTGTTTAGCTCCTCTGAAGTGCTCAATCCTTGTGTTTAAATGTCCTGCTCTAATTTTTCCATCTGCAATATTGTTTCCTACTCAGTGCCTATCCCATATATTCTCTTCTCATGTCCACGTTGTTAATAGCTTTTATCTGCAAAAAATTTAATAAGTCAGTGTCTTCATTTTATGAGTGCCCTCCTAAGTACTAAACTCTGTAAAGATCTTAATTTTGAAACACTTTTAACATTTATCAAAATTTGATTTTTTCTTTAAATTGCATTCAATTAATTTTTGCCCCAAGAATAGAATCTTTAAAATCCTGAGGAACAAAAATGAGATCACTAATTTACCAGAAGATAAGAGTGCTCAGGATGACAATACATACTTCAATGGGGAAAAAAAAAATTTAAAGAACATTTTGATTCTGAATTAACTACTAGCCTTTTAAGTTCTCCAGCAAATAGACCTGTTTTCGAAGGTTTATTTTCCGACATTTATTGTCCTGACCCATATGCCTAAGTAAAAAAAGTTCTCTTCTTCAAAGCTGGAACTGGTAAAATAAGCCTTGAGACAGATTTACACAAGACTTTGTTCAGTTTCACATTCATTCTGAAGCTCTGTAAGGTCATGTCATGATCTTCCTGGATTGCTCTATGTGGTGACAGCAGAAATGCAGAGATTAGTGGGCTTCTCAAGTTCAGCCAGCATATTGCCCAAGAACCTTTTAATTAATTGCCATGAGATCACCACAGGTAAGTCTTTATTCAGCACAGTCCCTGTCTTAACCCGAATGAGGGATCATTCTTGAATGCAGCTTCTGACCGAGGTGAACTTAGAAACTGCCTTACTGACCTTGTGCAATTTGAGACTGAGGCTCATAATTCCTGCAGGCATGAAAGATCTTTTCTCAGTGGTCCACTGTCATTTCACCACAATGAAATCAGAAATTTGCCAAAGGCTAATGGCAGACTCTTATTCCACTGGCAGAGAGGGTTTTGCAAGTGCCTACTACAGTTCTGTAAACACAGGTTGGCATAAGCATCCTTTTCTTTAGCTTTGCCCTCTAGAATGAAACTGGTCTAGAAATAATATATGGAAATTATTAAATCAGAGAGAAAAATCACTTGTAAAAGTTTTGGTCTAAGGATGACTATTCATAACACACTTTTTTAAAAAGGAAAGTGTATGGTTTTTTTGGTAGGATGCTTTTCTCTTCCATGCAGACTGGATAGTCCCAGACTAGTGGTAGGCAGAAAAGACTGTTTTACCTCAGCAGTTCCTCTGAGCCTGTCCCATCACATTTGTTTTGAAGACAAAAAAGAACAGAGTTTAGTACTTAGGAGGGCACTCATAAAATGAAGACACTGACTTATTAAATTTTTTGCAGATAAAAGCTATTAACAACGTGGACATGAGAAGAGAATATATGGGATAGGCACTGAGTAGGAAACAATATTGCAGATGGAAAAATTAGAGCAGGACATTTAAACACAAAGTAAGATGGGGGGGGGGGATTTTATTTTGATACTAATAGAACATGATCATGAGGGAAGAAAGCAAACTTACTTTCTCGATAAGAGCTTCATCCACCATCTCCCGGAGAGAGAAGAGATGCTAAAAGGACTCCATACCAAAATTCACCTTAAGTGTTCACTGCTTTTCCCAGATAGGAGGAAACAGTGGTGACATACTGGGGCTCCCAGCTGTGAAACCAGTCTCTCTCAAAAATGTTCCTCCCACAGAAAGAGGCAGTATTCTGATGGTATGACTTTTGATTCAGATAATTGACTGAAGATGTAGACGTTCTTCAAAATTACACCAATAGAAACATATTTCCTTTGTTGGGTAAGGTTGCATTGAATAAAGTCTGACAGTCTAAATCTCTTTTGAATGTTTTCATTCACATTTACCTAATGTAAACCTGAATTGAGACTTCACTATGATGCCAAACTCCATAAACTGCAGTAGTGTTGGACAAAATTCTACCCTGTTAGACACAAAAAGCTGTCCTTGCTAAGAGAAAGAGGGTGTTTCTGCTTTATATGAAGACCATATAAGACTGATATACAAAGACCTCAGACTCCTGGAAGTAAGAGATGCATTATTTTACTTAGAGAAAATTCTCCTGAAAAGTATCATCCCACCTATTTAGTCCATACATGGAACGAGTGTGACAACCAGTTCTCATTATTTTCCTACTGAGACCATTGGTCAGAATGTTTTGGAGGTGTAAAAGATTGTAAATCATGTCCCAACATCAGGTTTGGCTTGTTCAAGATGCTTTTGTCTTCCACTTAACCTCTACCTTGTCCCACAGAAATAAACTACAAGGCAGCACCATAAAATCACACAGGTGCACACCGACTGCATGGGAGCTCTGAGGTACC
The DNA here is from genome assembly GCA_013390005.1 of Calyptomena viridis. Classification (NCBI taxonomy): domain Eukaryota; kingdom Metazoa; phylum Chordata; class Aves; order Passeriformes; family Eurylaimidae; genus Calyptomena; species Calyptomena viridis. The sequence goes on from WEIV01004817.1 coordinate 418,314, forward strand.
ATCAGTCATATAACCCAGAGCAGAATTTCAACTGGTCAAAGCTCAGTGAAGTCATGAACTAAAAGGTTGTTGGATTGCAGCTAGAAAATATGGGGAAGATAACATCATTCACTGGGATCAGGGTATGCATCTACTTTTTCTTGTCCTTTATTTAGCTGAAGTACAGCTTGTCCTTTCAGCTGTGATCAGCCATGTCTTTGCCACACCAAAATGAGATGATTACAAAGCAAGCTGCTAAAGACTACGCCTTCCAGCCATTCTGACTGAAACAGAGAACACAGACCCGTTGCAATATAGCAATATATTAAGAGATTCCTACAGCAGCATGGTTGGAGTCTTTTCTCTGAAGCAAGACACAGACCTGCTCCTCTAAAAAGTACTGTAAATCCCTATTAATAGCTGAGCTTACACACAATGCCTTTCTTCTGCTAATTTCTAGACTAGCTGTCACATACAAAAACTACTGAAGAAAATTATAAAAGTTCAAGATCATACTGCTGTATTTCCAAAATTATTATGGTATTACCCCAGAGCACAGAAAGCATTCATATCACACTGTGAGAGAAGAAACTAAGTTTTACTAGCCCATAAGCAACAATATCAGGCATATGACATGCAATACCCCTGTTTGATCTCCTCTAGTCATAACCATACCAGTAACCTCAGAGTCACAATTCCCTCAGGAACACCAGGAGTTGGAATGAATTGGCACTTTTACTTTGCACCATGAAATAATGACAACTGGAAGAGAAGAGAGTGTGCTTTGAGCAGTTTTATCACTTTGCAAAGTCTGTGATGATTTTACAAATTGCCAGATAGGCATCAAGGCCACATCAAGCAGATTCAGCTTAACAAATGACATTTGGGCTGCTAACACTCGAACAGCAAGCATACAGACATCAGTTTTGCCTGTCTTCAAACTCATCAGTTCAATGACACTTCTTTCTCATCAAGATTAACTTCCAGGTGAAACATCAATTTAAGAACTTGAAGCTGGATAATTTTAGTATTGCTTCAACAAGCTGACACAAGTAAACAGCACAAAACTAGGGAATGTCTTGTTTCAAAGTTAGTTGTTTTCAATTATTTGTCACTGCAAAGAAGTACACAGATGTTAGAGAAAACTCGGTGAATTCCAGGCTCAGGAAAATGATCCTATTGTGCTGATCTGAAACAAACACTTTTCTTGCTTCCTCAACTTCTCTCCTGTAACCACGTTCACTCTGACTGCCTTCTGAAATTTCAATTCTCTTTTTCTATGTCTAATAATAACGCACAAGATAACTAATTACAGTGGGCTTGCTGTCAAACCAAAGTCATAATCTAGTCACACATGGCATTACTGATGCACCTCCACCCAAACCTACAGCTCTACCTTCTCTTTGTGTCTTAGTTAAAACTTTCTGCTAACAGTCATCAGCTTTCTTTGTCTTTACAGACCTGGTCTGTCTGAGCTTTATCCAGCTGAGAAGTGATGGTTACTTTCCAAGAGAATGAAAATCTGAGGCCTTGGCTGCCTTCAAACCTTCCCAAATGTTAACATTTATTATTTTACAAGTACAGTATTTTAGAAATTTAAACTACCTATTTTCTCTCTTGCTTTACTGCAGTACTAGGAAAAAAAATACACCATTCAAACACCTTAATTTTTTTTTTTAAAGCCGGGATTTAGAGAAATGTGAATTCTGTGACTGTGGGATAAAAACAACTACTCAGAACTGTATGCACTACTATATTTGGGATCAAACTTCATCTTTCTACTGGGCCACAACATCCACAGTCTTACAGCCTTACTTTCTTAAAAATAATTATTTTACTTTTTTTTTTTTAAATCACCCAATTTTGTCTGTATGTTAACATTTTATCTTGCACAAATGTGTGTTTCAGCAACTATGGAAATGAGACAGCTGACAGTTGACTACTATATGTGAACAGATGCTGTGAAAGCTTCCCTTTAAATAGTTCTGTCAATGCAATGTCAATTTTAGAAGCGACACCACTGCTGTTCTAGGATATGATCCTGCAAACTCTCATTCACACAGGGAGTCCTGATGATTTCCACAGAACATTTACATTTATAAGACTCTGAAAGGTCAGGTTGCAGAGCTCTCTTTAACAGTAATTGACAAATATACAACAAAGTTTTTAGTACTGCTGAGCTCTGTTCTTTAGGGAAATGACATTTATAGTCAGCAGTATTCACCTAAGCAGTACATACATTTTCTTTTAGAAGTTACACGGAGCATATTAAATATGCTTGAGAAACCACTAAAGGAGCAAAAGCATAAAGATAAAAAACGTCATGTGAAATCAAGCTTGCAGTGTTAGGCACAACTTTGAAAAATTAATCTGCCGAGAAGATAGGCTGAGCCTGAACATGGCACGGCGCCGATCAGAAAAAAACCCGTTCAATTCTGCCAGGATAAAGCCAACACGATACAGCACCCTCCCCTTTGTTAGCTGCATCTTCATTAGCGNGCGGCCGTCGGGAGCGGCCGGGCAGGGGGGGCTGTTGTTCCTCTGCCCCCTGGTCCCCCGCCTTCGCCCCCCGCCTCCCTGCGCTGGGCTCCGAGCCGTGCCCGGCAATGGCGAATTCCGGCAGCATCAGGCGGCCGGCGGAGCCGACCTCCTCGCCGAGCGGCGCATCCTGCCGCCCCCCGCCCCTTTTATTTGGGGTTTGCGGCAGGGAGGGGGAAGAGGAGGAGGAGGAGGAGGGGGAGAAGCAAGAGGAGGCGGCGGGGGCTGTCTCCCCTCCCAGGAGTTTGGGCAATCGCGCCTCTCGCCGCACGGGAAGGGGTGTGGAGCGCCGGCTCCTCGGCGGGGACGGCACCAGCCCCCAGCGGAAGGCGACGAACGGGAGTCGGAGCCACCGCCCTCGCTGCCTCCNAAATACACCATTCAAACACCTTAATTTTTTTTTTTTAAAGCCGGGATTTAGAGAAATGTGAATTCTGTGACTGTGGGATAAAAACAACTACTCAGAACTGTATGCACTACTATATTTGGGATCAAACTTCATCTTTCTACTGGGCCACAACATCCACAGTCTTACAGCCTTACTTTCTTAAAAATAATTATTTTACTTTTTTTTTTTTAAATCACCCAATTTTGTCTGTATGTTAACATTTTATCTTGCACAAATGTGTGTTTCAGCAACTATGGAAATGAGACAGCTGACAGTTGACTACTATATGTGAACAGATGCTGTGAAAGCTTCCCTTTAAATAGTTCTGTCAATGCAATGTCAATTTTAGAAGCGACACCACTGCTGTTCTAGGATATGATCCTGCAAACTCTCATTCACACAGGGAGTCCTGATGATTTCCACAGAACATTTACATTTATAAGACTCTGAAAGGTCAGGTTGCAGAGCTCTCTTTAACAGTAATTGACAAATATACAACAAAGTTTTTAGTACTGCTGAGCTCTGTTCTTTAGGGAAATGACATTTATAGTCAGCAGTATTCACCTAAGCAGTACATACATTTTCTTTTAGAAGTTACACGGAGCATATTAAATATGCTTGAGAAACCACTAAAGGAGCAAAAGCATAAAGATAAAAAACGTCATGTGAAATCAAGCTTGCAGTGTTAGGCACAACTTTGAAAAATTAATCTGCCGAGAAGATAGGCTGAGCCTGAACATGGCACGGCGCCGATCAGAAAAAAACCCGTTCAATTCTGCCAGGATAAAGCCAACACGATACAGCACCCTCCCCTTTGTTAGCTGCATCTTCATTAGCGGGTCTCTCGCGGGGGAAAAAGGTACGAGAGGTTTAAGGAGCAGCCGCCGGTGGACGCGCGGGCCCGGCCGGTGCTGAAGGACAGCGCGGCGACAGCCCGCGAGGCAGCGCCCCCCAAAACGCCACATCGCCCTCTCTCAGCACCTCAGCTGAGAACCCGGTAACTTTGGAGGGGGCCGAGGATGCGGGGAAGCGTCCACACCCCTCCCCTGGGCTGCCGACACTTTCGGTGGGGATGTAGGAGAGAGCGCCCATCTCGACCCAGGGCACGGCGGAGCGGGCTGCTGCCGCCACTCCCCCAAATCCACACGCAGCTGCCGCGGGAGCACAAAGCAGGTACAGCCGGAGATGAGCCCCTGCCTCTGTCGCCCCGCGGGAGGGGCAGAGCGGGCACAGCGGTCCCACCGCAGGCACACAAAGGCGGCGCGGAGGGGGCTCGGTGCCCACGGGAGGGGGGGACCCGCACCCCTTCCCTTCCCCGGCGCTTACCTTGAGCAACACAAAGAGCCAGAGGAGNCGGCGGAGCCGACCTCCTCGCCGAGCGGCGCATCCTGCCGCCCCCCGCCCCTTTTATTTGGGGTTTGCGGCAGGGAGGGGGAAGAGGAGGAGGAGGAGGAGGTGGAGAAGCAAGAGGAGGCGGCGGGTGCTGTCTCCCCTCCCAGGAGTTTGGGCAATCGCGCCTCTCGCCGCACGGGAAGGGGTGTGGAGCGCCGGCTCCTCGGCGGGGACGGCACCAGCCCCCAGCGGAAGGCGACGAACGGGAGTCGGAGCCACCGCCCTCGCTGCCTCCGCACCGCCCTGCCCGGCCCTCCCTCTCCCCCCAGCATCTCCTCCCCGCGGGCAGGAAGAGGAGAGCGACGGGCAAAAATGCATCTCCACCAGCACTGCCCATCAAGCACACCAACCCCTCCCCAGTGGTGTTCTTTCTGCCCCACGCCCCGCCGAGATCAGGGGACAGAAATGCCACGAGCAGCCCAGGGTGCCCGGCTGGCGGGGCAGGGCACGGACCGGCCCCGCACGGGGCTTCGGCTCTGCGGGATGCGGCTGCTGAGCTGCTGGAACTACAGCCCCCCTGGAACTACAGCCCCCGGGACCCGGGTACCAGCAGGAGACACGACGCAGACTTTCCCATGGCTGTGCTCAGGAGGCACGTTAAGCGTGTGGACAGCTCTTCGGGTGTTCAAGGCATATTTCTAAACCTGCGGGGGATGGAGAACTCATCCTGCCCCGCGAGATGCTCAGGCCCAGTGATTAGAGACACACCCGGAGAAAACTCAGGTCGCATCCTCTGTTGTGTGTTCCCCCAACAACCCGGCCGACAGTCCTGCAAGTTGATTTGGGCCATCTCCAAGCTTAGAGATAGGCAAGCACATTCACCTTGTCAAGAGCCTTGCTTAAGGTGGTGTTCTCAGAAAAAAAGGGAGGAGGGACCAAAACAAAACCTCAAAGCACCTAAACATCTCCCCCATTCAACCACCATGATGAAAACAGTCTTTCCACAACGACAAGACTGCATCAGAAGCTGGTTTGTCACAGACCACACTCTCTCTTGCACTCATATAAATGAGGAAGCATCCTTGGTACCACTATCAGAGCTATAACAAACATTGATCTGAACAAAATAGGGTTTTAAGTGGAATAACAAGGCTGTGTCTGGAGCATTCAACTTCAGAGCAACTTTGGATCAAGATGTGGTTCCATTACTTACAGTAATGGACCACCACCTCACTCTTCCTTAAAAAAAATAAAGTAGCAGCTAAAAGTAGATTCTGGGACTGTTTTAAAATTTTCTAAGTCATTTAGACAAGATGAACTCTATTAAAGTCCTCTGGGAATGTCCTTTAAGTTGAACAAAGTTGTTTTCTAACAACATTACTAAACTGGACAATAATAAATCTGTGTTTAAGAGCCCTGCCTGGCTTATACATGGTATATTTTTTATTTCCTTATCATTTGGATCTTCAGTCAACAAAAGCTTGATTTCAAAGTGGCCAAAGCCAGAGAGGGATGTGCTTATTTTGTACTGAAATGGGCCCTTGAGCAGTGATTTGCCACTCTTGATTCTGAATCCAGAAAGGGAAGGAGAAATTCAGTTTCTGTATAGATATTGGTACAAAGCCTAAATTTAAAACTCCAAAAGACAAATGCTACTTATGTCTTCATTTATAAGAAGCTGGGATCAGAAAAGACCTACTCCATGCTACCAGTGAAGGACACAGACCTCTTTTGGGTACCCACCACTCTGATGGTATTTGGAGCATTGTTTGAAATCAATATGCAAGGGGTTAACCATAGCTAAATTTCCTACAGTACTTAAGTTTAGGATGAAGAGAAAGGTTATGTGAAAGACAAAGAAGTGAATTTCTTTAGGAAATTAAGATTGGCAGCAGTACTTGAGAGCCACGGATTGAATTTTAGGCTAGGAGCCTCTTGTTTATTAAGAAAATTGAACTGCAACAGTCAATGATTTTTGACCTTAGGACTGTATTTTGTGCTTCCTTCTTCTCCAGTATTGCACTAATTTACAAATATTTAGACATTAAAATGGTGCTAGAATAAGCAGATTTTAAACACATACATAAAAATAAAAAAATTGAATATGAAATTCTAGTAGCATTTTAGCCTCAGGAAAACACTATCTAAATCAAAGAGAGTGAACAATCGCTGAAAGAAGTGAGAAACATTTCTGGAATGAAACCTTCAGTAAAGGACCAAGATATTAAAGCATTCTGGTCTGGCTGTTGCAGCAAAGGAAAATGCAGCCAAGAGAATTCAAGGGTTGCATTCTTCTTAAGTTAGTGGTACTCAACTTTTTCAAAAAGTTCCAGCACCTTGGAAGATTCTGGTCTGCCAATAAAACCTAACCCTTCATAAAATGTTAATTAAGTCTTTATTGTTAAAAAAAAAAATTTAAAAGGTGTTTTTTAGCAACTATTCAGGAGTGTGCTAGACACAAGCAGTAGAACAGTTCCTCCAATATAGAGAAAGAAGATATAATGTGAGTAAAGCTAACAAGCAAAGATTGGCATACTGGAGGAGTTGGTTCTAGGCTTTTTCAATTGATAAAACCTGGAAAGACATACAAAGCATTTTTTAGGAGTGCAAGAAGTTAGGATATGAAGGATGAGCAAAATACATATTTTCTTTACTGAAAAGTGAAAATAAATTCAGGGCAGAAAAAAAAAGAAGGAGCCAAGAAAACAAGGTCAATCCTATTTTTTCTAGGATCTAAAGAATAAAACCAGTGAGCCTATTAATAAATCAGCAAAGTTTTAAAAATAACAAGACAATGAGATCTTTCATGTACTCATGGAAAAAAGAAATAGGCCAATTAGTAAGTGTTTGGAACTGTCAGTTAGAGGAAGATACTGGTATTCCAGAAACTCCATAAGTCCTTCAAGCTCCAATCCACTGGTCAAAAGTACACTAACAGTCAGAAGGCTTCTGAAGAGCTCTATAACTCTCTACATTAGCCCAGGAACAAAGGAAGAAAATATTCAGAAGCATCTCTCATAAATAAGACTGAAATTCCATTTACTTGAATGAAAAGCACGCAAACTTTTGAAAAAAAAAAAAATTGAAAAATAAAAATCAGAAAAAGCATGCTTGAATGTAGAACACATTCTGGAGTCAAACAGAGCTTTTTTCCGAGTCATATACTGTGATTTTTGGTGATTTGAACTAAAACTTTACTTCCCCCCCCCTCTTCTGCGCATTCCAGAAATCTTAAAAAAGCTTTCTTGGCACAGTACAGGCTGAAACATATTTCCAGTGACTAAGACAGCTGTATAGCAAGGACTAAGTCAAAGCCCTGACCTTGGCATTTTTGGAGCTCCTAGAGTACAGAGCAGTTAATTGAACAGGGAGTCTTTCCCTCCACCAGCAAGTTTCCTTCACTCACATAAAAGTGACACCCACGATTCTCTGCCATCTTTTTCCAGAATTTATCCAAGGTCACAAACGGCATTATATCCAGAGTTGGAAGGTACCTACAAGGATCATCAAAGTCTTCATTATAGCACAGATACATGACAAGAACGTGTTGCACTGAAAGCATAACTCATTTTTCCCTTGGAATATGTTCTAAGCACATACTTGGAAGGCATCTGAACTTCTCCTCAGGCAGTGATGTGTGCTGGGCTGCAGTGCTATCAGAGCAAGTTTACAGGACTTTGGTTCTCTCTAAGTGCACCTGGCAGAATTATGGTGGAGCAGAGAATTTAGAGGAGAGGGATGTGACAGCAAGGTACATAACAGGGGATTATGATACAGAGCCCTGTCTGTCCTCCCTAGATTTACTGTAAAATCCGGGCATGAATTCTTTTCTGACATACAGTATGCAGGAACATGAAAAAGGTATTATACGGCACATCACTAGAAGACAAAAACTGTTAAAAGAAAATCCTCTTGCCTTTGAAGAGCACCACCTACAAGCAGGACTCCACATCAAACACACTGTGTCAACAGCTTCTCAGGTAGCTCAGCAACCACTTGAAGGTTGTGTTAGTGACAATGCTAGAGCTTTACATTTAATTTAGTGATGTGATGAATTAAAATAGCTGTGGTCACTTCTAATCAGTGATTTAATGAACATAATATCCTAACTAAACCAGTATTAATTAACATATATCACCATAGATTATCACAGAAAAATAAAAACCAAGATGTTTTGTGGTTTCAAATGTTTAGAAAAGTGTTCCTGCTGGTAGCTTACATGAACTTAATTTAAGGTTTCTGGTAAATTTTTCCTTTGTCCCTGAAAACCCCAAAGCAACAGTCAGTAAGATCTACAAACTTTGCCTGGCCTAGAGGAAAAAGCTGTAAATTAGCATTTATTCTGAGTTACAGCATGTACCCAGATTTACATGAAGCTTTGTAGGCCTCAGCAAGTCTGGATAAATATGGCATGGAATGAGGTTTACAAAAAATCCAGTTTGCAAGCAGAAGTAATCTTCGTCCATGAAGTTTTAGAAGAAGAGCTCGTTTTCAGTGACAAATGTTCCTATGAAAATAAAGTGTGGATTCTTCCTAAATGTATTCTTACCTAAAGCCCCTTCATGTCAATCTCAGCAGTGGATAAAACAATAACAAAAACAAGTGCAAAGGGCAACTAGAATAATGTACATGGGTTGGCACTTACGTTTTCAAGTGCAAATTTATCTTAGATTTCAGTTTGAGAAGTACAGGCCCTGTGACTTTTGAAAGTACATCCCACAGTCCCCCTAACAAACAAGCTGTCATGTTTTTTTAAGATCTGTCTTTTCATAACAAAAATGATTGACACACTTCAGCTGTGCAACCTGACCAGCTTCCAGATGCTTATTAGTCTTTCAATGCAAGAGAAGCCATGAACTAGACCTCAAAAGTCATTTCCCTCTATAAAATAGGCAGAAATTTGTCTTTGACATTGAATCTTTTCCTCATAAATAAGCCTATGAAAGAGTTTGATATTTTTTTCCTTTAACACTGTGCAGTGTTCACTGAAATAATACATGGAGAGGAACTGTGTTGTGGGGTTTTTTGTTGTTGTGGTTTGGTTTATTTTTGTAGCTTTTTGTTTGTTGTTGGGGATTTTTTGTTTAGTTGGTTTGGGGGTTTTTTTGTTTGGTTTTGTGTTTGGTTTTGGGGTTTTTTTTGCCAGAATGGAAGCAGTAAATATACCCATAAAGGCCAATGAAATTATTTAGCATTTAAATAGTGTATGCCACTTCTATTATCTCTCCTAGGCTATCAGGATGCCTGAGAAACAAAGCGATTTCTGTGAATAGAGTTTTATATATATAAAAAATTAATGTATGTTTACTTTTCTAGTGAGCTTTTACATATTTGATCAATCCTACCTGTTATAAGGAACCATCTCTTTTATAGTTCTCTCAAATCTCAGCAGATATGGTTGATTTACAAAAAAAAAAAATTGCTATTCGTTCTAACTCTTCTTATTTTGTAGCATAACCTCAACATTTCATTCCAGATGCAGCTTGCATCTCCATTTTTATCTATCACTTGAGCAGGTTGAAGACACTCACGCTGGAGAAAGAGGGAGGTTGAGGATTTCTGGCTGTCTTTAGCACCTTCTTCAGCCATAAAAGTTGATGGAGGGGGGGGAAATTATTTTTTTTCTCCTTAAGATATGTACATCTTTCTGGGGGGAATCCTCAATAATGCAGATGAACTTTACACTGCTGAACCATCCAGGCATTTTATTGCCCTAAAGAAAAATGAAAGGAAAATTATGCAGAAGAATAAATGGGTTCCAAACTGCTCCAGTCAGCCACAGGCTTTAATACCTTTCACCTCCAGAATATACTGACTTCTGACTCTCAGAGGCTCTATTGATTCACAGAAATCTGAGTCATAGCTACAGGAAACATTTCTCTCCCCAGAAATTTACAGTAGGACCCAAACTTTTGCCCAGATGACATCCTTTTCTTCCTTGGCATCTATACTAATTTTATTTCTGTCTTCATGGTACGGGGTTACAGTATCCCAATATGAAAGTGCATGCTTTAATTCAGTGCCTTCTCACCTCCATTTTCCAGACAGCCTCAATAAGCAGCCTTTTTGCATTAGCAGTATTTCTTTTCTATGCAAAGATAACAAGGTATTACTTCCCAAACATAGGTGTTGAAGCATTTTTCAAAGGGATAAAAACAGGTGCCTGGCTCTCCAGGCAAGGGAAGTAGGTAGCTCACTTGCCCTATAGTAACAGAAGCACCTCAAAGTTTCACCTCAAAACTGAAGAAAAAGAAAGCTCTTGTGTGGTCTGCAGTCAGATTTGCTGCCTCTTCAGCAGATGTTGCCTGTCGATGAACAGCCACGTGAAACCCAAATTAAGATAAAAGAACCATTTCATGCTTTTGGCTGTAGTACCCTCTTATTTTACCTGCTCCCTGCCCATATTCCTAGAGGAGCATCCTTGATGCCATTCTTTTCCCTGGGATAAGCAGCCCTGGGATACTGGTGGGATACTGCTGCCAGCCCTGTCTATATTCCCACCATGCTTTTCCTCACTCCTTAGCAGTGACACACTCTGCTTAAAGAAAGGACTCTCTGCATCTTTCCTCTGCTTCAGGAAAGCCCCAGCTGATCAATCAGGCAACAACATACAACTAAAACAATTGGTCGTATCATTTGATTAATTGTGGCAATTACCAGGTACTCAGAGTAAACAATTTCCAAAGCAACACAGTGTGGAGAGTGGGCCTGAAGCTATGTGAGAATGGGTTGAATCACTTGAAGTCATGTTCATAAAAACCCCATTTCATTCACTAACAATTTACTTTCTTAGGAGGTGAATTTCCTTCAAAGGAGAGAGAAAAGGTAAGATTCAGTAAATGTACTATTGGCACAGTCAGGTATTCTAATCACTGAGGAAAACAGGTTGGCAGAATTTAAGAGAATTTTACCTATTATATGGAAATAGGAAGAAAATCTGTAGATTTACTGGGTAAGGCAACAATATTTGCTATGTAATTTCAGTCTTTCATGCTTCAAAATCTCAGGGGTCAAAAGGATTGTTAAATGCAAAGGACAGTATGATGCAGGATAATTTTTTTCCATTTTTGCCTTCCTGTACATTATATGTGGGCTCATTCCAGATTATTTGAAAGAATGTGTCCGAGAGTAGGAAGGGAAATAAAATCTTTTTCAAACATAAGCATTAGAACATCTCTACAAAATATCCCCTTTCATTTTCAGACCCACTACACACATACTTGCAAGATCCTAATTAAGAATAGCGTGGTTTCCTTTTTCATGATGATCTCTCAGTCTATCCAGTTTATATAAATTAGCAGATTGATATATCAAATACATCAATTATGAACTAACACTCTCAGACTAATTGGAATTGTCATTGATTTCAGCAGACATAGGATGCCTTATTTTTTGGAAAGTAATTTAATAGAGCTTGGTATGATGAGTCAGCCAACAGTTTTTTCTAATATGACTTTCACCTCCAGGAATTTTCCTTCACAGTTCATATAGAAAGAACTGGGTGTGAAAATATGCTAAGACTGATTTGCTCTCCGTACCTTGACATCTTGAACAAACCCTTAAATCAGAAGAAAGATAGCAGACCTGACCAAGTCAGTTGGGTAGCTGTGCTGTCAAGGTGAGTTAGGAGAAGCTGAGCCCTTAGTTGCTGTTTTCAGCTGAAATCAGCACCAACACCTCTTTCTCCCACAGAGAAGCTGAATTCTCAGATGGGGTGAGCACGAGTCCCCTGAGCACATCTGCAACTTTCCTGCCTGTACAGGTGTTCACTCTCCACCCAGCCCCACCTGGAGGATGCCAGGCAGGTTCATGTCCCCCACCAGCCACTGAGCAACACCAAGGGGATGAGGGGTGACGGCTCGCTCTGCCTGGGCTGTTCGTTGCTTTACCATGACCAAAAGCAATATGTGTTTTCCATCAAACTTCTTTGCCTAATGCTGGAGGAGGACAGAGGATGAGAGCTGGTTGCAGGGACATTAATCTAGGTTAGACAGGGACAGCTGAGAGAGAAGCCAAGTGCCTGTCCTGTCCCCAGGAAGCACGCTCCAGCTGCTGACATTACCCAGTCCCAGTGGTAGGAACCAAAATCTGTGCCCACCCAGTGGCTCAAGGTGGGATAATACACTCAAGCCCAGTATTGGTATCAACCTAGTAAACTAGGGGTGTTTTATTCAGTTCCTGTGTCCTAAAGGAAACCATCTGATGTTCTGAGTTTACAAAGCAGAAAGGATTTTACAAGTTAAAACGCACACTGATTCTGAAGACAAACCAAAGTTTGAGCTGACAAAGAGTAACATATTGTCTCCTACCCTGACCCAGACAGTCCTTACAGGGCAGCATTGAAGTCTACTGAGTGTGGGGAAATATTGCACTTCAGAGGCATTTCAGAGCCTCAAGACTATCAGTCTCCAAGGAAGATGGCAAGGAAAAGAAATAAATAATCCATCACTGCTAGCACTGTGCAGAGGAGTCCCTACATTAGCTTAGCCAAGGTTATCAAACCCATGACAAATGTGGAGTTCACTTTCTTATGCTTTCAGACAACCTCAAAGTGCCAAATGAACTAAATTGCTGTGAAATTAGAGTCATACAAAACTACATGCAACAATAAAACCCAGAACAATCTTCATTTCCATGGCGTTTTTGTCATAATTAAAAATATTCATAGAGCTTTACAAAGCATGAAATTACCTTGGCATTTCCATATCATACAGTAGAACCTTGGCATTAGCTTGGAGTAAAACTCTGGGGCCCTGAGAGGCTGCACATTCCACATCAAACAGGCATCCACAGAGCTGTTCAAGTACATGCTGAATGCCTTGTCAAACCAGAGGCAGCTATGAAATGGCTGGAAAGGTCCAGTGCTTTTGGACAAGACTGCTCTGACATTTTCTGTCAGCTCAGAAAATCTGCACAAAGCAGGAGATAGATCAATAGTGTAGAAAATATCAAAATGACATTATGGGGGCTTGGAGAGAGGTAATGTGTTTCCAAGCATAATAGCTTCAGCTGCAATAATTAAACGTGGAGCTTTACTCAGGCTGTGCATGGCAACAGCCCCTCTGAAGTAGGCTGCTAGCTGACATGACCCAAATATATTCAGAGGGCTAAAAAGCACCAAAAACTTACTGTAAAATTACTGAAAAACTACTCTATGTTGGTACAGTAATTCTCAAAATTAGGTGTAACTAGAAGCAACTAATAAAGGGTGATGATCATGAGATTTGATATACCTTACATTTCTATTCGGGAAAGGAAGTGAAAATGGGGAATTTCCCATTTGAAATGTAAGAAGTGCTGTGACTGCATTCTGACAACAGTTTACTCTGTTAGAACATCCTATTCATGTAACCAACATCTACTCAAGTCAATGGATCAGTTTATAGGAGAAAATACCATTTATTCAGTGTAAAGGGATTAGGAACTCAGTCCATGGAATTCACAAACTGAAAATAATTCCCATATACGCCAGGAATATTTTGGCTTAGGGGTTCACACTCATTTTGAACCCAACCTGATGTGGGCAGCACAACACACTCTGTTCTCCAAGGAATTTCACTCAGGTCTGTTTCTAACTTGGGGAGCTTGCTGACCTTGGACAGCTTGAGATTAAGAGGATTTAATTATTTCAATATCACACATAAATACTTAGCAGAAAGGCACAGGTAAGAGCTGAGGTTCAGAATACCAATACACAAATTTAAGTAGCCTTGTTGCAAACGTTTGACCACGAAAGCCCTTATGAAAGGATATGTATTAGAAAAAAAACCTCTTCAGTTTCTGTTCCATCACTGCGTGAAACAAGTAATGTTCTAATATCAAGGAGTATTTGAATGCATTGCCATCAAAGTAATTACATTTGACAGAGATGAGAAATGGGATCCTGTTATATATGGCAACACACTTTATTACAAAAATCAGACTGTGCTAGAAAAAAACAACACAACATATTGAGGTCAACTGAAATTCCTGTGCAAAAGAGGACGAAACTAAAATGACAGACAACACCCAGATGAAAACACAGATTTTTCAGGATAATTTTCAGTGCATTCTAAGTCTCAGAGACTTATCTGAAAGATTTCTGTCAATCATCCTCATGGCACTGATTCATCCAACATAAATCAAGGCATTTTATAATTTTAAGGTGTAATATTGATTCAAGTAGTCAACGTGACAGTAATCAGAAAGGCGAAACTGGCTACTGTGCTGGGAACAAGTCAATTGTTGCAATGATAGGAAAAAAAAGTTAGCTGGATTGAGTAGCCACAAAGGCTTGACTGAGCCTGAAAATGCTTGTTTTCTTTCAAGAGTCTCACAAGAAGAGTAGATAAAGAAACAAGATAGCCATGTTCTTATCACTGGAATGGAATTAATAATGTTGGAAAATATTTTTTAGAAATGAGAATCAAATAATAATGGAAGTGAAAGCTTACTTACTTACTGCTAAGATCATTACCCATGCAGAATAGACATTTAATTCATGCTTATACTGAACAAGTCCTCATCCAGAAAACACAATCAGGCCAGAGTCAGGCATATGTCTCAGGAGGAAGTAAAATCCTTGTTTGGTAGCAACACATTTAAATCCTCCAGATTTCAAATGAGACACAGGTGCTGCAGTAGCATGAAGTGGCACCAGGTCTGGCAGTTTGAGGTTGACATCAATCACCATCACCCATTAAAGTACTTGCTTTTGCCCCTCCTCCCCATATACAGTATTCAAAGAATCCAACAAACATACCTCAAATACCCTCTTTTGCCTGTTTTGTGTTAGCAGTGCTTCTCTTTTGTCCTTTCTAGGGCATTACCTGAGCACACTTTTATAAATATTGATAGCTTCTATGGATTTCATGCTTTCTACTCATTTACACCTCTGTTTCAGCCTATTTTTACTCCCTGCTCTTTAAGTAAACTGACCTACTTTATAACTTTATTTTGCAGTTCCACTGAGTACCACTTATTAGTGTCTGTTAATGTCAAAACATCCTGCAATTTTTCCTTTTTTTGGCACTTTCTCTGCACTTGTAAAGCAAAATAAAATTATCAGATGAGAATGGCGTTGGTAACCAGCTATTCTTAGTCCTTTACATGCAACCTGTAAACTGTTATGGCACTCATTTTTAGTATGAGCCCTCCACTAACACTAAAGTATTTGAATGTTAGCATCAATGGAATCAAGTTTTTTTAATTTTCAGTAAAAATGCATAAAATTAAAGCACTATCAGATTACACTTTGTTTTCATACACGTTACCCTACACCAAGCAATATTTTGACTTCCATTTTAGAGTGACAAAGAGCTTCACCATATTAATTAATTAATCCTTAAAATCCCTTTCCCTAACAGGAAAATCTTACTATCTCCATAAAACAGATAGGTAAGCTGGAGTCAAGCTGTGCCTAATGAATTGCCTGACTAAATGACAAATTCAGGAATAGAGCCAAAAAGTCCACTTTCTCAATTCCTTCTGCTTTATCACTGAAAAACATTCTCTGACTCTGGGTAAGTGTGCACAAACTGCCTCAATATGTGCAGTTGGTTGGGTGCATAAATTTCACTGCATTTTTCTTTTGGTCTTCTATACGGAAAGACTCCATCAGGGCATGTTCTAATTAATATAGGAAGTTGGTCAATATAATATGTTGACATCAAAGCTTACATTTGCTCATAGTGTAAGCCATATTATTAAATGGGAAGATTTAATTATAACAGTTTATCAATGTCAAGTTCTGAACTAGAGGCTCCCAAACCAGTGAATGCATCATTGCATCTTGTTTGAACTATTTTTCTTTTGCTGACAAAGTCAAACACGAATGTGCCAATGTTTATGAACTATAAAGCTTTTCCAAATCCATGCATTATTGTCTCTTTTGCCACAGAAAAAATCAATACAAGCAGCACACTAAATTAGATTAGCTATAAGGGATACAGTGCACGTGTAATATCCATAGTAGCCTTCTGAATACATTAGTGTCTTGCAGCAGAATTAATTAAACTAGTATCAAAGATAACTCTATTTCTTAATATCTTACAGTGTTTAAGAAAAACCCTTCAATGAATTTAAGATCCCCTCAGGTACATGAATGTCATTGGAAACTAATAGCTGCTAAAGTATGCCTTTGCAAACTCAGTAAGATTTCAAAAGAGTATCATTGAATTGGTGGGACAGATCTATTAATTCCTATTGCTCAGGTTATTCCATGGGTTGAGAGGGACACTCAGAGATAGGCCTCTAAAATTACAAAGATAGGACAAGGAGATACACTAAACTTCTTGGTACAGAAGGAATACAAATACCCCTGAGTATGAATGTACAACCCATTCAGCAAGAGCTACACAAGTGGACACTGACAGTATAAATCTCACAGTAGCAGCCATAATGTCCCCCTGGACCTTGTTTGTGGGTGAAAATATGGCTAAACAATGAGCAGAGTCTTTTTATTAAATATCATTTTTCCATCAACCTGGAATTCCAGTTCTTTTATACTGACTTTCAAAAAGCTGGTATACAACTGATGTTCAACAATTACCAGGCATAATGTCAAAACATAATCCCAGGGATTAGCCAAAGTCCACCTAATTAAATTTATTTTTCACCCTAATATTTTATGGATATTTATGGAATAAATATTTATGGAATAGTTCTGTGAGGAAATATGGATGCTAAGGAAATACAGGGATAGCTGCCTCAGCTACAACAATCTGACTAAGCTTGTGTCCTGTCTCTGATCTTTCTCAAACATGGCAAATATGAGAAATTATGTTGGCATTTACTCCTTCACAGGCATTTATTGAAGTAAAACTTCCAACAGGCACAAGTTCCCAGTGCATTGAGAGGTTAAGACAGTATGCATGTGAACATCAATTACTTTGCTTTATGAAACAAAGACAATAACATGGAAGGTGGTAAACAGCCTTATTGGAATTCAGAATCTTATTGATACGTTATTTTTGCATTACAGAATATTTGGATATAAATGTGAGACAGGCAAGCATGCCATTCTTCAGTTTCACTGCCACTGTTCAGTTTCAAAAATAACAGTTCTGCCTTTCCCTACAGAAAAATAAATGCAGTGAGCAGGACATACAAACAACCCAAACAATAAATATCAGAAAGAGAACACGAAGAGCTCAAAGAACAGCAGTGCTGGTGTCTCCCATTCCAATTAAAAAGATGAGAATTAAAAAAAATATAATAAAATCTTTCTACCCTATCCCCACTCCCAACCACTGCAATTCTGTGCCCCAGCATCTCAGTGTATTCCTCCCGACTCTTGACAGCAGACTTTAGCAAAATTCTCAGAAACATTGCCACACGGTGGCAATCGAAAGTATAAGACTTTCAACTTCTTATTGAACAGTTAGAGAGTTTTCTATTGCTGTAAAATCTGCTTTTAACTTTTATGGCAGGCAATGTTAAAAAGAGGAAGATTTCTGGCAAAGAAATAGATCCAATTAAGCTAGAGAAAAAACCCCCCACAATCAAAACAACACCAAAACCCCAAACAACTGAAAACCCAGATACACCAAAACCACAGTGATCTTCAGATACTGTACTAACATCACTGTGATCAGTTAGTGTGACATTTTAAAATTAAACATTACACAAGTGTGCATTACACAAATACTATGTTATAGAACTTATGAATTGCCATTTTAAACATCTTAGTAAGTATAAGTTCCGAAGATCAAATGGTCATTTTACACTCTTGCTTGAGGGCAAGCAAGGCAGATTTTTAATTATTATTATTATTTGTATAAGTTTTGCCATGGCATTTCCAAAGGTAAGGCAGACAGAGTTTACCAACACCTTGTTGTGGACAGCAAAGTATTACCACGTGTCTCACTGCAGGCAGACACATCCATTTACACTTCACTCTTTAATGAATCTATTTTTTATTCATTAAGGTGCATCAGATTTTACTAAGATGTCATGGAGGGCTTCAGTGGGCTCTCACGTGGGGCAAACACCCTACAGACAGCATGGAGCCCTTCCAGTTCCTTCACTCTTCCTCTACTGAGCACCAAGGTTTATCCACCTCACTGTTAAGGGAAGTTTATCCACATGTCTGAAGAGACATTCTAAGGAGAGAGAATATTTTTAAAGTTTTACTGATATATTGACAAAGATTTTAGTGCAGATTTTAAATTTAATGGAAACTTACTAGTAGCTCCTCTCACCAGTGTCATTATTATGGGGAAGAAAAACCAAACCAATCCCAAACACCACCGAAAAAACACCACCCCCCCACAAAACAAGCCTCTGCTCAGCTGCACCCTATGATACAGCAAAGGAGAAATCTCCTCCACCTCCTTTTCTGAGAGTCTGAAAAATTAATTGTAATTATTCAAGGTGGTAGAGAGGTTATTGATTACTTGGGGGGCAGAGGCAAAATAGAAATGCTATTAGGCTGTGTAGGCAAAGACTATGCACAAAGCAACATTACATCAGCACACACAGCTTTAACTTCAGTGATTCCTGATTTCAGCCTTTGGCCTTAATATTATCATAACGGAATGCTGACTGTGAGATAGAAAAAATAAACCATGGTTATGGAAAGGGGCCTCATGAGATTTCAAGCAGGGAGGGTGATGACATCCTCTCTCAGCCCTTCCCAGCAAACAGAAATGCTTTTCCATCCTTCAGAGAAACCCCAAATGCAGAAGAGCATTAAGCAGCCTAGGAAAAACCCACTGAAAGTGAAAAAATCTTGTGCCTGTGATCAGCAGTAAATCTGGGAAGCTTGAGGCAGGAAGACAGTGGAAGCTTAGGTGCATCACAGTCAATGCAGGGGCTGCCCCTGCTTCCTCTGCCACCTTTTTTCTTGGACCATCTGTAGCCCCTTCTGCTTCACCACAACTCTAGGTACTTTGGGTAGGGGCTGTCTTTGTGCCATGTGTTTTGTGGCTTTCTCAGGGCACATGGGAGCTTTCAATGAAGTGAGACCACATGGCTCAACCCAGCTGGATGTCTGTGGGAGGCTGCTCCGGGGATACACCTTCAAGGACAGATGTACACTCAGGTCCAACAGCAGTTTCTCACTCCCAAACACCACAAAGCATCAGTCAGACCCCCCTTCATGGAAGACTAGCAGCACCCAGAAATCACCACAGCATCCAGCAGAAGATTCTTGTTTGGAAGTGGTGACTCAATACATTTGCAATCAAGATTATAAATACAGGCAATGTACAGAAGGCCAGTGCTATCCAAGTGTCTAATTAAAGCTCTACTTGGGATTTATCAACCACCTTCAAGTAAGCACCTGCAAGTGTGCTGAGAATAGTTCTGCAGCTTGGTCTCCTGAAAAACTGTGACCATGAAAAGGATCCTGAGCAGGTGCTCCAAAGAAGGTGATAAATATGCAGTAGACACAACTGATTTAGTCATGTACGGGCAGGTACCCACATCCTTCTTCCTTTTCTTTTTTTTCTTTTTTAATTTCTTTTGGATGAGACAAAACCAATTCCCAACTACACACATTCTCTAAGAATTCCCAAGCTCATCCATTAAGATTGCTAAATGAACCATCATAGCCAAGTTCTTGTCTGGACAATGTGATCTAACTCTGTAAAAGCTCTTTCCTGTATCAGTTGGATGAGACACTCCTTTACTTCCCCTCCTGCAATAGTTAGCTGCAGTTAGCAACTGCTGAGTGACCCTTCCCAATACTTTCAATTTTAATTAGATGATTGTGGAAGGGAGGCTTTAAAGAAACATGATGAAAAATATGCCTTATAAGGAGAGATTCAGATCTTTTCACTAAACCCAGTCTTCAGCACAGTCAGAAGGAAGGGTGAGTGGGATGCACTTGTTTTGAGTGAAGTGATTATTGTTTCTATTCACTACCCAGCACTGCTGGACTGGGCACCCACACAGGGTGGCTGTGAAGGGCTGTCCCAGTGTGGGTACCACTCAGCTAGTTTTTGAAGTGGATCCTGGCCCCAGAGAGGCAAACTCTTTCTCTGGTGGAAACAACATGCTTCTCTGGTCAAACATGTGGCACAAAAACTTCAGGTGAGTGAAAGGTTCTTAAAAGAGCAGGCAAAACATGAAATACTTTTATCACACACTAACACTGTATGTGTCCCTCTTTTTAGTTGGAACATCTGGTTGTGCTGCTTCTATGAACACATAAAAGGAGACAGCAAAAACTGAAGTGACTTGGAAAGGTCACGGTAGATCCAGTTAAAATGTTTTAGCAAAGATACACATTTTTATTAGCTGATGTGATTCCCAAATTTTTAGTAAATTCATGCAGTTACATAAAAAAAGTCTTAAATTGTTGAAAAGTTTTTGCTGTTTCAATCTTCTTTTCCTTTGTCAACTTAAATTTCTGTTTCTTGGAAGCAAGCCTAAATCTAAAGCAGGAAGCGATCCAAACATACTACTACGAAGTAGAAGCATTTTGATCTCTCTCCTTCTGCTTTTGGGGATTTTGACTTATGGAACTGACTATTTATTTACTTATGGATCTAGGTCTCACAAGCGGGTAGTAAAAGAAATGAAAAAAATAAAGGAACTCATCTGTCCTGAATCTCCTTCATGGAAAGACTTTTAGAAAATACAGATCTTGTTGCCAGACACAACTCTCCCTGGCACTCCTGACCGCCTCAGCATTTAATGGCAGATTCTGAAAACTTTTCTGGCTGGAATGGGGAAAAATTAAGTCTTCATGTAAAAAATATACAACAGTCGTCCTATCTGATGCTCTACAAAAGCACATTCTCAGAACAAAAAGCCAAAGTCTTCTCATATTTTTGAGTATAACATCACATACTTATTGGTATCCAATATTTATTTCATACAAAGACTGCAATAGTTGACCGCCATGTATTCTGAAATCAGAAATTTTCCATTCTCAGCATTTCATTTTGAAAATTAGCCAGTGCTGTTATTAGAATATTCAACTGGTCCAGTGTCACCTTTTAGAAAACATACCACAGATCTGGTTTACCTTATTGGATCTGTCCTCAGGTGTGTCTGCAGGACCACAGCCAAAGACTCTTCTGGGACAGGTGTATTAGTCTGACCACCATCCTTCTGTGTGTTGTGCAAACAGTGTAGCCTTCACTTAATTTGCTGTAACTTTGGACTTCAAAGCAGTTCTTTATTAAAATGGCAGACTGCTGACAAAACTCTATTATGTGAAGAATTCCTGCTGGGGAAATTCTCCAAATATAATGGATTTCTCTGATGAATTTTGAAACATCAGGGAGGTCCTGAAAAGGTTTTACAATTCTGTTTTGATTCCACTGGCTCTTCTTAAAAATAAGTTTCCTATATACTTGACACTTGTCATTCAAGGATCCCCATTCTTCCTGAGTTTACATTAAAATTAATCCTCTTCTAAGCAAATCATTGCAGGCCAGATGTCCTCAGCAAAGCTTAAAAACATTAAAATGCATCCTACACTTCCTTTCCCTTTTATGATCTGCATTCATTCTGAAAAGACTGGGGAATTACGGCCCACAGAGATTTACATATCACAATTCACAGGACGCAGCAGAAGCAAAATTCTAAAGCAGAGGCTAAAGCAACAGCACAGCTCCATTTGCTTCTCCTTAGCCTATGGTGGTGTAAACAAGCTAAGAGCACAACCATGGCCTTCTAAGGAAGAAGAGAGAAAGAAATGAAGAGTGTCAAGAAATTTCAGGAGCCCAGTTCTAAAAAAACCTTACAATCTGATTGGAACTTATCAATGTACACTTGCAAATGATACAGCCTACATCAATCTGATGTCTTTGCTCTGAAATAAGGCAAGAAATATTCCAAGTCCCAGAGAAAATCTTGATACAAATATGACTGTGAAACTAGCCAAAGGAAATAGAAAAATGAACATCAAATAATTCAGGGATTCTCAATTATTTTAGGAGGTTTTTCAGTTCATTCTCATTTTGTTCCACACATTTATATTGCAGAACAATTACTTGAAGTACATGTTTTTCACAACACATTGCAATGGATAGGTAAAGCAGCAGTAATAGGATAACCTACAACCTCTATATTCTATGATGAGTTTTGTGTTAAAAAAAAAAAAGCCGTTAAGCTTCTCAAAGTGGAGAAATCCAGAAGTACCTCTGGATTAAAATACATTGTTGGAAATATAGTTCTTCCCTTCTTGCACAGCAGACCATCCTTTCACATTCCCAGCTGCATCTGAAATAACAGCAAAAAAAATGAGTCCACCCAATTAATACTTCCCAAATATATAAAGTATATGCCATATATTATTACAAGACTTTAAGAAAAATTATGGACTCGGAATTTCTACAGAACCTTTACAAGAGTAAGAGCTAATTCAGAAAGATGTGCTGCTTTTACTACCAACAGAGCAGAATAAGGATGAGTTTTTCAGCTTTCCACCTCTCCTTAGACTATACAGTAGGTATGCTATGCTCCATAGGGCAGAACAGGACAAATTTGTACTTCGATTTTTCCTAGAAGAGCCATGTGTATGTAGTACTGCAAGAACTTTTTGGGGTTGTTTTTATAGTGTTCATTGACAGGGATGGCATTGGTCACCTTTCCATCTTGATTTTTCTCACACCATCAGCTCTCCTGCTGTACCTGACCCCTTGTCATCCTGCATCCAGGCAACACACTGCAAGCTTTCCATCTGCTTCATTTGCTCATTCCAGAAGGAAAGCCTGGTCTATGAAACATTTGCCAAGTAATATGGATTTTTATGCCAGATTCCTGACCTTCATTTGAAAGAAATGATAGAATCGTAGAATGGTTTGGTTTGGGTTGGAAGGGACCTTAAAGGTTATCTAGTTCCAACTCCCCTGCTTTGGACAGCTTTCACTAGAGCAGGTTACTCAGAGTCCCATCCAGGACCAGGAAGCACAAGGCTTCTCTGGGCAAGTAGTTCCAGTGTCTCACCACCCTCACAGTAAAGAATTTCCTTCTCATATCTAATCTAACACTACCCTCTCACATTTTAAAGCCATTCCCACTTGCCCTGTTACTACATACCCATGTAAAAAGTCCCTCTTCAGCTTTCCTGTAGGCACTTTAGGTACTGGAAGGTGCTAGAAAGTGTCCCTGGAAACTTCTCTTCTCCAGGCTGAACAACCCAACTCACTCAGCCTGTCTTCACAGAAGGTACAGATTCAGTGAAATCAACACGACACGTATTTATTAATTTCTCTGAACACCCCATGGCAGGAGGGAATGTAGCCTCTCCAAAAGTAGCAGGATACCATATATTGCATATTCTAGTGTCTCTCTCAAGTGAACCCAGCACCTGCATAAACAGAATACAAGCTAATTCAATCACGTCCATTTCTTGAGTTTGGAGTGTTTAGGTGCACCTCTTACTTTGTCCTCTTACTTTGGACTCAACGATCTTAACTAATGATTTCTCTCTTGAATCAGTGAAATTGGTATTTCACAACAGGAAGAGCGTTTGAATTATCAGTGTCTCAAACCAGCACTATTTGATGACTCTAACCACACATTTGTGCTGGTCAATGCTCTGCTCAAAGGCTGTACAGGGCAGGTTGCCATCCCACCTTCAGGTTTGTGCCCGTGGCCCTCGCACCGGGCAGAGATGCCATGGCTCCTCAAGCTCCTCGCCAAAGCGACCCGCAGGTGGCAATGTTGGATCGCTTTTAAGGATTGCGTTATTCACAGAGGACTGAAGATGTAACACAGTTGTCTTGCTCATATTTTCTATTTCATAACTCATTTATTTTCATCCTACACTGGGCACTCACCACAAGATACATTTCAGTGTTGAATTACTTCCAATTTGCTGATACTTAATTTTCCCTCATTTACAGGTTTTCTCAATGTGTCTTCTGGACTGATAAATTTTTTTGAAGAATTATATTTCATTATATTCTCTACTAGATGCTTTTTGTGGCCTGTGTTTGGCCAACCTTGACAGGCTTGAAGGAGGTGTAAATAAGTACTCCAGATTCAATATGTTTAGGACACCTTTGGGCCAAGGATTTTTTCCAGAAGCCTGAATACTTTAAGTACTGCTACAAGGAAGGGAGAGCATTCATAATTTCTCTTCCTTTTCTTTTTCTTCTCCACAAATGTGAAGCCCCATAGGCTAGGGCAGAGGAAGCACTATGGTCATCCTATCTGGGGTACTCCTCCTGCTTCTCCCTCCAAATCACACCAAAAAATACAGTTAAGAGAGTAATGAGGAAGTACAAGGCAGTTGGGACCTGATTGCTAAAGATTTCAAATCTTTTGAGGAACAGAAGTAAGCCCCAGAAGGTGCTAGCAGTTTCAAGGGGAATAACTAATCCCACCCAAATTTAGGTATCGAATTTAAGAACCTGGGTACTGTAGGATTCTTCTATTGTCAATTGAGAAAATTAACAGTTTGGGAGGAAATTCAGATGTTAAACTTTCTACAAAGGCTGTATCAGAGTTGAACAATGACTATACTTCTAACTCAAGCATCTGAGATATCAGGAATTCCTGATTTCTCAATTCTTGATACCTTGTTTTCATTAAAAAAAAATCACATAGCTTCTATGATTTTTTTCTTTTTACATTAATTTGCATGAGCTTGGGAAAAGTAGTACAAAACCATTAATAACTATACTAGTAACCACAGATTATGCTTCATCTGAATGCACCACAGATCAGAAAAAAACCCCAAACATGTAGTTTCTTTCAGATATGGAAATGATCTGTTGTGAATATTGCTATCCTGTAGGAGAATATGCTGGCATTTGAACTGTGGTTTCACACCCTCTAGTAGCAGCAGGACTGTGATCAAGGAAAAAAACTTAACAGTAATCCCACCCTCAGAAATCCTCAGGAGAACTTGCTGCTGAGAAACTCTATCCTGAAGGCTGCCAGGAGCTCTAATCAGCTAATATATCAAAGCTCTAGTGTAGCCTGCCTACTCCCCCAGTCTCAGCAAGAGTTAAAATAATCCTCATGAGTCAAACTTCAAATCTAAGGATAAGCAAGAAAATATGCATTACTACACTCTGTAAGACTGTGAATGGATGATGGTGATCAAGACAATGCTTTGATGCTGCATCCAATGCATTCTTACATATATTTCATACAGTGTGTTTCTGTGAATTTAGTGTCAGCACAGTAAGGCAGAGGTGAATGGAGGCCTGTGGCTCACTTCCATGCTTTATGCCAGTCAGGCATGCTCAGACTTTTTGCTTTTGTTGGCATTGAAACAGGGGAAACTGTCACTTTAACAAAGCACTTAATTTATCATAGACTGAAAGGGTAACCTAGATTTTTACAGTTGGGAGACCTTTCTTCCTCTTTCCACTACAAGCCTATAAGAGGTCACACGGTACCAGCCAAGGAGTTACTGTGAGCATCAGGCTTAAGGAGCACATGTGACTGTTGCAGTACAGCTCCTTCGCACTGGTTTTACACAGTTTCTCAGATATGGAGCTGGATTATACCCCTAATTACACTTTCACCTTCCTAAGTCCATCCAAGTTAACTTTCTCAGAATATCTAGTCGTTCAGCTAACAGCAGAAAGAAACAACAAAAAGGATTGCTCGCTGGGATAACACCTTTCTTTTTTGTGTCTTGTGCAGAATGAATAGCATTTTCAAACCTAAACATCCAAGAGGCCACCACTTCTCCACTTTCTGGAGAGTATATGATTAACCCCAATCTGCCAAAAGCCATCAGAGTACTGGGAGGCAGCTGGTTCTGGAGCACAGCAAGCACTGTGCCCAAGTGTTTGAGGATCTTCCCCATCCTGAAGAAGTAACGGGTAAAGGTGTAGGATGGTCAGTATGAATCCTTCAGTCTTCTTAGGCTATAAAAACACAAAGATCTTCAGATAAGTGTAGATTCCCTTTTTTAGGAATGTTGTTAATGATACAGACTCTAATTTTTTTATTATTTCATTTTCTACCAGCCTGGCAAGTGTCTTTATCAAGGAAGAAGCATTCTCCCAAGTCAGACTTTGGCACTTTCACACAATAAACATGACTTTCCTAAACAAGTAGCCAGCCCTACGAATTTCACTGAGGCTACTTTTAGAAAATATTATTTCTCAATTGAACTAAAGCAATGCTGGAATATCCTGTGTGAGCAAGTGGGACTGCAGGAGGTCAGTGAAGATCAATAACCTTGGATGTAATTTACACAGCAGATCAAATAGCTGTAGATTATCCCTGAGGTGGGCAATATTAAATCAGATAAGAGCAACTGTTGTGGTCATGCAGAGTTTGAAGACTCTGTTCCAAGTCCAGGCTTTTTGGAAGCCAGTGATTAAGCACTGGAAAAAATGTGAAATGTTTCAGATAATTAGAACCTTCTATTCAGTGGGAAAGGGCATGAACTGCATTTTCTTAAGGAAAAACAAATGTAGAAGGACTACTACCAGCCTAGTTGAACTCCAAGAGCACATCTTCCCTATTAAGGTTGGATGATTCCCATGTGGGGTAGTAGACAAAAGGACTCTTGTTGGTTGTTTGCTATCTAATGCTTATTTACTTCATATAATGAAGTGTGGCATAGATGAAAATGAAGTGGTATACTGTAGAAATTTTCTTAGTAGGAATTTGGGTGATCCAAGTCTTGGCAGGGGCCTTGCAGTAAAAGATAATTGTGGGGTAACCTTTGCTTTTCATAATGAGAACCTAAACAGCTGGAGGTCTATCTGAAATCTGGATATAACACTCCAGCAGCTTAAGACCATCTGCAGTTACTTTCATTCATGTCTTCCTCTTAATCATCTTAATGATTAACCAGTATATCATCCAGTGGAAATGGTAAAACACCATAAGCCATAGATTCTGATTTAGAAATTCCTGCATCACAGCAGTAATTCATAATCAGTTTATAGCAGCAATTTTAAAAACATCTATTTAGAAACATGCCCAGTTTAGATTTAAGACATAAGGAGGCAGTCTGTTCAAATAATTTGAAAATTATTTCATGTCTCTGCCCAAATACAAATGAAACTGAACATGAACAAACTGAGGAATTCAGTCACTTTCTTTACTCCCCATTTCTCTTCTTTTGTATGTTCTCATAACTGCAGACAGCTCATATTAAATCTACATTTAAATTCTATGTCTGGATCCAAATATCCTGTCTCAAATAGTACAAATCACGGTCCGAGATACAAACATCCCAGAAAAAAAACCAACCAAAATTGCAAACATTGAATGCTAAAGCAAGTCCTGGGAAGCATGAAGAATTCTAAAATCAGCTTGCTGTAAACCAGCAAGTGTGAGCTCAAAACTGAAGCTGAACTCTGACCTGCACATGGGCTGTGGATTCCTGGGTTATTTGCATAAATCACTCCTTATAAAGTAAATTTTTATCACATTTGGTTTGGAAAGGAACATGCAGAACCCAAAACACAGCAATCCTAGACACCAGACATAACTAGCCCTGCAGGACTCAAACCCATTCAAAATGCTGCTCTGGGAGGAGGCAGCAGGGTCATTCTCCCTCCTCAGGAGTCAGCCTATTCCAGGGCTGGGAGAGACAATGAGTGTGGTCCCAAATACTTCTCTCCTGTTTACTTGAAAAGAGTAGGAGCCACGGAACAAACATTTTAAATGGTTCAATAAAGATTTCGGCTCATGGAACAGCAGTCTGCAAGGAGTGGGTTATGGTATAGTCTGCATCAGTATGCTGATGGCAAATGATAAGAATATATTACATATACCATTTGTATACATGTACCACTAAACTGCAAAAAGAAGAGTGATATATACCACCCAAATAACTAGGTAGACATCAGAAGTATATTAACTTGACAAGAAAGCCAAACAAAAACCTCTACATCCAGAGAATAAATGTGGAGGTATACTTAAATTCTGGCTCTAAATTCTAACCTAAAAAGTTTGGATCGAAAGCTTGAGGACAAAAAAAATAAGTTCACCACAACAAAGATTATCAGTTCTTAAAAAATATTGTATTATTGCAAAACCTATTTAGAAATTATTTTATTTGGAAAATAAAAAAGTCGAAAATATTTAATTAATAGTAAAGCTATTTTCTTTCAGTAGGTTTTGCTGCAACTTCTCTACTAATACTCACTAGACTTTACAACCCATTGATATGCCCTAGCTAGCTCCTTCTATCTCTCTCTCAAGTTCAGCTCATTACCAGCCTTTATCACTTGCCAAATATAATTTCTTTGAGGGCTTAGTCCTGCAAATCACTGATATTCTGGCCCCAGTCCACAAAGCACTTGGACAGACATTTCACTTCAGTGAAACTGCTGATAGAGTTAAGACTTGAGTACTGTTTTTGGATCAGGGCCAGAGCAGGTTTTTCTTTGCAGGATTAAGTCCCAAATCTCCCTCCAGAAGTTTAGTTCCAGTTCTTTACCCATTGTTTTGTTCTCTGAATTTCTTCATTTGCTTTTATCTTTTGGATGAAAATCAAGGCCTAAGGCCTGATTCACTCATACATTGTTGCTCTTTTACATGAACATAATAACTTCAATGGAGTTTCTTAAATCAAATCTGGGAAATGATTATCTGGGTGAATGGATGTGTTCATGCACTGCTGGTTTCAGACAGCTGGTCACTAGGAAAAAAAGTCTTTCCCACTGTAGATCCTGTTGTACAGTTGCATAAAACTATACTAAACTATAATTTTCCTCCTCTTTGTGATGAGAGGAAGAAACCAGAGATTCTTTGCCAACAAGCTTTTCCTGATAACAAGCATAAACCAAGAGGGCTTAAACAAGGAAGAGAACAGGGGAATTAAAATCCATCACTATATTTCAATAAGCTTTAGAGACCTGCATATTTATGGGAGATGATTAACTTTTAGATGTAGCAAGTCATTCAAAAACAAATTCACAATATTTCTGGGAAAAATCACTGAGGTAGAAATCTGCGGTATGCTAGGGAATAAATTCTCATTCACCTGTCAGGTGTTGGAAAATTTTATTTTTCTTTATTCTAGTTGAATTCAAAACATATCAAACTCAGCCCTTCACATTGCTCTAGACTTCAACTCCCATGCAATTTTACCATGTTTTTCAGTTTGAAATTACTTGACAAAAGTTTCTGAATATCTTAAAATTTCCATAGGCTACTATACTTGACACTACCTTATTGCACATTGATGGGCAAAATCTGCTGTTTCCCTGCCTTCTCAAAAGTAAACAGGACAAGTGACACAATCTCTTGACTTCCATGGAGTTTCTCTCCATAGCTTTGACAATAGCTCAATCTGAACTTCAGCATGATAGTGGACTTGCAGCTCACAGCTATTTTTGCAGTTAAATAGAGCAGTAGAAAGTAATCACATCTCATGGCAAAGCCGGTCAAAGCTCATCTCAGACAAGCCGTGTAACAGAAAAACTACATAAGAAGCAAAGTAAATCCTTTTAAAGTCAATTGTGATTTAGGGAAATTGCATCATCTGGCAAAACTTCAATTCCATATTTATCAACTGAAATATATCTTGTCTAATCTAGTAAACAACAATACCAGGTCAAAGTAACTTTAAGACAAATGATTCTAAGCAGATTGTTCCCAATTTCATCTCAAAAAGAGTGCTAGAATTTTAAATATGTAGTATTTTTATTATAAATACAAATTTCTTATAATGTGGTAAATAATTCATTAATCCTGATTTTCTTTAGTATGTCAAGCACTTAACTGCTCTCTTTCAAAGGACTATTACTTGACTATCTTACAATAAACCAGACAGTTATTAAGAAAGTGTATCTATTTCTTTGAGGTTAGAATGTGTCTGGTTAAAGTTAATATAATTAAGGACTTCACACATAGTCCTCAAACAAAACTTGCTTCGGTAGAAGTCAATGATACGATGTATGTTAATTCTTTATTGCTAATATTAAGTCTTATGCATGCTGTTCCTTCAGGCTATGTTTTAACAAAAACATGCAGTGAGGCAGCCCTTGGCAAGAAAAGCAAGCTGAGCTGGTCACAAAATAGGTATATTTTAAGAGTTAGTGAAATATGTTGGAGACATCAACAGATCAGTGGCATCCTGATCAATTCCACTGTCAGCACAAGTCCCAGCTAGAGCCAGGGCCCAGAGAAGCTGCCTACATTTATACTTGTTTGGGGAGATACGAGAAGACACATTTTGTGTTGCTGCTAGGTGGCTTCCAGCTGCTTTTTGGTAGAAGTGAGGCAGAATACAACTGCTGGTGCATGTCAGGGTCTTGCCTTGACTTGTGTCAAAATACGTCTGGACATGCACACAGCCTGGAAATGTAAAGACTATTTCCAGGTTCTAGAGCCTGAGTGTAACCTAATTTAAGCAGAAAGTAAAGAATGGGTTCAAAAAGTTACTCAGAAATCTGAATTTCTATTCATGTTATTTTAACATGAACTGGCTGATGGCTGGGCCCAAAGAGTGCTGGGGAATGGTGCCACATCTAGTTGGGATCAATGTTGGGCCCAGTTCTGTTTAATATCTGTATTGATGATCTGGATGGGGGCATAGAGTCACCATTAGTAAGTTTGCAGATGACACCAAGTTGGGAGGGAATGTTGATCTGTTAGAGGGCAGGAAGGCTCTGCAGAGGGACCCAGACAGGCTGGATAGATGGGCAGAATCCAACAATATGAGGTTTAACAAGTCCAAGTGCCGGGTTCTGGACTTTGGCCACCAGAACCCCCTGCAGCAGCACAGGCTGGGACAGAGTGGCTGGAGAGCACCAGGCACAAAGGGACCTGGGGGTGCTGAGGGACAGGGACCTGAACATGAGCCACAGGGTGCCCAGGGGGGCAACAAGGCCAATGGCATCCTGGCCTGGATCAGGAACAGTGTGGCAGCAGGAGCAGGGAAGGGATTCTGCCCCTGTTCTCAGCACTGGTGAGGCCACACCTCGAGTGCTGTGTCCAGTTCTGGGCCCCTCAGTTTGGGAAGGACATTGAGGGGCTGGAGTGTGTCCAGAGAAGGGCAACGAGGCTGGAGAGGGGTGTGGAGCACAAGGCCTGTGGAGAGAGGCTGAGGGAGCTGGGGGTGTTTCTCCTGGAGAAGAGGAGGCTCAGGGGACACCTTGTCACTGCCCACAACTCCCTGACAGGAGGGTGTAGCCGGGGGGGGCTCGGTCTTTTCTCCCAAACAACCAGTGACAGAACGAGAGGCCACATCTGAAACTGCACCAGGGGAAGTTTAGGCTGCACGTTAGGAAAAAATTCTTCACAGAAAGAGCGATTGGCCATTGGAATGGGCTGCCCAGGGAGGTGGTGGAGTCACCGTCCCTGGAAGTGTTTAAAAAAAGACTGGATGTGGCACTGAGTGCCATGGTTTAGTTGATGAGGTGGTGTTAGGTCACAGGTTGGATTTTATGATCTCAAAGGTCTTTTCCAACCTAGTTAATTCTGTAATTAAATATCTATTTGACTTCATGTCCCTTCCTACAGGTGAATCTTACAGAACATTTCTGTGGCACCTTTACCACATGCAGCTCCTACAATGAAAGCTGCTGCCTTTCATAGCAGCTGCAGTTTCCAAAATTATTTGAATTGTCTCTCTGTTTATAAGGTATTGTGTTATTAGTCTTTTCTGTATAGTTTCAGATCAAATATGCAATTTCTGTGCTGTTTAAATACATTACATAAAAACCCCCACAAATATAATGCACACAATATGAAATTCCAAATTTAATCTATCCCAAAGTTTCGTAATTTACCTTTACTGGGTGTATACTCAGTGATACATTTCTTAATTATATAATGCAAACAATTATTTTCCCCCTGAAGCCCTGCTTTTTCCACCAAGCCTTCTCCTGAAGGACTTTGCCATTGTTGCATACAATCCACCTAATAAGCACATTCCTCCCAACAACACTTTCTCAAAGCCTTTAGGACTAATTACATTTATAAGTAACCAGCAAAACACACCTACTGGCAAAGACCACTGGTGCAGGACTGGATTTCATAGCCCTAGCAAAGGTGAGCTCTATCCAACAGGCTCCACCAAGGAGCAACACAGCTGCAAAATACCTAAAGCAAGGCCAAAATTCAGCCCTTCTCTCTTCAAAGCCAGCCTGTGTGTGTGCTCACACACCCTCCCTTCCTGAAATAGTCAATCCTTTTTGCAATGTACAGAAGTATATCCTCCTAATATTTGGAAAATGTCAGACTTTTCACATTTTCAAACCCTTCAACACTGCCATCCAGGCCTTCAGAACAGCCAAAGGGACAATGAGTTAGTTCTTTTTCAACAATGAAGAAATAGACAACTTTGAACACATTTTGAATGGATTTTGAAGGATCAGTGACCAACACAAAAAACATAGCCTTTTAAGATAGCAATTGTTCTTCCATCTGAAAGAAAAACTAATATATTGTTAGATAAACAAGAAGCTTATTTGCGGGTGAATCTTGGAAACAAAACTTTTATGTGATATCTAGATCATGTAATTTCTGTGAGTTGAGAATACTCCAGCCTATTCTGCTTCAATCACAAATATACCCCTGGTTTTCATCATTTATACTTCTTAAAGAGGAAAAGAAAAAAAAAGGCTTTTATCCTAGGAAACTATGCTGCATTTATTTTTATTTTATCATTTACTGTATTTATAGGCTGTTATCTTAGTCTGTCATTAGCAATTGGTGGAAAATTTTCCTATGCATAAACAAAGTAAGCCTTATGGCAATCAGTGCTATCTTTAGAAACCTCCGAAAAAATATTTTTCTCTATTCCTGCCAGAAAGCGTGACCTTTTTTTATGATACAATTTTCATTCGTATTAAATATTATCATTAGCGTTAACTCGTGAAAGCATGCAACTTTATTAACAAAAATTACATAAAGGCATTGAAATACATAAAATTCAACCCAAGACCACAGAACCCTAGAATAACTCAGGTTGGATGCCACCTCAGCAGGTTCTTTAGCTCAACCTCCTGCTGAAAGCAGGTTCAACTGAACACAGACCTGCTTGCCCATGGCTTTCTTCAGCTGGCTTTTAAAAGTTTGCAAGAACAGAGTCCACAGGCTCTCTGGGCAGCCTTTCCCAAGGTCTCATTGTCCTCAAGGTGATGTTTTTCCCCTTTATGTCAAGCCAGGAACCTACAGCAGCCAGTACTGGCTTTTGGGGTGTAACTCTGCTGAGCTTCAAGGTCAGACAAGCTTCAGTATGATCAGGGGCATGTGACCACATGACATGATGTGAAATAACTCATGTATTTTGTTGTCATCCTCGCACAGGGCTGTGCTAATCTCTAGACTCTTCCAAGTTTAGAATATGCATACTAAATTAAAGTACAACCAACACAGTCACCTTCTCTGTTCTGCACCCTTCAACCACGGACTGACAGATATTGTGCCTTATTTAGTCCATGACAAATACAGCAGATAAACTTGCAGTTGCATTCTAAAACGTTGAATGTATAGGTTAATCCTATCATACAATAGACTAGGCAGGCTAGAAATAAAAACATCCTTTCTGCATTTCAGTGATTGTTACAGTCATTCCAAAAAACTTCCCAAAACCTTAGGAGAGGCAGGACCTTGGTTTTAAAGGTGATGCTTAAATGCATCTGGTGATGCAAATGCTTCTGGTTGAGACCAAGAGCATTAAACAGAGAGAAGCCTTCAGTAAATACAGCTCAAACCCAGGCACTGAAACTCTATCATTAACAAATGTTTCCAACACTTTTTTCAGATACTCCCACCTCATTTTATTGGATTGACAAAGTTTTTCAGAGTTCAAGTATTAAACTGGGCACACACAGGATCTGAAGCCTCTCCACCCCACTTCTCTTTGGAGATGCTCCACTCAGACAGTGTTACTGTCCTACATAACACAGGGAAAGCATCCCTTGGTACGATTTGACTACAGAGTTCCAATGGTACTCTGTTACAGTCTCAGCAATTTGAAACCCAACACATTACAGAGAAGCCATTAATGGTCTGGGTTTTTGTGGGTTTTGTTGTTGATTGTTTGTTTTTTGTTGTTGTTCTATTTTTTTATACATTAAATGAAAATATTCAAAGAGTTGGTAAGGCCCATATCTAGAAATTTCATCCCTATGGCAGGAGCTGGCTGGCTATCACGTTTTAAAGCCTTGCACCACACATGGTATGCAACGAACCCTTCCCAATAAATGTGGAGCTCATATATAACAAGCATTTGTTGATATAGCATTGGTTGATATAGCCATTAGTAAATATTTCTAGAAGTCTGCATCCCTACATGCCATCTCCTTACCTGACACAGGAGTGGGAAGACACTGAAGGTGAAGTCTTAGCAGGCAAAGGGTTTAATTCAAAGAAATTAATTTTATATAAGGAGCCTAAACATCTTTGCTCCCTTTGTAAGCAGTGATCAGGAGATGCTGCTGTCAAGAGGTCTGTGACCTAGAAATCAAACTCTGCAGGTGTCCTGAGTTACCAGAAGGAATCCTTTCTTTTCTACACTGACAACAGAGCAGCACTCAGATGAATCTCTCTTCTCAAAATAAAAGGCCTTCAAAATTACAAAACCGCAACCCCAACTTTTGCTTGTTTAAAGGGTAATTAAAATATTAGGGTCTTTTTAAGCTGGTATACATGGAAAGCAAGATTTTATGAACAGCCCCACTGCTAGTGTTGATTTTGCTTTGAAAATTTTTGATAATTTAATACAACCTTCCAATTAGTCATGTGAAAAATGAACACAATCGGGAAAACACTTAAAAACATAGGATGAGTGTTCATCAGTGGCACAAATAAAACAAATGAGGGATAAATTTCCATGCCATTAGGGAAATGTGAATCCTTAAACAGTGTAATCTTAAGAGCTCAATATGTTCTTTTATAGCATTAATCTAACATCATCTTTAATAGTTCAAAACAGCACCTACACCAGGTTTCTCTAATTATCACTCAGAAGCAGCTTGCAAGCTGCTTGGTTGCTTTAAATTTCTTGGTACCACCTGTAACCCATACCTTAATCAGTTTTTTAAAACAGTAGCAATGTTGTAAAGAATAGACTACTTTCTCTCTTGGAAGGCAAATTTTTATTTTCGGAGGCTATTTTTAGTTTGGCTGGATAGTTAGCAGAGTTTTGGTGCCTGCAAGATTTATATAAATCACAGAAGAAAGTGGCTTAATGATGCAGATGGCACAGGGCTGTGGAATGCACACGCTGCCTGCCTTAAAAATGGTATAAAACGCATTCCTCTCACCATGGCATCCCCAGAAAACCTAAAAGGGAAAAATATCTTTGTTTCATTTGAAATTCAACTTATGACTTCAAATTTCTAGATACAGATTGCTAGTCTGTGCCTTTTAAGAGGTGCCACCCTGAAGGCCATGTTAAATAGGTGTCTGCATCTGGAGGTGGTTGTTGTACTGAAAAGCTTGGGGAGTAACAGTGGAGTTTAGCACCGAGGACAGTAGTGGACCTCCTTGAAACCAAGCTGTCCACCCCATTCAGGCTCAAGAGAAGGTCTCTATTTAGCTGCAGGTGACAATGGTGAATGCTTCAGATCTTATAATAAAGCCAGACAGATTGTAGTTCACAATTAAAGTGGGTCTGTAAGTTTTTGATTGTAAAAGTTAGAGGAAGACAAACTCAGGAGTTAAAAGACAAAGTTTTGGGGGTAAAAAAACTCTCAGGAATTACACATATGAAGTTTTGCAGAATGCTTCTGTTGTAGTCTGAGGAAAAAAAATTGTCCATAGACCAAAATTATATACAAAATTGTACCATAAATACATGGCATTTTTATAGATTTCTCCTATGAAAACAAGAATGGAAGCCACAAACTTGCCTGGTAGGTCACATTGCATAGAATATGAATGCCAAATTTTGAACTCCTAGAGAGAAGTCTAACATCTTCAGCTGCATCATAGTCACTTCTTGAGAAATGGGAATAGACCTTGAGAACTAAACTTTCCTCAGCTGGAAATAGGACTTATCTGACCAATAGTAAATGGCTTCATGTGAGCTACTTAACTAAATCATTTCACAGTCATTGGGAAAAAAACAAAACAATGTGTGTGCTAAACCTGATGCATATCACCAAAAGAGGTCCCTTTGACTCTAAGAGGAAGTGGGATGCCTGTGACCAGTCTTCACCTAGGTGAGAAGGATTGTTAGAAATAGGTTATATCAGCAGTAAATTACTAGGTTGTACTGAAACACTGCAGCCTCCACGATGTCTTCAGAGAGAAAGGAGATGAAAGGTTAAAGGTGACTCCATAGACTGCAGAGATTTAGATCAGTAGCTTAGACTAGATGTGTATTAAATGGCAAAAGAGATGAGATAACCTGCTCACCTCTAGCTATTTTTAACAGAGTACCATTAGTAGTAACACTGGGAATGGAGACATTAGTTACACTCTCCACATAGGAGCATGTTGTACTCAGGCTGGACTCTCAGCTTGTTTTCAGACTGAATAAGGACAGGTAACAACACAGAGTAACCTATACACAAACATCCATATTATATGCAAGATGGATGGTGTGGGCTCCCCCAGTTTGGATGCCTGCTTGGAAACATCTAGTACAGAACTACTATTCACAAAATCCTGAACATCAAACTGGTATGAGACATGGCAGATTCCACATCCATTAATTAAATCACTCAAAATATGAATACTCATAATTTTAGAGAAGAGATGGTGTTTTGAAAGCAACAGAGACCTCAGAAAACGTGCTTAGGAATTCTTCATTGATATCATGACCTCTTCAACACTTCCCAGACAGACATCAAAAAACTTGAAACACAACTATCTTCTAATATTTTCTACAAAAACTTTTAGGTAAGCAATTGATGAACTTTCATATTAGTAGTAATACTTAAAACCATTTATGCTATATTTATCAGCATTACTTTACCAGAAGGAGATACCCTGCATTCTCTGCTTTACACGTAACACTTTCAAATATGTTGGTGTATCCTTGTTTTGCTTCAAGTGCAGCAATGAGCTGTTGTTTTAATGGTTCAGCCTGGAACACAACAGAAAAGTCTTAATCTTTCATTTCTTGCTACAAGGACTTCACATTAACTTTTATCTATATCCTTAACCAGATGTAAATAGAATCTGTAAACAGAAATTATTTTGACTATGGAAAAAGTGATGGTCTTTTTGTTTAAGAATTCACAGTTAGAATAAATGTAACCCACACCAGCAAAAATATTGTAAAATTCTCATAACTAAGCTATTTGACTTGACATATTCTTTCTCAGTGCCCATTTGCACTGCACCTGTATGCATGAAGTGGCTAAACTGCAATCTGGTGTAACATTATAGAAAACGTGCTACTTCATTCCTGAGGCAGAACCCTCAAGTAACAGATGAAAAAACCACAATGTACCATTGTACAGGATGTTCATTATTCATGAAAGGATATGCTGCTATATTCATTGTTCCAAATTATAAGTTTCCTGTAGGATTTTGTTTCTAGATAAAAGCAAAATAAAAATTAGATTAAATTAATTTTAAGTATTAGTTGTAAGTATTTAAAAAATTATATTCTTTTAATCTTTTGTCTGACTAGAACCCAAAACATCTAATGAATTTTTAAAATACATTATTATTATGGATGATACCATACTAATTTGGGCATAGTATAGGCATTAGAGAATAGTGCTCCTTATGGAATACTCTTGATTGTATTCCTGCTATCCTATCAGTGGGTACTGAAATAATGAACAGCTTAAATAAACTAACTACTGCTTAGTTAGTTAATCTCCATAAAAATGTTACACTGTTTTACATGGGATTTGTGTTTATATGAAGATGGAAACCTTGGTTAAAGAAACAGAGACTTGATCTTAAGTATTTTTTCTGCTTTTTTAATTACTGCTTCAAGCTTTGTTATCAGTTGAACGGGGAGTCCATAGAAATTTAACATGTGCATAAAAGATTTCTGAAATTGTGATATTATTAGTTGCATTTTAAAATTAGTCCTTTCAAAGTTTCTCCACCTCACAGGGTAACATGCTGAGAAATTTGGTTTTGTAACATCTGTATATTAACATTTCCTTCTCTTTCTTTGGAGGGTTTTTTGTCTGCTTCTCTCATTCTGTCCTAATGAACTTTTATGTTGGTTTATTAGTCCATCATTTACAAATGGTGCCTGAAAGTCTTCATTGATGCCTGAAACTTTTACTGTGCACACGGTCTTAGAAACCAGCTCACAGAAACTTTGACAAGTAATATGATAACAGTAATTAGTACACCAAAGCTAGACTGATTAACAATAATGATTTCCAGACGAGAATGGATTATTCACTAGCGCCATCACCTCGTGTCCTACAGTCACTGAGCAGCACTGAGAAATGCTCAGCATCTGTTACCAGCTCCAACTATTTCCTATCATGCTGGAAGACCTCATTTCCTTCACCAGCTGCACCCTGAACAGANAAATGTCATAGAAGTCAAGTATTTAAGTACTTGGTGGGGCTTTTCCCCCTCCAGAATTGGTCCCCAAATATTGTGGATAAAAGTGGCAGTATAAATTCCTGAGAATCAGTCTCTAAAGCAGCACCAAAGAGAAGGAATAGATTGGGTACACTTCAAGGCAAAATGGCTAAACTGTCTAAGCACACACTGGAGGAAAGAAGAAATAATTTAGCCCCCAACAGCTCTGGGTAGGTGGATCAGATTTGAATTTGCAAGACTGATGGACAGCTGATCATTCATCCCTTGACTGAAAAATGTACTTACTAAATTTCCTTAAGGATGTTTACAAGTTGTGTCACCATCCCATTGATGTGAACTGTGCAAAGACCATTCCAGTACAGAGTGTTTTGACACAAAAAGGTTGGTTCCCTATCACAACACACACATAGTCCTGGAAAACAACTGATGGATTTGGATAGATGGAGAAGGACTAAAACTGTAAATATATTACTTAGCATCATAGACAGGGGTCATAATATATCTGTAAGAAAACATTTGTCAAGTTGGTGTTAGGGATTATGGCAAGGAGGAATTTTAAGGGCTATATTTGAAGGTGGATGATGAATTAACCTTATGTAAGTCCCTCCCAAGGACAGCAGACAGGACAGAAGAAAGCACAAAAGCATGTTTTTGGAAAATTTATAAACATTAGTGGATTTTATAAACAAAATTGCTCTCCCTTAGGCGTAGTGAGAAAACTAGAAAAGAATAAAAGTCTGTTTCTCTTAAAACAAACAAGCAAATCTCATTTTCTGTTAATGCAGTGGTCTGGCTAACCTAAAAAGAAGCATTTTAGGTCTGGATAGCTTAGACAGAAAAGTCCAGAAAATTGTTTGTGTGGTGACAATTTCTTCCCCTTTCCCTCTTTATCTTTACCCCACCTTGCATTGTAGAGGATGGCAAGTTGAATTTTGCCTTTTGCTGAAGAGTTCTGATTCCATCCCTCTTCAAACTCACAAGACTACACTATCCATAAATACCACACAATTCTGAGTCAGGATGCTATCATTTTATCACACCAAAGTTTTCATAAATGTAACTAAATATTCTTTGTGGCAGGAACTGCTACACGTTTTTGTCTAAGCCATAGGACAAAGGACTTAGGAAAGGGTGAGCCCTTTCCTGATGTCAATGGATGTTCTCTGACAGCATTGGGTACCCCCATCCTGCTCCCTGGCTCTGCCCAGTGTTCACACAGTGACCCTGCTGTACATGTTATCAGGCCAAGGTCATATTCCCACAATTCATCTGAAGGGCTCGGGTAGGAAGCAAATCAGGATTTAATTATGCATTGATAAAGATTCCTACTTAAGATCCGTGTCAACGTTATGTCTCTCCTTGCTTCAAGTACAGAACTGAGTTATACAATGTGAAATGGCCACAGTAAAAGAAATGGGGTAGATGGTTGCCAAGGCACTCTCCTGACAAATCCCTGCCTTGTCTTCAGAATGGCAAATGGAAGAGTGGCCTGCCACCTCTCCAGGCATGCCATGATGACTAGCACTACAGTGTGTCAAAAGCAGATGTTCCTCAGTCTCACCTCTTTGAACAGGCCTGTATGTCCTCCATCCTAGGCCTAAATATCCTCCAAAGTCCTAGCAGTCATTCAATGCCCTGAAGATATTAATGATGGCAGCAATTTCCCCTTCCCATTCTCCTGATTAAACAGAAGGAAGGAGGTAGAAAAAAGATGAGAGATGTAAAACTCCAGATGTTGTCGACATCAATATCTGGTTCCCCCAGAGAATCTGAACACTGAAGAAATGATGAATTACAGTGGGATCCCTACAGCAATCCAGATGCAATCATAATACCACTGAGGATGAATAAGGGCTAGCATTCATTAATGTGAATAGTAAATGAATTTATGACAATTTCCACCGGTCTTTTCAAAGAACATGAATACATCTGCAAGAAATTAAGATGACACAGCAGTGTAACTCATTCATTAATAAAGTCTGGTATTGCACATTTGTTGTAAAATTTGTTGCAACTGTTAGCAGGGGGTTTTAATTCTCTAAGTGTACTTTATTAAAACCATAACACAAATCTCTCCAGCAGAAGAGTACTAGCTAGTCTGCAGACTATTCTGTAGGTGATTTAATTTTTAGTCCAATCATACTTTGATGTAGAAACTGAACTTCTCCAGGTTTAAAGCAAGTAAATATTTAGTCATTAAGAATACGTGCAAGGGAGTTACAGTCACCCTGGTTTCTTTTTGATAATACAGCAATTAATTTTACATTATCAAAACCTATTAAAGGATCTCTCTGTGATCTGAGTAAGTGTGGAGGGAGAAATAGTAATATCAGAAAAGCAAACCCTAAACAAAGAGCAAACCCAATAATAACATACCAAGCTGTGATAGAGTCAGAGCAGTCACAGCTGTATTCCCATGAGTGTGGAGTCACAGCCTACACATTTTTAAGGACAGACTGTCAGGATACCACCTAGTCAATGATGAGGAGAAACAAAAGTTAGCAAAATACATGCATTTTAACTAGAGCCATGTGAAGAGTATCTATTAGCTGTGTATTAAAAAACATAAGCTAATACCTCACTAATGTACTTAGCAACAGTTCCTATCGAGCTGTGCCTCTCAGCTTTGCACATGTATCACTGTTAAATATACCTGATAAAAACCTTGCTACTGCAAGAATCCCACACTATGTATTTACACATCGCTGCACAAAGTGCATCAAATACCTACTGAGACAGAAGGTCTGCATTAGGGCATAGCATAGAGAATAAGACCTACATCTTAGAGAGATATATTTAAGTTTTCTTCTATTTATGGAGGAAAAAGTTGAGAGAAAAAGAAGTTATAAATCCTTGGCTTACATGCAACAAAATTCATCACTATAAGCTCAGTGTTTTATAAGCTACAGGGGAAAATATAATAAAGTGCAATACCAATTTAAAAGAACAATAATTGATATTGACTACAAATCAAACTAACAGCAAAGTTCATCCATAATTTAATG
This sequence comes from Calyptomena viridis, assembly GCA_013390005.1. Lineage (NCBI taxonomy): Eukaryota > Metazoa > Chordata > Aves > Passeriformes > Eurylaimidae > Calyptomena > Calyptomena viridis. The sequence continues at coordinate 459,849 of WEIV01004817.1, forward strand.
GCAAAGTTGTAATTTTTTTCAGGGTGCTACATTAGTGTAACTGAACAGATTTATATACATTGCTGAGAGCCAACACAAAAACATTTGAAAGATATTCAGTGAAAATTAAGAAAACAATATGAACGTTTCCCTGTGAACCTTTGATAATAGATGCAAATATTTGTGTTAACATGCTACTTATTTGGTATTTTTTCTACTAGTTATGAAGTATCATACTGTATGAGAAACACAGTGAGTACACAGCGAACAAACACAGAAATTAAAGTAGTCTTAGATCAGCCTTGGGCCTGAACCATCTGAAACCTTTTGCCTGTGTCCATGAATAGTGTTTACTAAATTCTTATGCCTTGGCATCAATAAGAGGCTTCAGCACAAGCTGACTGCGCAGCCACTGGGATTTTTAATGACCAATAAATTATCTGCTGCTTTGGAAAAGCCAGTTATCATATTTAATTTGACAGTCCCATGCAGGGTGAATTCCACAGACACAAACCAAATGTCAGGCCTCGAGACTAGCACACATTTCTCCAGATGCAAAATAGATACTCACCAGTTCCTCTCTCAGGAGTATGGAAAAAGTTAATCCCTCTAAATTATGCAAACCAAACAGTGAGTGAAGGCTTAAAGACTCAGCATTTACTTTTAACAAGTAAAGTATTAACCTCACTACTGCTTTTCACATCTGCTTTTTAATTTCTTTTTTTTTTTTTTATTGCCTTTCAGGGATATACAGTGCAACTGTTTTAAGATCTGCTCCTGAGGGCCTGCAGTTGGCACATCTTTTAGTGAATAGTAGGTACTCATTTCTCCTCAGGATGGTCACCCTGCCCCCTAAACGTTTATCATCCTCCTGTAGAGAGACTTGGAGCATGGAAAATCTTTTCCAATCCTACTCCTACTCAATTTTGCATCAAGGAAGACAGTAAGTGGAGAGCCTGTATCTCATTCAGATCTGCACTGGAACAGAAAGAAAGAAGGAACATCCACTGAACTCTAAGTGCTTTCCAGCTCTGGTTTGCATCTGTTACTAATGTATCTTTACATTACTGGATAGTTTAATAAACAAGGAAGTAAGAGCTGTCTGGTGAATCTGGTCCCATAATTTCAGAACTTTGTCCCTGGCTCTGAGACAAACCTCTTGGAGAGGCTGATGTATTTACACGATTCGTTTTCTTTACTTGCAAATTGAACTAACAACACTTTCCTTTGCCATAAGCCGTGTGTGGGGAAGAAGAGCTGCGTGTAAAAAGTTGGTGCCACTGGAAAGCGCTGTAATGGGGCAGCAGCCCTCCTGTCACTCCGCTGTCATGTGTCAGGGCAGGGACAGACTGGCTCTGTGCAGGGTTGCACAGGCTGGTACTGGTGAGCAGCGCTGAGGGAGTGAGAGGAGAGAAGCACTTGAGATGTTAAAATAAACTGCGGAGCAGACTTGGCCGGGCCCGCTAGCAAGAGTTTACTCAGAATTTGTGCAAGTGAACAACAGCCGCTGTCCCACATAATTAAAGGCTGCGGTACCACCGAACGCTCTGAATTACAGGACTGCGTCCGTTCCTCTCGGGCACCGCTCCAGGCGGCGGGTTAAGCACTGGGGAAGCTGCAGCGACGGGTCTGTGCCCCCTCGCCCGCCCTCCGCGTCCCGCCCAGCGCCCCGCTCCGCATCCCGCCCGTTCCGCATCCCGTCCGCTCCATATCCTTCCCCGCATCCCGCTCCGCATCCCGCTCCGCATCCCGCTCCGCATCCCGCTCCGCATCCCGCTCCGCATCCCGCCCGTGCTGCGGCCGGCGGCCCGCAGGGG
>WEIV01004817.1:461669-476852 GCA_013390005.1 Calyptomena viridis
GGGCGCCGGTGTCCGCAGTCCCGGGAGCCGCTGTGCGCCGGGCGGGGGGCGGCACCTGCCGGGACCGGGCGGGGAGCAGAGCCTGCCCGGAGTTACGGGGCGGGCGGTGATGAATCAGTATCTGCGTGGAAATGTGAGATATCCCTGCGGGCGCAGGCGGCGGTCTGGAGTTAGGGGCCGGCGGGCGACCGGGAGCTTTGGTAGGAAGCCAACAGCGGTGTCCCCCGCTCGCCCATCCCGCTACACCCTGGTACAGTTTGTGCTTCTAACTGTCCGTGCAGAATGAGCGTGAGGCAATAGGAATCAGGAGCAGTAACACGTCAGAGATGAATCGGGACTCTTCTCGATGTAAGGTGTCTTTTACTCTTTGTTTTTACAACCTTTTTTTTTTTTTGTATGGGAAAAAGCCTCAGGCTTTTATTTCAGGGAACGTTTCGAGATGCATTTTGCTGTAGAGCGGGTACTGCTGACATAAAGAGATTCCTGCGTCACTGTTAGAATTTATGGCTAAAGTGGGCACTTCACAACAGACCTTGATAACACGTTTTATTCACAGGTAAAGTTCTACTCTGTTTTAAAGACAGAGTGAATATTTGATGTTCAAGTCAGGGCTGAGGATCATGATCGTCATCTAAATTGCCATTTTGTCACTCAAGATCTTTAAACATTTTATAATGACAGATGTGGTTATATATTTTACTGTACAGGCTGGAGAAATCAAATCGAAGAGGTGAAGTGTCAGGTGAAGGTCAGGGTAATGCAGCAAAACTGTGAACTGAGATAGTTCCATGCAGCCTGTTAAAAGTGCATTACCAGAAGCTCTGACATCCTTTTGCTAACCCCGTGCTTTGCTGCATGTTTATATAGGAGCTGAGGCAGCTTAAAAAGGAACACCAGAGAACTTTCTGGGTACAGATTTGTTTAGTACAATGGGCAAGGTACAAGTGCTTAGAGATTTTTAGGCAACTGCAGCTGAGTAATTGAAACCTTTTTGGAACTGGAGGGCTTGAGGAAAGATTAGCTATCTTCAGGCACTATTAGTGAGTGCTCACAGCTATTAAATATATTCTATGAAAAATAGTGCATTGAAGTGGAGTCAAGTACAGTAAATATATGCAATTGCTCAAAGAGAAAGAAAGAATAAAGAGCTTTGTAAGCCTTTGCATTGTTAAGTACCTTTTGCAGTATTACAGTGCCAGCGTGAAGCAAACAGCAATAGCCAGAAAGCTGGAGGTAGGTTTTGCACAAACAGTGCCAAATATGTCAGTGGTGTTACTGCAATGTTTAAAGCAGGAATGGAGTATCAATTATCATTACTATTTTAAAAAAAGAAAAAACGGGGGGGAGGTGAGAGTGGGGGAAAGGGAGAGCCTGGCTCCTTGCAGTTCCATTCTTGTGGTATTCTTCCCCAGGCTCTGCATTGACGTCACAATGACATGGTGAAGCCAAAGACAGGAGCTGGGAACGGTTCTTCTGCTTCACTTTTAACAATTGAGTGAGTTTGCCACCACTCCATTCCTTCCAGCATGGCTAAGAGTGCAGAAGTGAAGTTGGCGATCTTTGGTCGAGCGGGCGTGGGCAAGTCAGGTATGTTTGTCTTCTGATTTTTTCTTCTGCTTGTCAACAGGTAACTTTTTCCTCTCCCTGTCCAGACAAAATCTTTGTACAGAAGGATATCTGTGACCTTATTCTTGTCAGGGAGGTCAGGATCAGGCCAGAAATTCTCTCTTCCTTTGGCTTTTCATGCTATTTTCTGCAGGTTCTCCAGAATAAAAATACTTTTATCCCTTTTTAAGACAAAGCCTAACAACTAAACAAACTTCCAACCCAAGTCAAACCTACTCCTCATGAAGTGAGTGGCAATATTCCTGCTTTCCAGTGGAACAGAATTAGTAATATTCAGTTTGTCTCTTCATAGCTTGTGCTGGATGAAGGCATTTATATTATGCTCCCTCTCCCCTAACATCAGATTCTCTGTTAAATATTAGATGACTTCTGTAACAGTTGTGATTGTGGTTGATTTCCATAGGAAATTTTAGACTCAACAGCTCAAAGAACTTTTGTTCTCAATGCTCTCCTGGATTTACCAGGAAACCAAGAAAATACGATGTGTAAAGTTTGCATTTGTAGAGATCTTTTGAGAAATAAACATAGTATGGTGAGTTCATGTGGTAGAAACACAAGGGGGAGGCATAAATGTTAAAAATCCATTTCTACAGACAGGCTTTCCTTCAGTGAGACAAGGAGTGTAGTATGAGGGTTGCAGGCTCCCTCAGGTAGTTCAGAAGTGTTGCATTAACTGGACAGCTCCGTGACCACTCTTATATGTCCTTGCACCACAGGGATGAGGAAATAAAGAGAGTTAAGTCTAATCGTGCTCCTGTGCCAGTTTGGGAACTGAAAGATACTGTTTATTTTTGAAAAAATTTACACAAGAGAAGCCAGGAGATAGGATGTGCTGGTAAGAGCATTAGGCTAGACTCAACTGCTGTCAAGCAGCTCCAGTTCCCCAGAGTGACTGTTATATTAGACATGCCAAGGTTCTGTCCCATAAATGTATTATAGCTAATTTTGTAATGGGTAGTTTATAAAAGCACGTTCACCCAGAAGGTATTTTACCAGAACACTATCAGTGAAGTAGCTCTGTCAGCCTTCAGGAAAAAAGGCGTGTGTGAGGCAGAGGTTCTTGGAGATTATATTGCTTATTCAAAGACAATGCAGATTAAATTCTGGCTTTTTTGAGTAGAATACCTGAGGGAATGCTGATAATATACTGAGATAAGTTTAAACTGTTCCTTCTTCCCTGCTGTGCTCACCCCACCCCTCTTTTGTATTCATGTTTCACTGTCATACCTAAGTTTTGCAAATAACTTCCCCGGTTCTCCTTTTGGTTTATCTTACATTCAGTTGATGGTTTCTGTGGTTGTCCAGTCTTTTGCCTGGATTCAAAATAATGCAAAACAATGTTAAAGTATTTGCAGGAAAAAAACACTAAAAAAGAGTCCTCTTGCCCTGATATTCCTAATAGTTTGAGAGCTTATTTTTTAAAACATACAGAACTGGCTGTTAAATGCTCAAAGTGATACACCAGCATAGGATGGTGTAGAGCCTTTTTTACCTGTTGTATCTTTTTGTAGATTTCGATATACTAGGATTTTGTTGTAAATATGTTTTCCTGTAGTCCTAGAACTCGGTGGGAGATAAAAGATATGAAAAGCTAATGAAAACATCCTGGTCCTTCAGAGTCTTCATACTCTCTCCTTTTTTTTCCCTTTGAGATGCAAGGAAATATTACATAAAATATGACTAAGGTCCTCTCTTTTGACTGTGACCATGCATGTGAATCAGTGTGTAAATGAAGGTGCAAATAAGGTGAAATAAGCACAACAAGGTGAATATAAGGGGATGGAGGGACCACAGACCACTATCAGCTACCTCAACAGAGCAGCAACTGTGCCTCCCAGATTCTCCAGCTTGCTTATGAAAACCTCTCTTGTATATTTCCATAAAAGGATCCAGTTTCAACAGCTCAGCCAACTCCAGAGAAATAAGTGTATGTGTGTGTGTGTGTGTGTGTGAGGGGCTGGTGTCTGAAAATACCTATTTGCCTGTAGCCAACAGTAAGAAGAGTAATAAGCTGTGAAAGTGCCATTACACCTTTGCTAAAACCAGAACTGGACACAAAGGAGTCTCCAGATAGCTGGGTTTGGTGGATATACCCTGCTAGATTAGTGTGGATAATGTCTTTTTTTTTTTAGTGTAACTGTGTAATTCCCTATCCCTGTGACCAGTTTGTAATGCATTGTTGAGACAGGGTCCTAGGACCATAGCTTGCTGGAGTAGACTTGGCCAGACAACTAAAAGATAAGCCAGACTCTAGAAGCAAGAATGTGAGGCAGAACACTGGAGCACAGTAGATCCATGCAATGAAAAGAAGATGTTGGGTGATTAATAAGGGCACTATAATTGCCAGAAAGTCATGCCAAAATATGGTCACTGGCTTGCTTTCTTGGCTTGTATTCATTTGCTGAGGAAGAGCCAGGCATTATGTTCTTAATCTGTAAGTGGCTTCACCACCTGACAGCATCTGTGAAGTTACAGGTACAGCTCCTCTTCCATTTCCTGACTGAGACTTGGGATGAGCAGCCATGAAGAAAGAAGTGTTGGACAATTAAAGGCGTCCCTCGTGCACTAGGAAAGTCAGTAGACCTGTTACCATTACTGAGGGCTGAGGAACATCCTTATCTCTTTGTTAGTGCTGGGTGTCTGGTTAAAGGGTTGCAAGATTCCTCGTTCAACAAATTAGTCCCTTCCAAGATTCTTCCAAACATGAGGTGGGAAACTAGAACACTGTTCACAAATCTGAATAGTGATAGCATCTCAAAAGAGTTACAGCCAGGGAAAAGAAAACTTTCTTGCTTCTTATCCAGTTTCCGCAGTTCAAAGGTTTGAAAAACAAACAGGAAGCAATAGCAAGTGTGAGCATCAGCTTTTCACTGTTCTCCATCCTTGCCTTTTCTCCTCCCACTTGCTGGAGAAGTCCAGCAGAACAGCTAATCAACTACCTGTCCTCTTTTAGGTTTTTACCTCAAATAGACCTAAACCTTTCAAACAGACAAAGAGGAGCAGACCAACTCACAGGAGTGTCCCTAGCTCAGAGGTACACTAATGGGCAGACTCATCAGGTATGAACATCCCAACCTGCTCTCATATAGTGGACTAGATGCTCCTCCATTCACCCAGTTCTTAATGTATAAAACTTGCATAAACATTGCTTTAAACTGGATGAAAAAAACCAGATGAGGAGCTCTGCCTGAGCCAAGGAGCACTTTGCAGCTGCTTCACTTGGGAAGAGGGGGAAATTCTCTGTGGGTGGGAAGGTACATTGCTAAGCCCTGCTATAGATAACAGGGCTGTACCTCTTGGGCTAGAGTCAAGCAGAACTGAGGGGGAGAGAGCTTTTAAAGTATTTTTCTTTATGCCCAAGAGGAGCTTGGATGGAGCAGAAAATTAAAGTTGAAGTTAATTACTTAAACAGTGCCGTTCAAATTGTTCTTCTGCTGAATCCTACAGCTTCATTCCTATGGTAACAAAAATTAGAATTTCCTAAATAGCTCCTTTTAAAAATACAGTAGTAGCAATTAATAAAGACTCAAAACCCTTGTTCTTCCATATTATCACAAGGTAGAGTACGTGCCCAGAAAACTAAAGAGGAGAGAAAATGTATGAAATATATGAACTACAAGGAAAAAATCAGAGCCTATACTGGATAACACTGCATGAATTATGATTCTCCAGCTCCTAACTCAGTTGCCACGAATGCTCAAAATATGTCTGCTTAGGAGCCTTTATATTTTGGCCAAAAAAGGAGACAAAGTCCAGCTGTAGCATATGGTATCCAACTTGCCTTTTTGCTGTGTGTGTGCCAGGCTGAATATTCCAAGTTTCTGCCTTAGCATATGTGGTTTGCCCAGCCATGGGCAGATACCATTCCCATGTGCCTGGATGGGCCATGCAGCTGTGGTAGAGGACATGGAATTGTGTGTGGGTTCTACTGGTGCTCAGGTAAAAGGGAAGATACCAAAGATCCTGGGCAGCTGTGCTAATCATTTGCTTATGCAATCAGGTACATGGGACAAAGGGCTGTTGTCACCTTTTGGTCCAGCAATAGCTCAGATGCTTCCATTTGGGAAAAAGGGTGACCAATAACGGGGTGAGTATCATCTGGCAAAGAGCTTGTCCTGTCACAGAAATTAAGATCTCACCAACTCCAGTCATTTTAGTGTCACAGGTGGGAAAGTCCTGAGCAGACCTATATGTGTATCTGTTGGCTTATGCTGTTTTCCCTGTCTAACCTAGGATGAAGGTTTTGAAAGTTCCTACAGAACAAATTCAAGCTACAGCCAAACCCAGAGGGGCCTTCAACAAACCTGTGTCTTGTTTTCATTATTTGGCAATATGTCTGAAACACTACCAGGGATCACCTCCCAATTGAAAGGTCTGGGCATGTGAAGAATAGAACTGAATTCAGCATCACCCCACCCTCCACTGGAAAAATTGTGTGGGTTACTGGGAAAGAAGCCCAAAGTGCATTTTCTACTTCACAAATCCCTGCTCAGATATTTTCCCCAACTAGTTTCATTTCAGGAACTTTTGGGGAAGAAACATGAGTTATTAAGGAGTGATTAGTTATCAAAGTCACGGCTCTGCTGGTAAGGCAGGGAAAGCTACCACGATAGCTTCAAAGTCTGTGCTATACCAGCTGATGTATTGAGGGAGGATTACTGCAATAAGGTGCCTCTGAAATCCAGAAATGTGGTTGGAAAGAGACTGGATTTTCTGTTGCAGTTTTTTTTTTTGTTTTTTTTTCCCTTACACTAATGGAATAGCCCAGTTGCCTTTTTTCCCTCTCTTCTTAAAAATGGCAGTGACAACCAGATGCTTAAGTGATTATTCAGTGATCAGGTTTAACACCCACTATATTAATTGTCCTGTATTATTTTGATAATACTTACTAAACACTCCCACTTTTTGCATCCTCTGACTTTATACTTTTCAACTAGCTCCAGGTTCTCTGAAAATACTGTGCGTGTGCATGTATATGTACCAGTAGAAACATAATAGTAATTAGTTCACTAATTTTGAGATTATTTCTTCCTCAGTAAGAATGCAACTATGTCCCCCTGCAGCAGGTAACACTGCAAGCAGCCAGTTGCATTAACCTGACAAATGCTCCTGTTCAGTGGATGATGCTGATTTCTTTACAGACAATGAGCCTTGGGGCCATGGATCAGTGGAATAAATTGTTGTCGCCTATGAACGTGTCTTCATGCTGGCAAAGAGATGGGCTGCTGTTGTAGTGGCCCCAAGACATGCAGTTTTGGGGTCAGGCAGGGTATACGTTAATCAAGTGCAGGGCCCTACTTTGATCAGCAGAACCTGCTCCCTCACAATGCTGCTTGAAAAAGCCCCACTGGCCTTACTGCATAGATACAAGATTTTTAGTTGGCAGTCTTTCTTGGACTTTCACAAAACTGCATTTGTTGATTCTTGTCTTGCTAGAACTAAGGAGGAGGAACAGGAAGTAGACATACAAGCATTTGCTCTGAGTGGCAAGATGGTTTTGCTTGTATCTGTTACTTCCTCCCTTTCCTCTGCTTATTTGCCTGTCCATGGTTCCCTATAGGCTTGTCTTTGGTGTAGAAAGCATTCATGTGCTGCCTGACATTTGATCTTCCTTCTGTCTAATCATGAAATAATAAAATGCATAATTTCTCTAACCAAACGCCAACATTGTTGCTTCAAGCATATCTGCCTCCCTTGTTCCATGTAGTTTAACTGCATCTGACATCAAGTCTACCTGCATCCCCTTTGAGCAGCTGTTGGCAGCTGTTAGAGCTAAGACTAGTCCTGCTGTTCTTTGTTTCTGTTTAGGTTGGGCTAAATATAGCCTGCTGTTTGATTACCAGGGAAGGAATGCCAGGAGTCAAGATTTATGTGTGCAGCACAAATTTTTCTGTAGGCCTGTGCCTACCCACCCCCTGCAGCTCTTGCCTTGATAGGATAGCCATCCTGCTCGCTCCAGTCTCCTGTAGTTTTGCAAAAGACAACTGCAAAGCTTCCTGGTGGAGTTCCAGGTTTCCTTGGTCGTCATTACTGTAAAGGCTTGCAGTAAAGGTTTTGATCAGTCTGCTGTTTCCACCAGGGCACTGGTCTCTCCCAGGCTGCTGACTTTACCAGGTCCCATCAGAAACGCCAAGATTTTCATTCTCCCACAAACTTGTTTACCTCCGTGGTATCTGGAGTCCCTGCCTACTCCTTGCCTTGCATTATACTTTTTGTGCCTCATTTCTGCCCAGCTGTCACCCTCACCTTTCCCCCTGCTAGTTTAGTAAGTGTTCTCTAAAGTCTGCATATGGTCAAATGGCTTTGTAATTTACATAAGAACTTTATATTTACAGTTGCGTTCTCAGTCTTCTCCCTTTGTTCTTCCTCCTATCTCTTGTTTCTCATGTCCCTCTCCTTCATTTCTCTTTGTCCACACTGTCAGTGCATCGTGCATCATTAAAAGCTCAGTGCACGAGATCCAGATGAGCTAATCCTGGCAGCAGCGATGTGATGCAGCAAAGAACAGTCACTCTGAAGTGGTTCCTGCTGTCCTAGAAACCATTCCCTGGCTTGGACTTTGAGGATGTTCCAAGCTTTGACTGCTCCAGGCAGTCATTGTGTGAAGTCAGCTTCACACAGGTTAAAAATGGGAAGCAGTGTGTATCTTTACCTAGCTAGCCTTGGTCATAGAAGTGGGTAAATGTGCCTATTTTGGCTTTGTGGCAGAGCAGGAGAAACAAGTTATGTCTGTATTTCTCAAGCAAACTTTCTTTTTCTACATTTGTCCTTGCACCACACTTAGGCCTTTTACATTTACAGCACCCCAAAATAAATAGGTTAGGTAAATAAAAAACTAACACTGTCTTAAAGTATGAGGATCAATGAAATGCTTTAGGCCCCAGCCGAGCCCTGGCTACGGGGCTGTGATTAGCTACTGTTGACTGAAAGGGTTTGTACCCTCTCACCACACGTGTGGCAGGCACTCCCACCAGCACGGTGAGCAGGAGAGGGGAAGAATTGCTGTAACATAGTGGTGGGCAAGGAAACTGTGGCATCCTCATCTATTTGCTGCTTTTATTTAAAGTCTGTGTTTGCTCAGCTTTGCTGAGAGTCTTTAATATACCCCCCACTGCAGGGGCAGGCACAACTTTGGGTGAAGGCACCCTTCAGCTTTCCTTCCCTCTCCACACACAGTTTATGGGGCACTGCCAGAGTGCTCCCCATTTCCACTCCACTCCACAGGATTCCCACTTCTCCAGCTCTCAACCTGGCCTGCTGTTTGAACACACATTTCTTTCCATTCACCTCCAAAGCAGCCCCTCCTGTTTTCATTGACTCCTACCTCTTCCTGGAGACAGAAAAATAACTGTGAAGCGAGGTGCATCTGTTTCTATTGCCTTTTCATAGTTCTGAATGGGAAAAGTCCTTTTCATGATTGTTTTCCACCAAGTAGAACATTTGTGCTGCTGGAGTTAGTCTGCAGCTGTAACAGTTTCTAATGAATTTCTCATGTAGGTGTTGGGAAATGCCATATATTATGGTAGTGTAGCTGTAGATAACTCACATTCTATGCATGCAGTATGAAAAGATGAATGGTGAGAGAAGCATGAAGCCCTGGGGAAGGAAGTAGTAGATACATTAAACATATGTGCAGCTTTAAAATGTCATAGAAAATGGCTGGAGTCTCCAGCTGCTATTCCAGAAATGTTAGACGGTAGTCTGCACACAGGAAACTGAGAGAATATGCTGAAAATATCAAGCCTGGTTTTGAAAGCACATGGAGCTGCTGACATTCACAGGTTGTTTTGCTGCTGCTGCTCTGGGGTCAGTAGAAAAGAAGCTGCAGACCAGCAAGAGCAGAGGCCTGGGGCAGCAATGCATTACCAATGGGAACTGTTTAGAGGAGTGCCTTGAAAAATTTTCAAGCTGGAAGGATGCAACTGGACAATGCATAAGATAAACTCTCCCAGGGAGGGAATTTGTTTAGTGCTTGAACAGCACTGTAGCTTTCCAACAGGCTGTGGGAACAGTGGCCCCCACCATGGCCATCCTGTAAGGTCACCGTGACTGTCCTCAGGTGGCCAGTATGGAAACTGAGGGGAAGGAAGGAAAAGCCAAATAGTCTCAGGTCACTAAGAGAATTGTGATTTGGGCACAAAAGCTCCTTTTCCCTGGTTTCTCAGATTTCTCTTCAGAGGTCTCTGCTGAGATCCTGATGGATGATGAGCCTGATGGATGGCTTGCAGGCTGGCAGCAGTTACCCAGCATCTGAGATCCAACTCTTTTTGGCCCTGTGGGATCCTTAGGACCCTTTATGGCTCACACACTGACGTTAATTATCGACAGCAAAATAAAACACAGAAGTAACACTTATTTTCATTAAAAACATATTTGGCAATCCTGTCTTTCACTACTTACCCAATAGGGCTTAATTTCATTTTGACCCACAGGACGACAAGCACAAAAGTAGCTTGTCTTTATGTCCTTTCTCCCCTTCATATTTGCCATCTAACTCTCAGTCTAACTATAATATGATCTGTCATAGATTTGCACCACCCTGCTCTAGAGAGCTGCTTTTATCTTTGCTTCTGCCCTGGGAAACAAAAATCCTACTCCCTACAGTGGTGGAAGCCAGTTATGCAGAGATGTCAACCATAATATCTTCCTGACCTACCCAGCAGGACCTGTGCCCTTGAGGAGCTTTACAAGCAAGTCAGAACTTCAAATCTGACATTCAAAGCAGAAAAGTGTAAGAAAGAATTAGAAGCCCAAAAGAGTGGGCTATTTATTTCTTCACTGCAGAATAAATAGAAATATGTTGAAGAGTCACCACAGAAGAATGCACTGTTAAACCCATGGGCAGCAGAAAAAACCCCCACCAAACCCCATACCCTGCAAAATGTGGGGCATGTGAGTATGAGTGCCAAAACAAACACCCTGTGTTAACCAACCTCAGTGGCAGTCCGTGAAGCCAAACACTGCTGCTTAACCCAGCTGGGTTCTTGTGGTTACATGCACTGGAGTTGGTTCTGCTCCAGGCTGAATTCCAACATGAAATAATTTAATAGTGATCCACAACGTGAGTTTGTCTGTTAGATCTATTTCCAGGTAAAGTTACAAAAAAAATTATCTCCAACTAAGAAAACCTGACCTTTATCTAGAAGAAGCATGGTAAGTCTCAAAAGATTATCAAAGGAGAGGAGAGAGGTATATCAGTGTTCTTGTTCATGTGTTTATTTAGAAAGGTATCTTTCAGACATGGGGTCTTGCACTTGTTCTGGCAGTGGGTGCCTGCTTACCCCCATTGAGGATCTGGCCAAATAAACTTCTTTACAAAGCTGGGAATGGGAAGTGACCTGCCTGCCTCCCACTGCTGTGCTGTGCTCACACACTCACCTTTCCCTTTGCTGTGAGAGGGAGCTGAGAAATTTGCCTTGTTCTCTGACCACTGTCAACAAATTCACCAAAGCAAGAGGATTGAGAGCTCTTGTAAGTCATATCTAACAAGTCCAACTGCAGATATGGCCCTTAAATCCACTCCCTTTATTTATGTTTACCTTGCTAAATGATAAGAACAAGAAGCACAGCAATTTTGCCATAAACATGCAGAGTCCTGAAGGAATAACCTCTGCCTCTGAAGAAAAGTTGAAGACAAGACACAGACAGCTTACTATAGTAGGCTGGGTCCTGGATAATCAAACATTCATAGACTTGTCCTATTGACAACTTTGTCCCGAAAGAAATAGGCTTGGGCATAGAACTGAGTAATCCAAGTAGAGACTAGCAAACATAGGTTGGCCATAGATGGAAAACCATCCAAACTGAGCAGGAAAAAACATATGCTTTTGATAATTGATGAGTGAAAAATGTAAATTCTTCCTTTTACTTGTCAGTGGAAGAAGGATTAGTTTATTAAGTAAGTAAGACATTAAAAGTAAATGACTGTGTTAGTAAGACATTAAAAGTAAATGACGCAAAAGAAAATGACAGAAAGCAATACAGACTCATTTTTTGCCTCAGAGGAAGTGCTTGACCCAAGTGGATGTTTGAGACCCATTTGGGGAGAGGCAGAACCAGCTGACCACCCTTCCCCTTACAACTGATTTTGTCTCAGTGAAATAAAAGCACAGGCTGAGACAAGACTTTGCTTTTAATTAATCTTCTGTGTTGCATGGTAATCTCAAATAACTACATCTCATGCAAGAATACTCTTCTTTCAGTATTCAGTGTAATTAAACCAGCATTTCTCACTGACTGCCACCATGCATCCTCAGTATTACTGTGATAATTTCTTGGCAAATTTTGATTGCCTCTGGTGAATTTTGTTTCTGACCTGGCATCTGAAACAGCCAAGTCCCTCTCATGAAAATAAACTACATCTATTTTAAACTGACTCAGTATGCTGTTTTCTTCATTAATTTTCTATTTAGGATCTAGCATGAAAGAGGCCCTTGAGATTTAAGTCAGCACCACTGTGGTGGAAATTCACATAGTGCTCAGTGTATGTTGGGAGGAGTTTGGGAACCTGTACTATAAGAAGTAGTCGTACATTTTAGACAGATCTTATGTACACTCCTGCAGACTTCTAGGACTGCATGGAAAAGATCATGCTCTATTTCCACTCTTTCCTGCTTGAAAAGGCAGACACATTGGATTCTGAACTAGGAAAGGAGCTTTGTCTGTTCTGTGTTCCTAGTCTCCCTCTGCAGAATAAACCACCAAAAGATAGAGGAATTTCTTTATCCTATTTTCTTTTCATGAAGAAACCTCAGTAATGTTGCCTTTTTCCTAGGCAGTTCTACCATCTACACCTACTAGCATCTAATGTCTGTAAAATCATGTGCAGTCCCTGATGTGCATGGTACAATAAAAATCAGCTCTAGAACAGTCTAGTTTGGCATTCCAATAAAGATGAGGCAAGAGACACCATGGAAAATGCAGAAGAACCTTAGAGCAATCTCTGAATTTCTAACATTTTACAAATATGAAAAGTATTGTGATTTGCCTGCAAGTCTCCAGACTCAGGTGGAAAAGCTTCGGTATCCTTAGGTGTCATATATCTCACCTCACATCAGCTCTGTATCTAAAAGAATTTTTAATCACTTAAAATAATTTTGCAAGGCTGATTTTATAGCATTTCTTCAATTGCTAAACATTTACTGAATAGTGGTTTCTAATAAGCTGTGAAAATGTTAATGTCATCAAGTTTGAGGAACTTTGTTGAGCATCAGAGTTCTGCAAGTATTACTTTCTGTTCCCAGTTCAACTGCACAGACAGGGACTGTCTGCAAATAGAAGCAGGGGACTCAGCAGAAGAGAATGACCTTCACAGCCAAGTTAAAATAGTATATTGCCACCTTAGATCCTACCTCTAGTTTCTGCACAGGTGGTAGCTGACATGCATGGTGTTCAAACAATGACCAACACAGAAGCTGGAACAGGGCTAAAGAAAACATGCTCATGATGGAAACACCTTAAAGCTTGATTGTGCACTGTCATTTTCTTTTCATTCCCATTAATACTGTTGCTCTTGGTGAAAATTAAAATGCATTTGTATTTTATGGATAACATAACAAAGGATGGAAAAATGTTTTTAGTTTCAAGCGTGAGCAGTCTGACATCATGTGTCAAAAGTACAAAATCATTTTGAATTTCCAGGACTGCTCTGTCCACTTTTGCAGGTGCCTCTTAAGAAGTCAGGGCTTTATGCTCCTGTAAGTCCATATTTCATGTGACATTTCAGAACAATTTGAACCTCCTGATTGCAGAAGTGCTCTCAGATTTCAAACTGTTCATCTCAGAAAAAAAGTTTACAGGCCAGTCAGGAACAGAGGGGGCTCAGTGTGCCTCCCAGAGTACCAAACAAATGAGAATAGTTCAGCATCTGGGTCACCAGTCCAGTTACACCTCTGTGGTTTCTGAAGAGTCTTAGGGATAGTCTTAATGCTTCTTTTGTATTTGGGAACAAAATGAATGTGTGTGTGGGGGGGGGGTCAGTATGAATATTGACCTCCAGAAAAAGTTATCTGCCTGAGGTTTTGCCACTCTGTGCTCCTTCTTTAGTTCCCAGTTGGATTTCAGGCTTTCTGAGGTGCAAGGCCAATGCCCCAGGGAAATCCACAAAAGCAGCCTGGAGAAGTGCATGAATGCGTGGAGGTGTTAGGTCGTTATGGGAATGAGGACTGTCTCTTGTATAATGCCTAATGACTGTTCCACCTTCAGTTTGTCCCTGTACCTTTCATATGAGGGAGAGAATCATAGAATATTTGGGGTTGGAAGGGACATTTATAGGTCACCTAGTTAAACCCCTGTGCAATTAGCAAGGACATTTTCAATTAGATCAGGTTGCTCAGAGCCCCATCGCTGGCTCTGTGTGTTTCCAGGGATGCAGCATCTGCCACCTCCCTGGACAACCTGTTCCAGTGTTTCACCACCCTCATTACAACAACGTCTGCCTTATATCTGATCTAAATCAACCGGCTTAGTTTAAACCCATTACCTCTTGTCTTATTGCAGCAGGCCCTGCCAAAAATGTTAGCCCCATGTTTCCTAACAGCCAGTACTGAAAAAAGCCTTATAGGTTGGACAACCTTTAGCACAGGGCAGAAATGTGCAGTGAAGGCAATGATACCAGTGTGTGAACTCCTCGTATGACTCAAGGATTTCCGTGAAGTACCAAGATATGACCAGAAAATTTTGTTACCTCAATTCAACATCATAGCCACTGCTTCTAAAAAAAAATGTACCATTAAAAAAAGGGTTATTTACCAGCTTACTGGAGGAGGACTTACACCACCGGTGTCTCCAGAAGCTGAGTCACAGCAGCTCCCATGCATTTGAAAGAAAACACTGTTGTCACACAGGTAGTGCACTTGGTACCATACTTCAATATTAAATACCCCTGAAGAAATAATGGCACTAATAAGAGATTTATGCATGGACTGTCTCTACCACTAGGCAGTCAGAGCCTTTTAGTCTCAGCAGTGCAGAACTTGTCCAGTTTTAGCTATCTCATGAACCTTCTGGGATTTTATTCTTCATGGAATGATTTCCCTGGTGACAAACATTTTATGTCCTTAACTGCAAGGAGGTTAGAGTAGATTATTGCAGTAACCCTTTGTGACTTGAAAAATATGATCTTGGTTACCATGACTATATTAAATGAAGAATTTTTCCCTGATACTTAGTTGCCTTTTTTTTTTCCCCTTGGGCTAAAACACTGCTTTAGTCATGATCTTCTCCTTTGGGCCAGTTGAACTTTCCTTTTTCTTAGCAGAGTTTGTGTTCTGTATATCTGTTTGTTCTTGCATGAGGAGCACCATCTTCATTTTATGAGAGAGATGATTTTCATAGTAGTGTTATGAAATCTCTTCTAAGAATATTAAGTATTTAAGAAAAAAATATTGTAACTTTGCATATTTGTTTTATTTAACATACAAATTTATGGCACTAAGTTGAAAGCATTAGCCAAGTCAGTAATTGTATTGACAAATAGTGTATTGACTGTGCTACAGGGGCATTAGTCAGAAATTGCATTAAAATGAACATCACGATCTGTGCAAGAGTGCTTTATTT
>WEIV01004817.1:487066-521214 GCA_013390005.1 Calyptomena viridis
CTGAGGAAATTAGATGAGATTTTTTTTTTTACTGCTGTTTCCCTCCTTAGCCTACAGATTAGTTTTTTCTTAATGTATTTTAATATCAAAATAATTTTCTTGTAAATGAAAGGGACCATAAAGATCATCTCTGAGAAAAATGTTTGGAGGCATGAGCATGGCAAATGCCTCTGTTTCCCAGGGAAGAAAAAGCCATCAGTCAGAATATTTTTAACTAAGGAGGTTGTATCTTCACCTGTACCTTTACCATGTTGTCCAAACATATGACAGTAATGCCAGTTGGCACTGCCTCGGAGCAGAGGGTTGCCACATTTGGTACCTGACCCAGGAATACACCAGGACCCTTCCAAAGGGCACGAAGCATATTGTCTTCTGATAGAAGTAGAATATTCTGCTCTCTGTGTGGTGAGGGACAGGCTCATGCACTTGTTTTAAAAAAGTCTGGAGGTTAGAAAAGGTTTCTTAATGGAATGTAGGAGACTGAGCAAGTTGGTTTAAAGAAAATGTTTTTCCTCTTAGTCCATTTTAAACTTTTTCTCTGTTTTTCCCATTGGCAGTGAAGAACTCATCTGAAATAGCTCTCCCCTGTAGAAACTTCTGTTCCAGAGAATGATGTGGTGGAGAGAACATCTTCATGCAATTATTAACCCCTAAATGTACACCTAATGCCCTTTTCCTAGGGCAAGCAGATGGGTTGAAACATTAAATCTACCTGTAAGCATCAGGGTGCAGTAAGAATTAGGAATGTTTCCTTTCCAGCTATAGACCAAAACCAGATCTTAAGTCACTACAAAGCAAGGAGTAACAGTAAAAGTGAGGTGCTTTTTCCTTAAGTGTGAAGATTTACCAGTAACAAATACTATATACATAGCCCCTGCTCCACATAGTTTAGTCAGGACAGCATAAGACAGATGACAATTTAGATATGCTGCCTGTGCCAAAGGACCTTCATCCACTATTTCTGCCTGCATCACAGGGCCTTTGCAGCTATAGGTCTGTCAGAGAAGATGTGCAGAATTTGTTATGCTAATGGATAAAGATAAGTAAGCACAACCTTAGAAGTGCATTAAACCTAATTCATCTTCAGTACACTGCAATGACAGGCAGCTCTGAGTTGAGCACATCCTGCAACGAACTGTCCTGGCATTCCCAGAAGGCAAGGAAGTTTCTCTGAAGTAGGAAGAAATAGTGCAAATTTGGAATGTAATGACTACCCTAGAACACTACTCTGTACAACTGTCCTGATTTTAAACCTAATCTTTTATGATTTAGTTGAATTCTCTTTCAAGTATTTGTCTTTGCTCAAAATACAGCTCCAAGATCTCAAACTGTGTATCTTTCGTTTCCCACATCATGAATTCAGAAATGAAACACAAGTTTACAGTATTGTGGCATCAAATGACTCGTGGAACTGTCAAATTGAAGGTTTTGCATCCTGGTTTATAAGCCACAATGATCATACTCCCTTCCTGAAGGGGCTGCAATGCCTTATGCAATTTTTATTACAGTTCTGCAACAAGATTTGCAGGGATGGTTCAAGATAATGAGATGAAATTTTCTTGAGCTAGAGCTCAAGACTGCAGGATTACACTTCATTGTTGCTTCAGGTAATGTCACTGAGATTGTCAGGATTGACACTGAAATGTGTTGAGGCTGAACTCAGTAAAAGTGCCCGTTTCTTCACTGACTGTGATGAGAAATGGTGCTGTATCAGAAGCAAGGCAAAGAGACATTGATCTTTCAGACCTCTCACACCAACTTGCACCTTGTACCATCATTTAGGTCTTCTCTAGCAAATATATGACTGAAGCTATGTATAGCACACCAAGTGTATTATTGAGACAGACTGTCTTCAGAGAATTCTTGTGCTGCTAAGCTCCAAATGTTCTCCAGATTTTCTAGATAGCATGTGGTGTTTATATGCATGTGTTTTTGGTGGCTGCTGGATCAAAATACAGTACCAGCGGCTAACAGATAGTTACTAGATCACATACTAGGGTACACTGGTGTACAAGGAAAATAGAATTATAAGATCCTGAAAAAACTTTGATTTATTCTGTATCCCGTAGAAACAGCATAACATTTTTCTTGGAGAAGGGCCACTCACAAATAAGTCAAGCCAAAAGTCTAGAAAAACAGCAAAAAACTCACTGACTAGTTCAGGCCCAAATACTAAGCCTCCGGGACAGAACATTTTTTACCTAGGAAGGTTTCTCAGTGCTTTCCATTGACTGCAGCCAAGCACCACCTCTGTTTTCATTGCATCAAATAATTCACATCCCTTTAAAACATAACCTTTCTTAGGATCTGCATGTTGTTAAAGTCAGACAAGCAAAGGACACTCTGTAGTGAGAGCTGCAACTCTTCACCTGGAAGTCTTCTTGCACACCTTCCCTCGCTGACACTGTTTTCCTCAGCCTCCTCTTCAGTTCCTAACTGCAGTCCTCTCCTGAGCTCTCTCATTATTGGAGCTACCACTGACACTGCAAGGAAGGAAGTTACAGTGGTGACAAGATCAAGGAGGGGTTGTTTTTGCCTTGGCAGGTTATGAGCCATGTGCGTGTGAAGCTGCTGCTGTGGGCAACACTTTAAGTGGTGAGGGTAGTTATTGACATAGATTGTATTCTCATCTTGTTCTCCAAAGCATGTAGGAAAGGCATTGGGAAACAAGTCATAAAAGGGGCTATTTGGAGCCTTGAGTATGAATAAAACAAGTTGGAGCAGAGCTAGATAAAAATAGGAAAGGCCTGACTTACACAGTGGGAGGAGCCTTTAAAGTAGAGTTGCATATGGGAAGTAGGTCACATATAGTTGTGTTACAGAATTGACACTTTCTGTATAAAAGCCATATTTCAGGAGCAGATTTTCATTAAATTGAGTTTAAATGGATTTCTTTACTTCAGTTAGACTAACTCCAGAAAAAGAAATACTTTTAGCCCACAAGTTGATCATAAATGCTTAAATTAATAAAAACCACTTTATTCTCTAGAAGTGTTTCATGTTTACACATACTTTGTTTTCAAGGACAAGCAATCTCCCAACATTTGTTGCCAGTTTAAAACCAAAAACATTCAACTCCTATAATACCACTCACTCCTGCTCCACACCAAAAAAGCCCAAAACCCCTCCAAGGGAACAGCTAGAGCACCTGAACTTGCTTAGTCATGTTCTTGAGCAGAGACCACTAATTAAAGAAAAAATTGATGATATAGTACTTTATATCTTATAAGAATATACAGTCTATGTATATAGATTATATAGGTATATAATCTATATATATCTTATGAGGATATAATCTGTCCTTAGAAGGATAGATAAATACACAGCTGTTCACAAAAATGGGCTTGAAGCCTCACTGGCCACAGTTAAGGATATATTAAAGTCACACTGCTACAAAATAAAATGGGGGACACAAGTATCCCGTGTCAGTATTTGAAAGGGATAGGTGTGAATTAAAGCTTTAGAATAGATTTTTCAGACACAAAGCATCTTATTCCAAGGCTTGTATAACACAGCTTTATGAAAAGAATTAGCAACAAGCTACAGTTCCATGCTTAGAAATACATGATGTTCCAACCTCCTCCTTAAACTTATTGGTAACAGCAGTATCTTGATTCCTTAAGTGGGCAACCAGTGGGTATTCACAGCCCTACTCACTCCTATTTCAAGCTCCTTGACTCAGGAAACAACTCCCTAGCAGAAACCAACAGCAGTAGATTTTGGAGCTTCACAGAAGATCTGTTATTTTCAGCACGCCTTGTTTCCAGCTCCATGCATTTACAAAAGTTAACCATAAAGTGATTTTCTTATTTAAATAAGTCATGGTTCATTTCTGCCTCTGTTTAAAATCTCATGCAAGATGAAATGTTAAAACTGACAAGCTTGGAATGAAATATCAGAACATTCCCTGACCTTGTCATCGCCATTCGCTTTTTACTTTTCTGTGCAATGAAAATATTTTTTAAGAAAATTAGCATATTCCCATGAAACTTGGTTTTCATGAATTGGCATTTTCCAGGGGGGAAAAAAAAAGAAAAAAAGCTAGCTGGAAATTTTTCAAGCAGCTCTCTACACAAGAAATGCAAAGCAGAAAAATTGCCCCAGCCAGTCCAGTTTGAATTCCCCAAGGGATTCTGGTGGTGATTGCAATGTACATCGATTTCCAGCCAAAGCAGAATTCCACTGTTTCAGGGGTGAATCAGGTCCCAGACAAATGCTACAAGGCAGATCTCATAACACTTTCCCAGGGTTCCACAGCCCTTATCCTCCCTCAGGCAGTCACCTGCTCCCACATCAGGCACACAACCAGACACTTCACTCCTTGTCTTTACAGACCAAAAGTTTTGTCCCTTATGGAATGAGCAAAGTGGTAGTGAGATCTATCTAGCTCTGCCAGGAGAAGCTAGAGGAGTAGAAGTGCTGGACATGGGCCTCTGCAACCTTGTAGTACTCCAGGCTCTTTTATCATGATTCCTACTTCATCTCCACTTACTGAATTACTCCACAGTACCTGCACCTCACAAATTTCTGAGCAGTTTTCCCATTGTATTGGGTTTTCTGTGGCCAGGTTTTGGTAGCAGTGGGGAGACTCTATAGGAGGCTTCTTTGAGAAGCTGCTGGAAGCTTCCCCCATGTCCAGCAGAGTCAGTGCCAGCTGCCTCCAGGATGGATCTGCTGCTGGGCAAGGCCAGGCCAGTCAGGAGCGACAGTAACACCTCTGTGATAACATATTTAAGAGGAGAAAAAGAAAAAGTTAAGAGGTTAGATGAAGATGGCAGCCAGAGCAGAGTGAAAACATGTGAACAACAGTGCAGACACCAAGGTCAGTGCAGAAGGAGGGGCAGGAGGTGCTCCAGGCACTGGAGCTGAGGTTCCCCTGCAGCCTGTGGTGAGACCATGGTGGGGCAGCTGTGCCCCTGCAGCCCAGGGAGGAGCACAGGGATACAGAGATCCCCCTGCAGCCCCTGGAGGAGCACAGGGATACAGAGATCCCCCTGCAGCCCCTGGAGGAGCACAGGGATACAGAGATCCCCCTGCAGCCCAGGGAGGATCCCACACCAGAGCAGGTGGATGCTGGAAGGAGGCTGTGAGCCATGGAGGCCCATGTTGGAACAGGGTCCTGGCAGGGACCTGCTGACCTGTGGGGAGAGGAGCCCACTCTGGAGCAGGATTTTCCTGGTAGGACTTGTGGCCTGTGGGGGACCCACAGTGGATCAGCCTGTGCCTGAAGGACTGACCCTGTGGAGAAGTGACTCGTGTGACAGCAGTGCCTGAAGAACTGTCTCCCATGGGATGGACTCACACTGGAGCAGTTCCTGAAGAACTGTCTCGCATGGGATGGACTCACACTGGAGCAGTTCCTGAAGAACTGTCTCGCATGGGATGGACTCACACTGGAGCAGTTCCTGAAGAACTGTCTCGCATGGGATGGACTCACACTGGAGCAGTTCCTGAAGAACTGTCTCGCATGGGATGGACTCACACTGGAGCAGTTCCTGAAGAACTGTCTCGCATGGGATGGACTCACACTGGAGCAGTTCCTGAAGGACTGTCTCCTGTGGGAAGGACCCCACAAGGAGCAGGGGAAGGCCCCTCTCTCTGAGCAGCAGCAGAAACAACAACTGACCATAACCCCCATTCCCATCCCCCTGCACCACTGGGGTGAGGAGGGAGAACTGGGAAGGAGGGGGTGGGGAAAGGTGTCTTTAAGATTGATTTTGCTTCTCATTCTTAAGCTCTGATTCTGTTAGTAATAAATTCAATTAATGTCCCCACTTGGAGTCTGTTTTGCCCATGACTGCGATTGGTAAGGGATTTCTTATGGTCCTTAACTCATGAAACCCTTTGTTATATTTTCTCTCCTCTGCCCATTTGCGGGGGGGAGTGAGAGGGTGGCTTTAATGGGTACCTGGCATCCAGGCAGGGACAAACCACTACATCCACTCACCAAAGAGCATCCCCTCCAAGCTTAGACTCAGCTAAGCAGCCCAGGGCTTGCAATTTAAAGAAGTGCTGTAGTCAACTGACCTGCATCACCTGGTCCCCTATTTTCCCACAGCCACAGACTGCATTTCCCATCAGGGCTTTTTCCTGTGCTACTCGTAACCACCCTGGCAGAGAGGATGGTGGAGAAACAGCTGCCCTGGGGCCAACTGGGGCAAGTGACAGGGCAGATAGAGTGACAGAGCTTTTGACAGAGGCTCTGCAAGCTCCTTGGCAACGCTTTACTTGACAGGGTGCTCCAGAATGAAGCAGATGGAGAGAATCCATAACTGTGGGTCACGCTTCACAATCCAAGCCCATCAAAATAGTAGGAAGTAAATACCAGCAAAACTGAGTATGGAACAATTTGGGAGAGCCTATTAGCTGTGCATATAGTTTTGACATGTACGACAGTGGACTGCCTGGTTCCAGCTTCTGAAATTGAGAATAATATACCTGAGTGCTCAGCCAGAGCCCAGAGTGAATTCCTACATCCTGAGAAAATCAGCATGCCAAGTAAATGCTATAGTGCTGAAGTCAAGTTTTTAAAGCTGCAATTTAGTTCTTCACTCTTGATGAGGAAAATTACTTATCTAAACATAAACTTTCAAAATTACAAGCTGTGATCTGGAATAAAAGCTGTGTTTTGGTGATTTACAGCTATGTTTGATACTGGCCTTGCTAATGATTTGATGTTTTTGTCTGTGCAACCTATCCAGAAAAAGCAAAATATTTCAGTTTTAATATTTTATTAAATATTATTGAAGGAGAGCTTATCAGAGAGAGTTTATCAAATGGTGCCCTTCAACAGAGTCAAGAGGAATCCTCTCTGCTTGTGCAGTTATCTCAGGACATGGCCACTATCACTCTATTATGCAGTATTCCCAGTGGGCTGGAGATTTAAGAAATAGGTTATATATTGAAAACCTGCCAGTATTCTGTTTCAGTTTTTCATAAATCTTCATGGTTTTATTCCTATTTTTCCTTTTTACTTACAGGAATGGTGGAGCATTTCCAAGATGGAGATAAAGTAGTCTTCTCATAACTACTTTGGCGTTTTTTATTAGATTTGTATTTCAACATACAGCCTTGTACAAAGAGTCAACAAATGGGCTCTGCAGTATTTATGTCCTGTATCATTACACTAGGAATTACGCTGAACTGAGGCCTTAAAATGCTCCACTGTATATAAGCAAATGTCACCTTTCAAAATGCCAGGGAAGGGAGACGGTTTGTAAATCTCAGAGAGACACTGTTTCTTTGAAATTAAAGAAACAAAAGGGAACTCTTTTGTAACTAATCTTATTATAACAATATTCTCTTGTGTAGGAGATTTTGCTGTTAAAAAAGTATTCAAAATTTTCACGTAACTTTATTAGAAAGGAACACAAAAAATTATTTTGATTGTATTTATCGAAAGTTTCAGAACATCCTAAAATAATTTGGAAGTCTTGCAGCAATACTCTTTATAATGAGATTTCTGGGGCTCTGTGTCTGCTTAAACTGGAGCATAGAGAGGAAAAAAATCACATCAAATTTTAAGCAGGCTTTACTGAGCCTGAAATAGGTTTGGGTTGAGATGGGAATGTAGTTTTGTTTCATCTGTATTGTAATGTTAATTTACACATTTTATGAGCAAATATTTTTCCCTGCTATATGTCCATTGCAGAGAATACCATCTAGGTATACATGGGTCCATTTTCCTGTGTATTTTGTCAGTGTATTTTATTGGAGGGTATTTTATAAACATTAGCACATTTGACATAGCTTCTCCCAGGTAACAAGTGACAGGATGAGAGTAAATGGCCTCAAGTTGCACCACGGGAGGTTTAGATTAGGTATGTAGGAAAAATTTCTTCACTGAAAGGGTGGTCAGGCAGTGGAATAGGCTGCCCAGGGAAGTGGTGGAATCACCATCCCTGAAAGTGTTGAAAAGGCATGTGGATTTGGTACTTGGGGACATGGTTTAGTGGTGAACAAGGTGGTTCCTACGTTAACAGTTGGACTCAATGGTGTTGGAGGTCTTTTTCAGTCCTGGTGATTCTATGATTCCATGAATCTTTCCTAAGCAGGGATGCATTAATATTAGGGGTTGTTCTATATGACTGGACTTGGGCTGCTTAGAATGGTAATTCATGGATTTATGTGGAATTTGGAATTGCTGTTGCTCAAAAAAAAAAAAAGTAAGAGGATGGTATACAGTTAGAAGACCATAGAACTTGTCTAGTAGAATCGTAGTACAGAAGATTTTTTTCTGTATGTGCAAGGGTTTTGGAATATAATGATTGTTATTGAGACAGTTTCTTAAATATGCTTTGTGTTTAGTCTTCTAATCTCACATTAACTTACTGTAGTCCATTATTTTTTATGCTGTAATTCTGTCTCTAAGAAACTGAGAGGTGTGAATTTAATTGCACATGAAAAACAGGTCTAATTAGTAAGGGAAAAGCAATGAGGGGAAATACTTCTGAAAAAGTGTGAATTGTGACAAGAAAAAATGTGGAATGGGAAAATGTGTGAATCCAAACATCCCATTTCACTATTGTCTTTGTGATTCTGATTTCTTAAGGGAACTTCAGTTTTTTCACCATCACTCTGTTGTGCTCCAGTGAGCCATCTGTCTCTTATTTTAATTATTTGCTGACCAAACTCCATCCAAATTCGACAAATAGCCATAGTTATCTGAAGTATATTATGTTCTGATACTGCACGTAAAGCCCCAGTTGAAGAAATTGTTCCTTGTAAGCTCTTTAGACATTTTGAGCTTAATCTTGGAAGCCACATCTGAAGAGAAACCAAAACCTGGACTCCATTATTATCCCTCCTCCCAGATTTGGTTGCTTCTATAGTTGTAGCAGCTCAGTTCTCAGAACACCAGACCAGACTGTGTTGGGTGCTATGCAAATACAGACCAAGAAGAGCACAAGAAAAAAGATTGTCACGAGAAGACTAACAGAGTAGAATCATGCCTAGAAAATAGTTCTGGAGTAAAATACATCTAGACATACAAACGAGAAACAAAGCACTGGCCTGGAAAAAAGATAGCTCTGACAACATCTTGGACTGGACACCCAGCAGGCTTTTGTATTTGCATCCCATGATATTCACTGGGTCCCTGTGGGGTTAATCATCTGTAAATCGAGCTGTCTCATTCCTTCTTCCATACAGCTCAGTCAACAGCTGATTGACTGTAGGAGAAATGGTGCATGGAAGATCTTTATGCATCATGAACCAGTTCTGTCCCATGCCTGACAGATCCCCCACCTTCCTGGAGCCTGGCTCTGCATTCACTCTCCATTTTCACTTGATCATTCTTGATGGTCACGTATGGCTTGGATGTCACATTACTGTGGATTCACATAGTGTAGCAATTCTGCTGGCTTTATACAACACAGCTGCAGATGGAAGGGCAGAGGGTTTCACTTTTCCCTGACATACAACCACACAGCTCAAAGCCAGACCGTATCTCCTTAACCATCATGCCATTTAGTGGGCATTAAAGACCATATCAAAGAGAACTAGTAAGCTGTAAATGAGAAGGCAGAAGGAAATATTTATTAAAAAAATTATTCTGATCTAAACATTATCTTCCACAAGAGTTAGTAGGGCAAGAGATGATGATGCTTGCCATTCCCACATTGATTCCTATTTCTAATACAAGAAGTGACAAAGAACTGCACTTAAAGGATGAGTCTATGTGCAACCCTTTTTATATTCCCAAAATGAACCAAATGGTGAATTAGAAGACTTCATTTGAAATTATTTTCAAGTGCTGAATTCAGCTGCAGCCCAAAACCTGAATTTGTATGCCAAAGCATATGCCTCTGTTAAAGACAACTGTAGTTAATTATTCAGTCCATGAACTGCAATGCAAACAGGCCTAGAGATGCAAAAGTAATTTCATGCTTGTAAGTAAAATTCACCAGGACTGAGTAAGCAGGTGCAGCCCCACCAATTTAAGATAAATAAGCTCTGCCAGGCCACCAGCAAAATTAGATCATTATTTAGCGTGCAGATGGCAGGAGGTTTTGGAAGAAATGGATCTGGTTGATTTGCTTTTCATAGCAGTTCTAATGTAATGTGCAGCTATATGCTGTGTACTTACTACAACTTTGACTTTATTACAGCTGTTCATCTTTCTAGAAATGAATAGTTCCAGGCCATGGTAACAGATGATACACAGACTGTTTCACTGATTCTCAAAATGCTGTAAATGATAACAGCCTAGGATGCTGAAGTTCTCTTGAAGATGAATGCCATTACACAGTATCAAGCCCCTGAGAAAACACTATAGTCCTTTCTGCAGAAGAAATGAAATATTTAGTCTCTAAATGGCTGTGGGGCACAGCTGGAGCACAAAGCTCTACACTCAGCATGGTTCTGCCATGGCTCGTAGTGTTGGTGCTGCTCACATGCCCAAGGGCCAACCAGCCAGGCAGAAAACACTTTTTGTGGCTTGCACTAGCCAGACTAGTTATCATTTTCTTACAGTCCCCTTGCATTAAGAACACTGAAGCTGGGGAGAGAGGGACAGGAGGTAGTTTGCTCACTGTTAGCACAGTGAGGGATGGTAGCATTTTGCCAGGAAAATGTTTCACTTTTGGCACGTCTACTATTTGGAGCAAGTTGTTTCTCTTGCCCTTGAAAAGCATCCTTCTTAGGGGAAAAATGTGGATTCTTTTTCGT
Organism: Calyptomena viridis; assembly: GCA_013390005.1. NCBI lineage: Eukaryota > Metazoa > Chordata > Aves > Passeriformes > Eurylaimidae > Calyptomena > Calyptomena viridis. Next base: position 497,735 of record WEIV01004817.1, read on the forward strand.
AGCACAAAGTAGCTGTGACTTTTCTGGACAGAGAATGAAGGGCTCCCATAGCTGTTCCTGCTTCTAGAGTGGAGACTGGCAGACTGGAGGTGCCTGAGTGTGCCAGAAATAACATGCTCCTCTCTTTTGCAAGAGTGGCCATCTGTCCTGCTCTCCCTACTCTGCCTTGGAACCGCACTTTGGCAACCTCCAGCTTTCAGTCTTCTCATTTAGAAAATGGGGGCTTGCAGTGTTTCCTCTACCTCCAAGGCCTGCTACAAAGCTCTAAGATGGAAGATGCTAGAGAGGTCTAAAAATACCGTGACTTTTAAAATTTAGAGATAATTTTGTTAATTTGGATTGGAAGAGCCACTGAGAAGATCTATCCAATATCTAACAAGATGCATTTATTTGCAGTTAGATTTTGTCATCTCTGTGACAATGAATCAATGACAGGAGACCTATTTCACATCTAGAAAGATGCTGCATTATTGTTTGTAATACAAGTTGGATAATATTCTAAATAGGAGTGCTTTGTACTTTTGTGCCTCTGGCAATGGTGTGAAGTACATAAATATTACGGTTCTGCATTGAAAAATTGATTCTGCTTAGGAGAGAATTTGGGTGGTTTGAAATTTGGTATTATTCTGACAAGAGACGTATTTTTAAATTCTCTATAAAAAGAAAAAGCGATGGGACTAGGACTTCGAAGCAGACATCTTGGCTCTCTTCCCCTCAGGCAGTGCCATGCCAAGAACCCTAAGAAACCCAGCCTTTGTGCTGACTGATCCCAAAGCTTCCTGGGTTGTGAAGGAAAACTGTCAAAAGAAACCATCTCTTCAAAATGTTTCAATTTGAAAAATAAGCAAATGCTAGTGGAAAAAGAGGGAAAAAAAACCCCTCAAACCCAACCCTGCTGGAATTTTTCTCAGCAGTGCTAGTAAACATTGAAGTGGAATGGCTCCAGCTAATCAAACAGGAAAGCATACCCTCCTGCAATCTGCAGTGGCAAAATGAAAACAAGATTACAGGTATGTTGGATTACAGCAACCAAGAAAGTTCTAGATCTCTAAATAACATCATGTAGTGAAACACAGAAAGGTAGTGTTTCTTTATGAGCTAAACCCTCTTTTGCCATGCAGGTAACCAACGTTGATTTTGTGGTAAAGCCATCCAGAAGAGAACCTGCTTTTGGCCAAAACAAATAAATAATGACTTCAGGAAAATTACACATCTGTTCCCGTTTGATTGGCGAAAGCATCACTGGTATTCCACTGCCTCCCTAATTTACAAAATTAGCCCTTAGGATAATTATGGTTGTCGTCTTTGTAAAGGGTTTTGAGTTTTGCACAGGTACCACTCTGTACATGCAGTAAAAAATAGTATTATTTCGGCATGGTTGCTGGGATACCATTACATTGCACATTGTGGGAGTACTCGTGTTAGTGATATTGCCAGAAGGGGGTGTGAGGAAAACTAGAAAACCACCCACCCTTTGTATTCAGTGGGATGGTAATTTGTGTTCCTGCTTTCTAAACTTTGTAAACATCCCAGCCAGCTGTGAAGAAGGCAGCTTTCCTGTGGTACCTGCACACTTTTCCTTCCTGCCTCCCTGAAGGACTGTGAACACGAGCCATGGCCCCTTGGCCATACTGGAGCCCATCAGTATAGCTCCTCACACACTCAGGATTCAGCATGTCCCAAGTCACTTGCTGAATTAGGCCCCATTAATGAAGTTAAGCAATGATTTACCTTCTGTGGCATCTTATCCCACTCCTTGGGCATTTTGCAAACAAATCCCCATCTAGGTCTGCAGTGATTAAGAGCATTGTTTGCTCTAGCTGCCTGATCTGTAGTTCTCTGCTTTCCATTTTGTTAGTTGCTTTCAGGATTCACGTTTGAAGAGCTGTGACTCACTCTACTCATGCTCCTGCAGGTTGAAATAAAAATAAAAAAGTTCCTCCTTCTACACCACCCAGTTTCCTAATATGTGCCTTTCTGAAGCCATAAAATACCTTATAAATGTTTCACCAGAAGGGAGCTGACAGAGCATTCCCATCTGTCATGTTAACACAGCCCAGTTGGAAATATTTTTAAAATTTAAGATATTGTATGAGAGGGAATGACTATGTGACAGGGAGAAGCAGAGTTAATGGGAAACTGAAGTACTGCCACCTTGGTTTTGAGAATCTAGCCCCACCCTGAAACTTGCTTCAGCCATTTTTATAGATGATGAGCAACCATGCCTATCTAACTGCAGTGTTGGGGATTAGCAAGCTGTGACTCTGACCCTTGCCATCTTCCTGTAGTCCCTTATAAACTGAGGCACTTTTACCAGACATAAAAAATACAGAGCTTAAATAAGGTTTTAAAATTAGCTCTGCCTACGTTTTCAAAGAAGGGGAGGATTTTGTACCTTAACAACAAGTTTTTTCTCCTGTGTCTTACCAAGTATTCATGGCAGTTAACTATTCCTTTGAGCCAAACTCCTGCCCCACCAAAAACACTGAGTTTTACCATTGCTTTAGGCATGGCTATGAGGGGATTTCAGCATGTTTCAGCATGGCTACTCCATGTGAAACAGTAAGTTCAGATCTCACCAAATGAGCACTAAATGTGATCATTTGGGAAAGAGAAGTGAAACAACCAGCTGAGATCTGTGCATGCTTGGAGCATGCACAACCTTTTCTCTTGGCAAGGCTGGTTATTTCAGCCTTTGTGGTTGTGCCTGTACTGCTACACAAAATAGACTTACAGACCAGTTCCCAGTCCTGAGCTTTGAGAGTCCAGAGCTAACATCATTTGATGCAGATTTGTCTCAGAGGGAGTTACAGAGCACTACTCAAAAAAAAGCCAGGGTAGCCTGAGGAATGAACAGTGTGAATGGTTGAGGCTGTAGCCCAGTCCTTTTTTCTGCCCCTGTGTCATTCAGCATTATATTCTTGTGCTGTGTAGTCTTACCAGTTCACTTAGGGCTTCCTTCTCTTTAGAGCTGTCCTGAGCAGGAGCCCTTGGTGACTTGCAGTCATGGAATTGCAATGAGTGAATCTACATCACAGGGCATTGTATTCAAGCTGTAAACTAGAGTCAGTAAAAGATAGTAATTAGCACAGAAAAAAACAAACAAAAAAACCCCCCAAAACCCCAAACCCAACTTTTTTTTTTTTTTCCCCTAAGATTGCTTAGGTTCTGAGATGCAAGTGCAGATAGTACATCTGTTCTTCTCAGTTCCTCTGAGTAGGAGGAGAGCAGATATAGTGTTATAGTGCAGCTTTCCAGGAACTTGCTTAATTCTTTCTCATTCCCTGTCACACACAGCATCTGTCATTATGCAGGACTGGCATTTTAGCCAGTGCCCACATCACACACTGCTGACATACAGTTCTCACTGGAGCTGAACACATATGCTATTATAAGCTAGTCACACTGCAGGCCAATTTGTGAGTCCCTGTGTGGACAGAAATGGGTGGCTTGAAAGCCTGAATTCTGATTTCATTTCCACCCATTGTGCAAATGTTCCATTGCACTGGGGTCTCGTTCTATCTGTCAGTTTGTCTTCTGCAGAGTAGTGATAACCTTACAATAGCAATCCAGATTTTCAAAAGAGCTCAGCCTCCCACTCTGACAGTCAGACTTTACAAGGAAATCACCTCCACTTTAGGCACAAAAGTGCAATATTTATAGGTAGAAAATAAGTGTAGCACACAGAGTCCTCGACTTCTCACACATTCTGGGCAGCGGACACTGCTGTGAGGGTTGTTGGGAACTTTGGAAAATTTGCACCTTCTTTAAGAAACTAAAAGAGAACCCAGCTTTTCTGAAAATCTGGCTCCAATTTAGGTGTTGAACACTCAAAAATTGGAGTCTGAGCTCTCTGAAAAATCTGGCATCTAACAAAGGAGTGCTGTGAGGATAAATTAATTTATGTGAAATCCTGGGGTAACAGTGTTGACAGGCCTGGTAAACGTTGTAAAGGAGTGAGGAAGAGTTGCATGTGTTGAAATTTCAGGGAGAATATGTAGTAGGCGAGAAACTATGACCCACTGTGGGTCTGCCACAACACAAGAAGAACCACAGTATGTTCTCTCATAGCTTAATTCTGCCACTGGTAGAACGAGTACTGTTGCCAGTGACAGATGTGATACTATTGGCACACAAGTGCAGACTTTTAGTGAAGTGGAAAAACACATAGTAAATCTTTAATCCTGACTTCCTAACCAATAATATTTGAAAGCTGTTGCTGGGTTGCTATTAGTTTCACCAGAATATATGTTGTCAGGTGGACTTAAATTTTCCAGCTGACACAAATATCCATGCAGGGAATGGGAAAAAGATGAAACAATGTTTTTCAAACTGTTGAGAAACTAGTTTTTGTAAAAGAATTATGCAAATGTGATAATTGTGTGTTTTTAACAGTTACTCTGTGTGAAAGAAGAGAAATGCATCCAGGAGATGCCTGTTGTTTGTTCTATGTTCACTGGGGTAATGCCTGCTTGGTGACTATCAAGGGACTTCATTTATCCTTTCAGAGACAGGCATATAACTTTGTTTTGGGGGATGTTTTTCCAATGAGAAATAGGAAGGGTCTTACTTCTAATATAGTTCTTGTATTTCCTGGTAGTTTCTGAAACACAGCTGAAGAATAAAGCTACATCTGGCACATCCCCGCTGAGTGTGAAGCAGGCACACTTTCAGCAGGTTAGCAATATTTATGTCATACATTCATGTTCCAAGGACCATCTGTCTTTGTTTTGTAGTGAGCTAAATGGCCACAAAGTCTAACAAAGATGTAATTCTAATGAGTTCAACAGAGCTATTCTATATCATATCAGCAGAGAGAGCAGTCAAGTAAATAATCTTTTTGCAGATACACTAGTTATTTGTACCTACATATATATATGAACAGCATAGCATTCTAAGGGCAGTGGAAACCAGGAGATTTGGCATTTTTGCCTTTTATTAGCTATCTTGCCTCTCTTCTCAACATTTCTTGTATAAGCTTAAAGTTTCTCTTTTGCCCTTGTGATACTTTCACTCCTGCTGCTGGCAATTAAAAAAAAAGAATAGAAGTGGGAAAATTAAATGATTTCTGGAATGTGTCAGCAACAAGTAGAATCTCTTGGGAATGCCTTTGACATGCAGGAACAATATGTTTGAGAGAGAAAATTGTTTTCCCCGTGGTGGATGGTGTTCTAGGATTGCCTTACCCCACTCCCACAGTGTTGAAGCTATTGAACACTCAATTAGTATTCCCCAAAGTGTCAAATTAATTGAACCAACTCCAGGAATTTTTCGCTGCAGTTGATGTATCATTTTTCAGCCTTTGAGAAAAGGACCTACTGTTTCACTCTGTGCAGCAAACAAATTCTCTCCTTTTCAGCCCTCTGCTATTTCCCTTTTTTTTATGTGGCTCAAAGACACCTGCAAAAATAAAAAAGGAATAGTAAGTTTTTGCCTCCAGAATGCGTGGAGTATCTCAGCTAACTAGTTTATAAATACCTAGACAGATGGATGCAATGACTTTAGTATCTTAGAGTATTTTGGCTTGGTTTTGCTTTGGGCAGTTTCTGTATTACGCTGTATGATTCTGACAATGGTGATGGATTCCCAAAGTGCAGGTGACAGGCTCCATTTTGAGCTACAGGCCAAAAATCATGACCTATATTTCACCTCAAATTGAGAGAGCATTGCTTGAATTTCAAATTTATATTTTTGAGTCTTTGTAATGTGTTTGGCTACATTTTTGTCTCATCTTTATAACCAAGGGTCATAAATTTCTTGCTTAATAATAGAAATAGAGAACATAGTGTGACTCCAAGAGCCAAAGCTTCAAGGACAAAACTAGTTTTCACTAAAATTGAAAAAATGACAGAAGTTAGAAATTAACTTTTCAGGTACAAGAGAATTCCAAGGACAGCCCATTCTGGTTCAGCCCAGTGCACATTCTGAGAAAAGTTGTATTTCAGCTTGAATCATTAAGGTATTCAAGTGTAATAGACTCTGCAAGTCTTATTTGCATTAACTTCATTAGGTTTGCTTGCTATAATCATTCTTGATCCAGTCTTTGCTAGGGATGGTGGCTTTCTTTCTGTAGGCCAGGCTTAGTTTTGTGATCAGAAAAAGCAGATCAAAATAAAAGTAAGCCAGGTGCTGGACACGACTGAGTGCATCATGCAGCAAGATGCTCAGAAGAATGAAAAAGCAGAAGTTATTTAAACTTTAAACCTTAAATCCCAGTGGGATTTTAATCCAAAGTCACAAAGAAATTTCTAACAGCTTGCTTTTTATTCTGAAGCAAGTGCATTTTAGTACTTTGCTGTTTTGCAGTGAGATGAAGTTTTTCAACAATTTAAACACTTAGTCTTGAGTAAGTCATAAAGAGCCAGTCTTCCCAGTTCAGTCAGGAACTATAAGAAAACTGCATGCACAGGGAAGTCTCAAAGAGGATCTGCCTGGAAAATGATTCAGAAAAAGAAATGATCAGAGAAGAGAGACAGTGGGAGAGAGACAATGGGTCAATTTGCAAATACTCTTTGTTAGCCTCTGACCTCTGACAGGGCCTTTTATTAATTGATAATTTTCATGATGGATTGGAGAATATGCTTGTGATACTATTCTGGGATGGACAGTAAGTGTGTTAGGGGACAGAATAAGAATTCAAAATTATCCTGATGATTTGGAGAAGTGGTGTAAGATGACAACTTCTGTTTAGAAAAGGGTTGTTGTACAACATATATAAGTGGAAAGTGTGGCACCAAGGTTGAAGAAATTAATGACATAAACAGAGCCTGGGAGTTGTCTGGCTGAGTATCACTTTATCCAGCAAGGACTTGAGAGTTATAATGAATCAGAAGCTCTGACCACGAGTCAAATCAGCCTATGCAAATAGGGAAAATATTATATCACTATGTTTAAAACAGAGTATCAGCTGTAGAAATCACTCCAATCTACTTGGAGCTGCTTAAGACTGAGAAAGCAACAAGTAGCATTTTCCATTTAAAATGTAGTTGTGTGTACAACAAAAACAATGGTCTTAAATTTGCAGATTCAGTCAGACTTGAAGGCCACACATGTAACAGCAAAGGATTATGGACCCCTGGAACAGATTGGGAAAGGCTGAAGAATCACAGAAAGCTTACACCCACAAGATAAACATCTATCAAGAATAGATAGAGCTGAACTTTCACAGGGCATATTTAGTGGCCTCAAGGTCCTTATTTCCAATGATAAAGCCTATATAAAAGGGAAAGAGCTCAATACAATACCATCACCATTTTTTTAACATTAAGAGCAAAGTGCCTCCGTTTTGGTACTTACCAATTCTGGCAGTGAGAGCAGCCATTCAGTGCCTGAGGCAGCTTGCAGCAGAAACAGTGTAAGGGTGAGTGGAGAAGTGTAATGAGGCTGTTGACTCAGCCTGTATGATGCCATCTGGCTTCAGAGCCTCTTGCCATCACAAGGAGCTCAATAAAGAGGCAGTGGTAGCATCACTGCCCACTGCTCACTTCCAGTATAGGTGATGATGTAGCTTGGGCCATGCAAGTCCACATAAATGTAAGTATTCAGAGCTCAACTCCTTTGTGTTTTGCAGCACACACAAGGATACAGCTGCCTGGCTCCTTCATGCCTCCTCATTTATCCCCAAATGGTATAAAGGGCTGCTGCAAGAAAGTACCTTGCCCATGTTTGGGCTTCTAGCAGGATTCTTATTTAACATCAGGGAGAGAAGTCTAACATCCCACCTGCCTCACTTCCTCCTGGAGCCTGTTGTAGAAGCTGACATGGTTACCTGGAGCCTCAGTCCTTACAGACTGCAGATCTTATTCTAACTCGGCTCCCTATAAAATGTTATGCATAGAAAAAAACACTTTAAAAATACACTTGAACAAGCCAAGAGAGAAAGATGAGAGTCAAAAATAGACCATTTTCAGGCACAGAGCGTGTACAACCCCTGAAAGTCTATTTTTGTTTTAGCTTTCAGCTTTCTGTCGAAGACCTTAACAAAGTTCTGGGAGAGTAGGAGAGTACTTTGACATGCACCCAAAACCTTGTTTGTTAGCAGAAAAAATGTTACTGTGTTTGCTACTGTATCAAGAGCTTTACGACATTGACCTGGGCACATATGCAGTGATTCCCAAAGTAATGTCTTATGAAACCCTCTTGTTATTTCCATGTGGAAACTATGTAGTCAGTAAAATATTAGGTAGGCTCCTAAACAGAAATAGGCAGCAAATCAAAGAAGTTGAATGTGTGAACAAAATGGTGGCGAAAAAAATAAAAAAGACAGATGGGGATTAAGGTTGCATAGAAACTTCTTCTGTTTGAAATAATGTTCATAGGATTTTCTTAGCATCAAACTAAGAAACTCAGTGTAAAGAGAGTGGTTGGTCACCTGTACTGCCTCTTGTGTTTTCATTGCCTTCCTATAAGTTTATTTTCCTGGGATAGAATCTGTCTATCCAGCTAGCAGAGACATAAGCCTAATGAACACTGACCATATGCACAAGACAGGGAGGAATGAAGGGAGAGAGTGACTCTATATGTCTGTATTTAGGATGCTATTTCAAAGGACCTCTCCGTAGAGCTGTGCCGTGGAGAAATGTTGGTTCTTCCTGGCATTGTGGTTTCAGTCCAGCTGTGGCTTGAGCTTTTTAGTCCATGACAGGCACATAATTCAGTGCATATCAAACTGGATGAATGTAAAGATCATCCGTGAAGTCACCTTAATGTAAAGAAGAAGGCTGTTTTCTGGAGAGCCAAGTGGCAAATCTGGGAACAGATGCTCAGTGTTGTATGGGCAGGTGATACTCAACCTGTGAGGACAGGCCAGAGCCAGTTTTCATCTACCAAAAGCTGATACAAGGATGCCACGGCCTAGACTCCCAACCAGTTAGACTTTGGGTACTCAGGTTCAATAATCACATTACCAATGTATAGGCCCTACGTCAAAGCTCCCACTTAAATGGCCTATGTTCAGTTTAGCTAAGCAACTAGAATAAAGGTTGTGTAAAGTAGAGCATTTGAAATAATCAAGTATACGACAGATCATTTGTAGTCTCACAGCAATGAAATTAAGTTTCCATGAATAAGTTTCTAACAAGCTTGAATTATGTTATTAAGGCATGACACCAATCTGACTAAAGTGTAAATTTGGGGACTTTAATTGAAGGAATTACCCAAAATATTTAACTGAATCATCATCAATTACCATCTCTGTTTTCCCCTGCTGCACTATCATCTGTGCAGAGTTTCAACACTGTGCCGTTAAGGGTACTTGAACACTTGCTTACCTTCAAACCTCTCAGTGGATCCACCACTCCCACCTTAGTGGTGTGTGTGTGTGCTCAAAGATGCTCTCAGCCACAACCCTGTGTAGGCATCCGATACATTCAGCTGCCATCAGCAACATGAGCTCTCACGTGTGTGTCAGAAAAAAAAAAAAACACCAGGTACTTCCCTCTAAGATGCATTTAGCAGTGTTGACAGCTCCTGAGCCTGTGATGTGCTGCTGCCCAGAGCAGGCATCCATTGCAAGAGCTTTTGCAGCCAGCTGCCCTGTGCAGCCATCACCAACACGTGTCACTGAGGGAAGGTCCCTCTTCCCACCTTATTCCCTGCCCTGGGATCCCTGTTCTGCCTCCCACGCCTGGTGTTTTATGCTTCCTGGGGGGTTTTGTGAGCATCCTGGGTGGAAGTGTGCTGGAGAGGCAGCAAGGGGGGCTGGCTGAGTCAGAGCTCAGGGCTGCAAGAGGCTGCTATGGAGGATGGCAGCTACACTCATCTCGAGGGGGAGGATTGGAGTGGGATCACAGTTTGTGCACTGATTGCAGTTGGTTTGATGGCCAGTTGGTGCTGGTGAAGTGTACAAGTTGCCAAGGGTCCCTGTGGGCTGTTTTGGCAATTACAAACCCAGAGTACATGGAGGTGCATTGCCCATACCTTTTTCCTCCCATTTGCTGAGAGACTTTCCAGAGCTGTTTAAGTTGAGTTAGGGACTGAGCAACTTAGATTATAGCTAGCCTAGAAGGGGGAAAAACTTGAAATACAGGTACAAGGAGATTCCAGCCTTTTTCTAACGTCTCCATGGAACCTGCTCTGCAGAAGCCACCAAGAAGCAGCCAGACAGTGGAGACTCATGTTTTCCATACACTGTGGAGCTACAGGGATTAAGCTTTCTGGCGAAAAGTTTTGTGTCCCATTACTAGGACTTCAGTTTTGTGTGTTGATGACAGAAGGACTACCTGGTGTGAGGAATTGCATTCCCACACAAAATTTTAAACCTGAAATCTTAATTTAGTTTTATTTTTCCTTTAGGATTTCTTTATTGTTTCAGGACTTTTTGTTTAATTTATGCCGTGTTATTTGACTTCATTACACAAGATGCCAAGATTTATGTTAATAGAGGAAAATGCATTTTAAATGTCTCTTAATGTATTTCCCCTGAAATACACCAAGATTACAGCTGCTGCAATAAACTCATACTCTCTGAATGCTAGAATGGAAATGTTTGACATTAACAGGCTGCTTTTAGAAATGAAATATCTGTAGCAAGGATGTGGAGAACTTAAAACCATTGTCTGATTGTGACTTCATTGAACTTTGCATGCTATTTGAGATTCACAGCACGGTGGTATGTTAACTTTTACACATACCTCAGCACTTCTTGATGTCAACCAGACACAGAATTCCTCAACCAGAGGAATTTCTCTGTCAACCACAGGCAGCAGAATTCCTCAGGAGAGACTGCCCCCATGTCAGTTTGGAGTTGGCAGGAACCAAGGAGAATGTGAAGTCTTGTGAGAAAGTCTGATCCTTCCTATTTTCTAGTCTCAATGATTTCCACAGAAAATAAATGCTAGGGAATACATCCAGAGATTTGTGTATCAGCTGCAGCACAAGTTTTAAAGATCTGGAATGATATGGGACAACTTTGGGAATAGTTGGATTTGAATTAGCACTGAGTTTGTGATGCACCCTGATTAAATGTGATTGGAAGTTGGAGAAGGTGGAGAACCATCCTTTTGCTTCTTTATATATGGTTCCTTATGCAGCCCTTACTGCATATTATTTGATAGATTTCATTACTTTTAGAGGCTTTTCAAGGCTTTTCATGTTACTATGAATTAGCAAACAACAAAGAGTTGAAAAGAGGTGTTCTCTAACCAGGTTCCCTACTCTGCCACAGCAGTTTTGTGTCAAGATTTTACTAGCTTATCTCACTGTAAGTCTGATGTAGTGGAGCAGAGATTAAGTCTGGGTTTAGAAAAGTCTGGGCATGTTTGAAATTAAAGCACTATGATAGAGCGATAGTTCGTATTACTGTTGGCAATCCTTAGTGCTTAAATAAGGTGAAGACCATTTTTGTACATATGAAACTCTCACTGAACTCTGCTGGCATTGACAATGCAATGACTAATTGCTCAAAATATATTATGATTGCCTGTTCTGAATTCCTTTAACTAAGAATCTAGATAGTTTTGGTATACATAGGGTTATTTAAATCCTCCTTTGAAAAATGAATGTCAGAGTAGGTCTAAGCACGATGAAGACCTTAGACCTCCACTTTGAGCTGGGGAAGCCTTGTCATAACAGATATTCATTTGCTGGGAAGGTTTGGTTTACATTCTGGGCATTAATTGCACAATGTATTGCAGAACTGAATGATATCTTTCCCTTGTCTTGAAATACTCCACCAGAAGGAAATCACCCTCAAAGTGGTTGTACATCTTGAAGGAGAACAAACATATACAACTGCCTATGTCAAGAGAAACAAACAACAACAGATCCCAAACAAACCCTAATCTGCTTTAATAATATCAATAATTTGCTATTTTTTTAATAAAGGAATCATTCTGGTGTTTAGTGTATGAATATATTCCATCCTGGATACACAGATCTCAAAACTGAAATACCAGCCCAATTAAAAGTCATACATTCTTATCATCTCTCCATGCTTCCATCTATTTAGAATAATCACATTAGGCCAATTTCTAGTTGAAACAAGGTCAGAGTGATTTCAGAGTGATCAATAAAATTTGTCTGCAGTTATCTGTGTAACTGAGAGCAGATTTTGATCCAGTAAGTACTAAAGGAAGTATCAGATTCTAGGCACATGTATCATCAATTCAAATTATATTTTACCTCTTAAAGCCTTCCAGCCTTCCACAATGAAGAAACACACAGGTCTGCAAAGGAATTTCACAGTTAATGAGGAGTACAGCATCTGTTCTGCTATTTATGTTGGCATTCTTATATAGAATCACAGAATGTTTTCTCATGTTCATCAGTAATAAAGTTTTTATGGTTTTAATGTAAATTCCTTTTTTCTGTTTACATGGGCGTTTTGTGTGCCTTTTCTATGAAATCTAAAATGATTCTTTCTCCCTTTCTAGTCATTATGCAGTTACCATTATTTTGTCTATGTTATAAAAGACTCAAAACTACTACTTTGCTGTATACAAAAGAAATCACAGTCCCATCCCTGTATACAAAAGAAATCACAGTCTCATCCCTAAAGAGCTTAGGAGGAATATACTAATATTTTTCGGTTTATCCTTTTTGGAAACTAAATTTAGCCTTTAATATATTTTAAAGAGAAATTACAGCATTATGGGAAAAATTATTTATTTGAGCAAAAAAAGGTACTAAGTAGAATCTTAGTTGGGGGTTTTATCTGACTTAATAAGACTTCTGAAAATGTCATGTTTTCCACTTTGAAGGGATAAACTGAAAGATGTTTTGCTTTTTGGAATCAGTAATGCTGGGAATTATAATTCTATGCTCATGAGCCTAAAAAAAGCCCAGAGTAAAGCATCTATTAACACAATTTAGCCACTACAGCTTGAAAGCAAAGATCAAAATGTTAATCAGCTCAACAAAGTTGCTACATTGCTAACAGTCACCAAAGTTGCTACATTGCTAACAGTCACCAAAGGCCTTTGTAGTAATAGTAATACTAAACAAGGAATATGCATTTAACAGGATATTTGGATGAGTTTTGCAATTATACTCTCTTCTTGGGGGCTGTATTTCATTTTGTTTTTCTTAAAGAAACATGGGATCTGTGCTTTGAAGTGTTTAATTTGCAAAGTCATTAGATTAAGTAGAATAGAGTAAAAACTGAAAAATAGTATGTTCTTACTTATCCATGTCCTAGTCATGACTCATCTGGGAGTTAAGAGCTAATTCTCTTAGATGGAGCACAACATTGCTGAAAATCTGAAGTTATTTTCTCTCCTTATATGAGCTTTGTTATATAGAGGAACATTTAATACAAATTACAGCTAATCAAAAGTGAATTTATATGTAAAGAATTATTTTGATGACAAATCTATAACTGTGGGCCATAACCATAAGGAATTCTTGAATGGGAAGTAAAGACCTTTCTTTTACTAAACATATTCACTCCTGTAACATCAAAGATGTTAAAGCCATTTTTCTCACATGGAGATTTACAGAATGAGATGCAGAACTAACTTGCATGGTGTCCACCTTCTGCAATCAATGAGACAGATCTCAAATGTTCAGGAACTCCTTTATTATCAAGGATCTGCCTCCCACCCACCATTCTGTATATAAAGGTACTGAAGTCTTGAAAAAATAATAAATGACCAGGTCTTCAAGACGGAGGTCTTGAAAAAATAATACATAATGATGCACCTGAAGATTGTATAATATACAAAAAGTAATTAAATTAGGGTATAATGGACCACCTGAATGCTAAATAGTTAAAGCTTGGTGTTTCACAAACTTAAGAACCATATTAAAAAGAAAAGAAATTGGGTGTCTATGACACATAATATTAAAAAATTGTTGTCCCATTAATTTTATGCATTTAAACAGTTAGATTATTTTTCATGCAAACAAAGGTTTTATATGCAAATGCTGGAGTGGAGATACCAGCACACAGTATTGGAAGAGAGGTTGGTTGGTTATTTCACCTAATCCTTCATGCCATTAGTCCCTTATAAGATATTTTCTTTGTACATAAATAGTGTATTAAAAGAAAAATTTCCTAATTCATAAGATGTTTTCTAGTTTAGATTAACAAGTGTGTACAGTGTTTGAAGAAGACGTTACACTGTAGAAATAAACAGCAGATTGCTTTGATAGAATTATAATGGCAAAGATGCTTCTTCAGTCAAAGATCATTCCCTGGTTTAAGGTAAAAAAGAGGAATAAAATTGCCTCAACTCTTCCTATGTGTTTCTCATAGCAATTATAAGGTATAATAGTATGAACTAAATTAAACATAGGGTATTTTAGGAGTATTTTAGAAGTATTGTCATACTTTGTGGATAGCTTGTGTTGTCTGATGAACACTGAATCAAGTTGCCTTTGCAGATAAATATTCTTTCCTTGACTGTCTTATTGGATACACAGCCATGTGCTCGTGGATTTTAAGAAGTACTTTGCCTGGATGAAAGCATGTGAGATATGGCCAGCATGCACATGTCAATTATTCACAAAGGGAAGTTGACGTTGCACATTTATTCTCATGAGTTTGACAAGCAGATTGTCTAAATATGCTGTGACATTAATCCGTAACTTCAGGACTAAAATGCCCATTCTAGCCTCAATTTACTGTAATTGATTAGCTCTTCTATCTGTAATTCAGGAAAATGGCTCTGTTTTCAGAAATGACAACTGAAAACCAGGGGAATGATACATATACCCCTGATCTTTAGATTGCCTAAACTTTCTTCTGATGACCTGTGAGGCAAAGTCATGAACCTGCCGTTTCACAGTGGTGCTGGATGATGTGAACTACAATTAATGCTGTCAGAGGAAGCAGACAGTTCTCTTCATAGGCTGTCACTTAGTCATGTAGCTTTTCCACCTGCAGAGTAAATAGCTCTAAAACACACGTTTGGAGGTTAATTCTCCATCATGATAATTATTCAGATGTTGCATTATGTATATAGTCCTTAATGCACCTAAGTATCTGCTTCATATGCATACTGTCAGCTCTGCACATACATATTTCCACACAACACCCGCAGCCCAGAATTGGGTAGGACAATTTAGTTAGAGCTGCAAAACACTCTCCATCCAAAATGTAGTAGTTTGGGGGTGATTAACTATTGCACCTTTTTTTCCCTGACCTAAAATTGCCATCCATGACATTGATACATTAATCTTCTAGATTACAGTTTCTAGTTCAATATGCTAAATTCTAGTAGAAATCATGAGTTTAAAAAGGAAAACATATGTAAATAGAAGGTGTTACTGGCAGTAATTTAGGCAATTTGGTAATGGTGTTCTTACTCCTTTACTAAACTCATACTACATAATGGGATATTATCTCTCTCATTTCATGCAGGTAATGATACAAACATATATATTGCAGTTCAACAGGACAATTATGAAAATGCAGTGCTTTGCTCCAGCAATTGCTGTGGTCTGGTATTTCATTGCTGTGTACTTTTATTTGTACCATAAGCACTTGGGCACATCACTGGGCACTTTGCTTGAGTTAGGGGTGACAGGAGGGCAAGCCAATGCAGTGGGAACAGGACATAAAAGGAAGGCATTTGGAATGCCTTCAGGGGCTCAGGAACTCAGACATGGGTCACAGTACCCTGCTGCCACCAGAAATGGAGGTAGGGTAGCCAAGTTGAAACGAAGAGTGCAGATGGGTCATTTTGTCCAACTCAAAATGAAACATCATAATTCATTTCTTCAGATTAGTAAAGCCTTATGTTTGCACTTTTTACAGAATGACATCAAATCAGCAATGAAAAAGCTGTTTCCAAAGAAAATCTCTGGGTTTTCTGAAATAATTTTCTCCTTTTTTTCTAGACCAGGTTGCTTGCTGTTTTGATGAATGGTTTCAGTCTCCCTAAAGCTGCATTTTCCTTTTATTATCATTTTGTTTACAAACCTTCTTCCTTCTCTACCTCCTCTCCCGTCCCTGGGCTGATGCTGCAGCAAACTGCTTCATCCAGTCCATCCCCAGACAGCTGTGGAAAGCTGCTCAGCTCTAATTACTCCCCATAATCTGCTGAAAACAAAACCTAGCTGAGCTGTTATCATACATGTAAGGAGGCTTCCTATCCTTCCCCCTCCAACTTGTACACAGGTAAACGATAAGTAGGAATATTTATTTCCCCATTGATTAAGGAAGAGTTTTCGGGTACCTGCTGGGTTCCCAGGATGACCAGCATCACACAGCACAACGATGCAGCACATATTAATTGCCCCTTAGCTGGAAGCTACTTCCCTTCAACAGAGCTGCAAAGGGCTAAACATGATGCTCCCAGTACCTGGGATATGTGGCTGGCATACAGCACCACAGGCAGCAGCTAACCAGCTTGTCTTCACATTTGCAAGGCTCTGGAGACACACACAGCTAATTCCTGTGTCCTGACCAAGGAGAAAAATACACTAACACAGTGGTTTTCAACTGCACAGGGCATGAAGATGCACAGTGACTTCTCATCCTCCTCTGAGGCAGGTAGTCAGATGATTTGAGAGGAATGTTAGGGTGCATCTGCAGGCACTTGTGGCTGTGCTGAGGGCACATCCCTCACGTTCTCATCCTGGCTGCTTACGTCTTGGAATGAGTAGAGGTGGGTGGAGTGAACACTAAACACAACAGCCCTGCATTTAAGGGCAGCAGCCACACCCTGGGACATTCCTCACTCCAGGCCCCTCCTTATGACAACATGCGACAGCGACATATTAGAAAATTCAGTTTCCTGAATCTGTCGGGTCCAACTAAAATGATGAGGGGAGTAAAAAGGGGTAACAAAATATTTGCAGCTGTTTGAATGGGAAATTTCTGTGTCATTCAGACCTCAAAATCAGATTATCTTAAGGCGTTGGCACATGTTGCTGCACTGGTTTTTACAAGACACCAGATGCTGATCTGATGTGCTTCACAGAAGCCGTTAGCAATTCAGGAGACTTAGGAGGTTGCTGATAAGGGAAGGTACAGCAGCTCTGCAAAATTGTCTCATTAAGCATCGATAAAGGTTGAAGTGGGAGCTTTCATCTACATTTCATCTCTTCCCAAGTATGTGGAGTGGCTGATCATGCCCATTTTTCTGACTAATAAAACTATTACAGTAAACTTTTCAGAAAATATTACATTAATTCACCATCCTTCAATGAAGAGGTGGTTGTAGAAATTGTTTTTAAGCAGCTTTTCTTTTTTTATGTCTGTACTTCAGAGGCTACTGTTGACCTTTGCTTCTGTGGTTTGTATTAATTATTATTTACAATGCACCTGCAGCTGTTGTCAAAAGATTTTTTAGTGTATGCTGTATTAGCAAACCTAAGTAATAATTCCATATGAAGATGTTAAGGAGTAATTTTAAGTTTGGAGAGTAGTTATAGTTGTGCAAATGTTTGTCATTTGATTTTTTTTGTTTCTCTGTCCTGCTTAACAGATCCTGTCTAACTCATGCTAGAGTTTCTCATGAGAAGCAGTCCCTTTGAAGGAACTGCTCTCTTTGAATGGAAACAGCATCATGACAAAATATGTACAATAGGTTAGAAGAGAAAGTGAGAAGCACATTTACATGCAGGATTTCCACATTTCCAGTTTCATTGAACCTGCCTGAAGCCATTTGAAGGTAGTTACTTATGTAAAGAGTAGAGCTGGAGAACATCACCAGAATCCTGGTCCTGTAAGAGGTTGAACTTCTTGGAGCAGCTTCAGCTGTAACACTGCTCCAATCTCAAAGCAGCAGCTGGAGGGGCACAGAGAAAAGAAGGAAGAAGGAATTGTAGGCAGGGATTGTACAGTACAGCCAGGATGCCTGCTTTAGGATTCCCACTGCTTTCCCAGAGTTCCTATTCAGAGTCAAGTCATCTACAGGAGCTTGCCATCATTTAGTGAGAACAAAAGAATTCAGATCAGAAATACTCTTAAAAGGAGGCTGGAGTATTAAAATTAAGAATAATCTTAGGAAATTACAATTGGTGGTCTCACATTTCTTGCTCCTGTGATCAAGGTTCATAATCTGCTGAAATTTTGGGGCCAGGAAGGTGACGCTGTCTTGCTTTTTTTATTTTTTTTCTAAGTTGTGGTGGGTTTAGGTATTTGCCATCAAGCTTTCCTAAGTAACACTCTCAGCATGATGGCAGAGGCTAACATCTGCACCTTTCAATAGCTGAAATTTTTCAGTGCACTCACATCCTTGAGAGCAAAACTTGAGATGTCACTTCTAGCAGAAGAGATTACAGCAAATACACATATGAATAACATCATTTACGGTTAAATGATAATTAAACATTCCTAGCAATGGATATAAACCAGAACAACTGGATCCAAACATAAGCAGCCTTTCAGGCAGATTGAGATCTGGTTACAATCTTTATAGCTGAAGCATCTCTCTAACTGTGCCTGAAAGGAATGTAAAACAACTTGCACTGTAATATCTTCAGCTAAGGGGGTAGAGGTGGTGAAGACAGCACTGAAAATTTGGATACAAGGAACACCTTAGAAGTTGTAAAATAAATAGCCAGTATTGGGTTAAGTACGGGGAAAAGTCAATAAAAAGCTCCCTTAAACTTCATGTGTTTGGTTCTGAAGCTACAAAGCTGTGGAATTGTGGACAAATAAAATGAAGTGGTGAAAGAAACTGAGCTAATCAAATGAAAATCCATGCTCCATATTTGTATACATAAGGTCAGATTCAAGCTGCAAGAAAAATCTGTTCAGAGTGCATCCACACTGTGTAATAACTTATCTGCATGCTTTGCTCCCAGATCTGGTCCTTTGGTTGTCTAAACAGGATGGAATAAAACAACTGTATTTTTCCACTCCCCACTAAGTGTGATTCTGGGAGTACTTCCCTCTGGACTGTTCCTACAGCAGTAGGGATGAAGAGCAAAGCATGTTCTCCAGCACCTCCCCATCAGCCCTGCACTCTCACAGACCACTAAGCACTCTCCTGTTACTCTCCCATAGCGTGCAATAACCATGCATACTCTTGGGCTATAGAAATGCCACTCTCTTTCAAGCTGCAACAAGGAAACAGCCATGGGGTCCATAGCGGATCAGGACCAAGTGTTTGGTGGTCTGAAGGCAGCTTGTTGCTTCTAAGTGGAGTTAAGCCTTTGTGGTGGGAGTGTGACCCATTTAAAGCACTGCTCAGGGCAGTTCCCCGGGGGGTGCAATTAGCAGGGTACATGGTACCCTGTCTCTCAGAGAGATGCACCCAAACTGGGTTATCTAAAACTACTCTTAAAAATAAACTCTTTATACAGGACTGATTGTTACCATGAGAAGTCCGGAAAATATCAGTCGAGTGCTCAGGAAGTTACAACAGTTTTATGGCATCAGTTATTTCTACCGATAAACTGAAAGAAGTAGATGGACTTAGTTTCTACATACTAAAAGGCTTCTTGGGCAGATTGGAAAAAGCTTATGATTACAGACATCAAAGATGAGTTGACATGCTGGCTTTTGTACAAGGACAGTCAGACCTGTCTAGATTAGAGATTAGATAATTATGTTTAGCTATTTTAATAAGCTATTTCTCATCATGCATAAATGTAGTCTGATTGGTAATTAAATTAGCTGTAGTATGAATCTCTGCAGTTTTTCTTTACACAGGCTTAACTATGTCTTGTGGTCCATTCATTTTGGTCTCTCTTCACATCACTGTGCCAAATGTAATAAAATCAACTCTTTGAGAGACTAAAAAGTTACACACTTATCACATAAGGCAATAAACCATTGATTCAGTGGTTACAGGTCTTAAGGTGTCATTTCAGAAGCCTTCTATCTCCTTCAGTGGTGCAGATGTTGAAGACACAAACTGCACCTTGTGGCCATGCACAGAACAAAGACCATACAGGGGTCTCAAAGATGAAACAGTTAGTGTGTAATGACAATAAACATGTAATGCCAATGTTTATTAACAACGTGCAACGATCACACTTCAGGGGAAGAGAAGACTCTTAACTGCAATTTTGTCCTAGTTTGGCTGAGTGTGAGAATAAATCTGTGAGATTTTAGAACAGGTTAGTATGCTTTATGTGCGTACCAGTGTGAAAAGAACACTGAATAATATGACTAAAAGCAGTAGTTTATACTGTCTAAACGAGGAAGAATTCAAGAGATCTTAGAGGATATTTATATTAGAGCGTGTTTAAGAAAATAATAATTTGGCCTTGGGAGAAATCTCAGAAAATACATGACCATTCATATTTTTAATTCCTTTGCTCTTGGTTATTATTTTTTATGGTGATTAGTATGGGAAAATGAAAATATTTTACTTTTTAATGGAAAATGAATATGCTGGTAAAATTTCAGACTATTCTGCAAGTCTAAACAATACAATTAGCAGTGAAAGAAAAGCAACTGAGAACAGAGGCCTGCATTTTTCTTCTCTGTTGGTACAGAAACAGGTGCGAATCATTTAGGTTGGGACAGACCTTTAAGATCATTGAGTCTGACCATTAATCCAGTACCGCCAAGTCCACCACTAAACCTTGTCCCTAAATGCCGTATCTACACAGCTTTTAAATACATCCATGTATGGTGACTCAACCATTTCCCTAGGCAGCCCGTTCCAGTGATCAACAACCCTTTCTTTGAAACCTTTTTTTCCTAATATCCCATCTAAAACTCCCTGGCACAACTTGAAGCCATTTCTTCTTATCCAGCCACTTGTTATTTGGGAGAAGAGAGCGACTCCTACCTTGCTACAACCTCCTTTCAAGTAGTTTTAGAGAGGGGTAAAGTCACCAGTGGGCCTCCATTTCTTCAAGCTAAACACCTCCAGCTCCCTCAGCTGCTCCTCGTAAGACTTTTGCTCCAGACCCTTCACCAGCCCAGTTGCCCTTCCTTGAGACACTCCAACACCTTATGGTTGCATGGGGTTGTTGTAACCCAAGTGGAAGACCCAGCCCTTTGCTTTGTTGAACCTCACACAATTTGTGTCAGCCCATCTACCCATCTAGCCTGTCCAGATTCCCCTGCAGAGCCTTCCTGTCCTTCAGCAGATCAACACTCCTGCCCAACTTAGTGACATCTGCAAATGAGGTGTCACGTGAAGGGGAACAGAAAAGAATTTCTGTCCTGTGGGTATTAATATATGTATTTTTGGCTAATCAGTGTCCCACCTCCCAGATGATTGTGTCCAAACCAGTCTGCTAGCGGGTTCCTTAATTGAGACCTTTCATGAACAGATTCACTGAATTTGGACAGGAAGTTTTTCCTGGGACTTCACTGTAATAGCAAGAGGGAAAGCAAGGCCCTCAAAGAGCCCCCATGAGTTATTTCACTGTCAAGAACTACCAGCACTGCAATATCACAGATTCTCTCTGATTAGTTCATGGAATAATAAGTTTACTAACACCAAATGGCAACAATTTAAGAGGATTTGATAAGTCTTTGATAACGTTTTAACTACAAAAAATATACTGTGGCTATGAGGATTACCTATAAGCAAGCTACACAAATGGGCCAAGTGACTTAATAACAAAACCTTCTATACTAGAGCAGGCTAATTGAAAGTATTTTACTAGCAGGAAATATCCACACTTGAGCAAAACACCATAAATTTTAGTACTTCACAGAACTGCACAACACACTGAACTGTAACACAAAACTTAACAGTGATACACCCACTTAGAGCAAAACAAAGTGTTAACTATAAAAAAGGGAAAGAAAGTAATGTTAAGTTAATAATGTGTCACCCTGAGGTGTTTCAAGTGGAGTTGAGGGAGAGAGGCACTCATGAGTTACCTCCACGAATATGGATGGAACTTCTCCCCAGTTTTCTCTAGGTTCCAATTTCTTTTTATATCTTTATTTTTTCCCCTCTTAGACCAATTTGAGTCACAAGTCAGGCAAATAAACATACCTTTTGGGCATGTTAGACCATTGCTTGGGACAGAAGAAGGACTGAAACACAGGGCCAGGGATCGTGTCTGGCTTCATGCCTTCAGGGTGTCTTACGAATAAAAGGCTGTAAGATTTCCATCTCACCCCATTCTTTGGGTCACACAGAGGCTTATAATTTTTTGGGAATGTCTCCTCTGGTGCTTGGGTATTCCAGGAACCCATCAAGAGATTATCTCTCCTTTTGTGATCTTATCTCTCACCCCACATGAGGGTACACTTGATCCCCTTGTCGAGATCATTGAGAACAATATTAAACAGAAGAGGCCCAAAAAACGCTCCCCAGAATTTGAAATATGAAGGAAAACAATTCTGTGGAAAATGAAGTTTTATTTTTAAAAATATTTTTTAATCTGAAATGTTGTTTTAAAGACCACATAGGACAGCATGAGAAAGCAGGGCCGAACACAGAGCAAGAGTAAATCAGTAGTTAGCTTAAACAGAGCATTGGACTAGCTGAGAAATTCATCCTTATTCTGCTATATAGATAGTAAAAGCTGTGTGTCTAATTTCTTTATGAATTAGCTTTCATTCTTGTAAACAAGAATGTTGTGTACACAACTTCCAAGTCCATTTTTTTTTTTTTAATGAAAAGCTTATAATACGTGTGGCATTAAAAGATAGGAGAGAAACCAGTTCTGTGGATCAGAGTCTGTTGTGGCTTAAAAAAAGCATGAAGTCTATCTTCTTTGAATTTGGAAGGTTTTCCTTAAGAAATGAAGCCATGGAGGATAGATGAGCTACTGGCTGAAGGGAAGAGTTGTTATATAATAATATTGCAGAAGACAGAGAGTCAGGTTTTCTAAACATTTTAGAAGTTGCAAGATACATCCCCCCTGCCATGACATTTTACTGTGGCAGAAGAGCCCACTCCCACTCAGTTATCAGGGAAACCTTATTAAGCCAAATTCTACTGCTTGATATGTTTCCAGCAGCTGTTTAAAGACCATATGGAGCCCTGCACGCACCTCAGAAGGCCTGAAGTTTGGCAAATGCTTTACCAATAAGTGGTAAAGATCTCACAATATCTTGCACTTTGCAGATAAGGAAGTGATGACACAGAGACACTGTGTACCCTTTCCACAGTGTGGCAAAGGCAAAACGTGCCTTAGGTCAGAGGGCACTATTCCATCTTTAGACTGTGCTATTGCTATTATTAAATATTCATTAATTTTGTATTCTAAATATGGGTGATAATGAAAGCAGATGTAGTAACACTACAGTAGTAACACTAATATAAATATTTTTCATTTTCATTTTACTATACACTAGTGATGGCAAAACATTTGCACTGAGGAAGCATCTTCACGAGTAATGATCAACCCACCATGGAGGATACACATTTACGACATGTGTATCACATTGAGAATGGAGTATGTTTTAACTTGTACATGCTGTCTGAGTGCTCACTTCTACACTGTGATTAATTCCTCTGTATAGAAAACATTTCTCAGATAAAAATTACACCATAATCTGACTCAAATTAGAGCTGAAAAATGAATTGACTTGGCTGAAATGAACTAAAAATTGTGATGTATGTTTTCTGAACACTACTGAACAATGTAGAGCAGATTTCATCCCCCTTCTGTATGATAAATGGTAAGGGAGCAAAACAAGAGTGAAATGTATCTTCATGCTT
>WEIV01004817.1:521296-566986 GCA_013390005.1 Calyptomena viridis
GCAGGATTGTAAATAAGAAGGAGATTCATTAAAAAAAAATTAGTGGAAACTAGGGAAATTAGGGAAACTAGGATGAGAGAAAAAACACATTATCAAAGTGAAGATGCACTAGTGTAGAATTGAAGGAACCTAATGATAAATCAGTTCCATGAAATCAAAAAATACAGAACATATTTTTTCATAGAAATGCATTTCTACTATATATCTCATTACGCCCTTGGGAGTTGCTTATGTATATTGTCTGCATAGAACAGAGTGAAATTCATCTTTGGAGTATTTTGCTGCTAGCTGGGGAATCTAGAAAGTGATCATAAAGAGTAGCTACTAAATGCATTTCTGATTCCTGGGCAATGACTCGTGCTATTTTCTACTTTGTTAGACTTTCAGCTAAAAGGGAACTGAAAATTTCATGCTAGGAGCTAACAAATGGTATGTGGGAAAGCAGCAACAAGATTATGGCCCTTCTCATCCTTGGTTCAGATCCATCCCACATGGCTGTCGGTCAGAAGTCTTTTCCCATCCAAATGCATCTGGAAATTAGCCAGGATACTGGAGAGTCATTTCAGCTTGTTGCTGCCTATATCACATCCTAACTTGATCCAACTGGGATTTGCAATGTTCATTTGAGCATGGAGAGTGGTATGTTCTCTCCAGTTTGCTTGATGCAATCCGGGTGTTTAAGCAAATACATCTCAAGTAAGAGCAGCCTTGCAGTGCAATGGAATTAGCAGCAAGACCATGTCCAGCAGAGCAGTCTCCGTGCCCTGGCTCCATCCCTCGGTCAATCTGCAGGATAAAGCTTCAGCCCCATGGCAAGCCATTTTCTTCCAGCTTGAAGCCGCATTTGAGTTCTTGAAAAGCTTTAAGATGGTGATCTAGGTGTGTTCTTTAAGCTTTAAGATGCCACTCTTATTGTGCTGAAGTCTGATGTGCAGATAAGACTATGGTCATGGCTCTGCAGTTCAGGTTTTATGTGGCACTGCTGTCCCTGGTGTGTCGGGTACATGGGAACACAGATCTACCGGCAGCTTCAAGAAGGGAAAAGTCCCTTGCTGGGTTGTGAGAATCAGAAGAAGATGCAGTACACAGTGATTTTAAATTGTATGTGTTCACCATATTCTAACAAACTCTGAGGCAATAATTACTTCCCTGAGGTAATATCAAGTGTGCTAACAGCATGAGAAATTTCCTGGGTTTGGCCACAGCTCATGAAATCACAACTGTTGAATGGAGAGCCCAGATAAAAGGGCCCTTCTCTACCTACACAGCTATTTTTGGTTCTTCATGACTTAGAAATAAAACAGTCTTTGAGACTGAAATGGATCAGAAGTTCTTTTTCAACCAAATGGCAAGTGTTGAAAAATGAAAATATGTTCTTGAGAAAACAGATACACATATACTCTGAGTTTGATCCTGTCCCTGGAGAAGCATTCATAGCTTCAGTGATTTCCATGGAGTTATGCCAAATAACACGAGCTCCGTATTTGCTTTAGCCCATTTTGCTATCACAAACAGCAGCAGCATGATAAGGATCACAGCAAGTTTCTGAAAGGAGGGCAAGTGTCACTGATTGTCTGGTTGCAAAAACATCATTCATTAATAAAAAGGTCACGAGTGACTCCAAGGGATGCAAATGAAATATTTCACTTCTTGGGAGCTTCCTTTTTGCAGTCCCTTTAATTGTATTTATCAGCCACATTTTCGTAATCTTTTCAAAGGTCTGTGTTCCTGTAATTTAAGGTCTGTGTTTGGGATCCCCAGGTTAAAAAGAGCCTTCTCTTTCAGTCTATAATCCTGAGTACACACTGGAAAGGCAAGGACTAACGTTGCAAGGTAAGAGGGAACCTGTGCTTTGAAAGATGGCTCGAACCAAAGACAGCAGGGTACAAAAAATGCAGTCTGAGTACAGGTGGCACTGGTGTTACATCAGGTAGCAGGCACTGGTTAGGTAATTACAGATGGCATTTAGAACCAGAACACTCTTAACTGTGTAAGCATGTAGAGACTAAAAGCATGAAGTGTTACCTAATCCAGAACACACAGTAGCATCCTTGGAATAAAGCTCCAAAGAAAGGCAAAAGAGATGCAATCTCATAGCATCAAGCACAAAATGACTCAATACTTGACTTCCTCAATGACTCCTACCTCAGGCAATGAAAGCAATCTTACACTCCAGGGTAAGAAGGAAAATTTGTGATAATTATGGAAATCAATCAGAGTGTTTTATTCGTCCACAGTGTGCAGGAATTTCTTAGAATCCAGAATAATTTTTTTGTTCTTGTTCCAAGCACAAACAAGGAATGTGTCCTGAGTTAATGCAAACTTTTAAGTCCAGTTTTCGAAGATAAAGAGCTGTAACCTAAGTAAGAACACAGTCCTACTTTAGGGTCACAAAAACTGTTTGACTTCCTAATTTGGACAGCAGTAGAGGTGAAAATCTCCAATTCTTGCACAATACATAATCCAAAATGGAACGAAATTGTAAATCAAATACAAAACACCAAAGATTTTATACTATGTATTTTTCCCCCTTTTTCACCAAACTAATGTTAGTGTGCAAGTATGAATGGATAGTACTAGAATCAACTAATGGTAGGGATAAGCCCAAAGTATTTGTACAGTTTTTCCTGTTCCCTCTCTGACCTGCTCTGTTTTATGTCAGTTTCTGCTTTAAGGAGTAGGACTTGTCTTTCTGTACTATGGTTTATGTAGTGTCACAGATGCTGATACTGATCTCTTGCAGTAAAGGTTTCTGTTTGATCTTGCCAGTGTAAGAGCATGTATGTTATTTTCATCAGGGCCTTTCCAGTCACTCGATTCATTAGTTTTGCACAAAGCAGGATTGTAACTGGGCAGTGAGTGAGAGGGGAAAGTTGTATGTGCAGAGTAAAATTTAGCAATTCTGATATTTCCTGTAAGACAGAGACTATTTTGAGGTTGTCTTGGTCTTCCTCTGGGGAAAAGAAAGGGTATCCTGCCCAAACAGTGGCATTGATTTTTCCCATCCACTGCTTGTAAAGTATTTGTTTAATAAACTTTTACCTTCTCCCTCTTAATTCTCAAATAGTTATGTGACACAGTAACCTTGCTCTGAGTGTACATGCCCTGCCTCTCCCAGTCAGAGATAACAAATGCCCCTGACAAAACAGTACATCTTTGTTTTTCACAACAGACTTGCTTTCCCACTGGTTGCTTAAAAAGCAAAACTAATGTTTTGCCTGTGGGAGCAATTTAAGATGAGAGAAACTGTGGGTATTAGCCTGTCAAAGGTCATCCCAAGCTGATGTTACAACCTTGTTGTGGTGGTTTATGAACTTTCCCATAGCAGTATCCACAAGAGATGGTTTAGTTTTGGATCATACAGTAGGATTTTGAATTTATAACACTACCACTGTCACAGGTGGGTATTCTCCTAAGTGGGATCTGACTCACTTGGCATTTACATTCTTGTAAGGAGGAAAATCCTTAGAGATGCAAATCAAAGGTATTAGTAGGAAGCAACTCATATTCATCTTCAAGAAGGACAAAAAAGTAGAAATCCCAGTATTTTGGGATTACATCATCACTCTCATAGGATCAGTTGAGTGTTATTACTGGGCTGTAGTTACTCAGGGCTGTTTGACATCCTTTGAATGCAATTTTGGGTGTTAAGTCCCATAGCAAGTCCCCTGTGGAGATGCTGAGGGAGACTTAACACTAGGGCTCAGTTTTGAATACCAAAGTCCAACATGTCTGCATGTTCATGTTTACATGGGAATGAAGGCTCTACACTCTTTTTGTCCAGCCAGGGCTCTATGAAGTTGCACAGAGTCACCTACTGCCATCTGAAACAGCTACAGGAGGCTGGCTGGTGTGAGACAGAACCTGTAAGAGACCTATGCTTTTCTAAATGGCTGCTAGAGCCATGTGAGGTGCTCTGGGGAATTTCTAATGCCGCTTCATACCTGCATTCAGCCATCTGAACTGAGCCCTAAGTCTCTGTACTGCTTCTTATGCAGACAGCCAAGCAGCAAGCAAAGCCCCGGAGGTAAATGGCACTGGTCATCAAAAAACTGAGCAAACAGTGCAGGTTCTCTTAATCAAAATATTTTCCCAGGCAGAAATTTCTCTGGCAGAAAAATAATTTCCTCCCTGCAATTGCCTCAAAGTAGAGTGGAAACAGGGCACCTCTGTGCTGTTCTCTTAACTGACTTAAAATTTAAGATCTTCCCTGACACAGACCAGTAACATTTGAAATTCTCTGTAGGGAGAGGGAGTCCAGCTCAAAGTCTAGAAAAATATTTGATATCCTGAGATGATGGACTAGGATAATTAGCCAGCTGACTTGCCTGTCAATTCCTGTCGTTGGTTCTCTTTGCCTTTCTCAGATATTCTTTTAGATGTCATTGGAGGCTGTATTTGAATAGCAAAGACATTTTTGACATTACTCAGGAGGAACAGCATCATTATTCTAGTGCTTTACAGCCCCAAAGTGCTTTGAAACCCACAGGCGTTGGTTGTTTGCTGTGCAACAGGTCCCTGTTGTCTAATTTCGCAAGTAAATATGTGACTCATTTATCCTACAACAGTGTGGGACCATAAATATCAGGCACTTATTCGCTCAACAGAAGGCCATGTTTGTGTGGTTGAAGAATGCAAGTCTCTAGATAGTAAATGCTCAGGCCCAAAAATCCCCAAGCCTGCAACCAGGAATTAAAAGCTTTGTTGTTATGTAGAATTGCTTGTTAAAAGGTGGACCATGTAGTCAGTAGATCAAGAGTAGTCCCTGGTGAGAATTACGCTGTCAGCCTTTAATAACAAAAATATATAACAAGTATTAAGTAAGTTTTGTTGTTGTTCATGTCTTAGTTACCCTTTTAAGGCCAAAAATATGCTCATTGTGTCATGAACTGTTTCCAGTCAAAATATGCTTGAAAGATTCTAATTAATACATATAAAGGGACAGTTTTAGTAAAGTTTCCCACAGACACTTCTATAGCAATTGTGTTCCAAGGGGGCAATAAAACCACAGGGAGATTTTGTACTCTAATAACTCTTGGCTGTTTATCTGTGCTCAAGGTTACTTGGATGTTGCATGTTATTCCTGGCAGAGGAGTATCAATTTAAATAGGAAAACACCAAGAATCTTTCAGGTAGGGGCTGCATCATCCTGGAGATTTTTTTTTTTTTTTTTTTTTTTCAAATNTTTTTTTGCAAATTCAGTGAGAATTCAGTGAGCAGAGCTAGAAAGAGCTCAAGAACACATGCATACTCCTTTTGCACTTACTGAATTTCCACTTAAACTATTCACTGCTGTGATGCAAATCAAATACAGCATAGAAATACCATTACAGAAGTATTACTAGAGACTCCAGCATTACAGGTACACTGACACCTGCCTGCTAGTTCACAAATTAATGGTTTGGAAACCAAATTCTAGCACAATAGCTCTTCAGGGGACAGTCTGGAGGAGGAAAAGCATTTTAATTTGGCTTTGACAATCTCACTTGTTTTCTTGGCTCCTTTTTTGCTAACATCCACTTCAAACCTAGCACTTGCAGAGTGTACTCACTCTAGGACATGTCTGAGGATACATGGTACATTTCAAACTTTTAATCACAGCCAATGAACCTTGTTCTTCATAATGTAATTTAGTTCTGCAAACAAGACAATTACGATGTCAAGCTTCATCAGTTGCACTGATTTTCTAGAGCAATCTCACACTTAGCTACAGCCTTGACAGGGGTGTCTTCCTACAGCCTTTGCTTTTTCCTTGCCCTATTCAGATCCAAGCACCAATGTTCAGAAGAAAAATCTCTCAGCCTGAAAGATTTTTAGTTACACAGGATCCCTGGTGACATCCAGAGGGTGCAATAGAAATAGGCATAACTTTCCAGCAAACTCTCCAACTCAAGAAAATATGATTCTCTACTGCAGGAGCTGCCAGTCTTCCACTCCTATGAGTAGCAGTGAGGCAGCTTCTCCCTGGGATGAATTTCCTGCAGTACTTTCAAGCTTCAGTTTCTAACTAGAGTGTATAATTTAATGGGAGGTAAAGCCCATAGCAGGAAAGCAACATCAAACAAGATGTGCAGAAAGTTCATCCTCTTGAAACCTTCCTACATTTGAAGAGAAATAACCACTTGTTCCAGGGTAAATGCTGTTCAATGGGTATGTTAGACAAGGTCTAGGGTCTAACGTAAAAACTACCATAATAAAATTACACTGCACAGTATCTTGTTCACATCGTAATTCCTAGCTACTGAACTCTAGGTTGCTTCAGCTATACCTTAACCAAGAGCTGAGCTTTAAAAAATTCAGAGGAGGGCACTTCAGAAGATTAGAGTTCACACCAGAATCTACAGAGTATGGGATAAAAATTCAGTACAGAGAGAAGTAAGAGAACATGTAACTATGAAAGGAAAGGTGAAATGTAGTCACTTCTTACTGTTTCTGTAATGTTATAATGTAAGAACATAGTACTCTCTGGAAAGATTAATGCCTGGTACATATAGTTTAGAGCAAAGTAAGAGGAAAGAACACTTCAGACAACAGCTGTTTAACCTGTGCATTGCACATCCAGAGAAGACTGTAGCATCATTTTCATTGTCAAAGTGTTGAAATAGTTTATGGTCTTCAATAAATACCTCTAATTATAGGTGGTAGAATATTGAGTGAATTTGTGAAGAGTCATGATTTAGACCTTTAGAGGAGCTACCAGGCCTGAGTTCTGTTTTCTTGTGGATATAAATGCTGGGTTTACACTACCAGGAATGTCTAATCTATGACTAACCAGAAGGATCGGGGTCCACAGCATAAAAAAATAACCCTGAGGTCTACATTGGTGAGTAGTCAGGAATGTTAAGCACTCAAAGGCAGTAATCAAACATGCCAGAATTTTCAAGATCAAGAAAAGACTTATTTTGGTATATGGATCCTAATCTGGAAAGGTCTTTGAACATGTTTCATCTGGAAATAAAAGCAGGCATTTTATGGCAGAATAGTAACAGGCTGTCTCTGGGTTGAGATTACAGCCACCTGAAACCAAGAGTCAGTTTGGGACTTAGTGAACATTTAATTGAATGTGCTCCCTATTCTGTGTTATCCATATGCACAGATATGAACCGTGAATGTGATTCCAATTTTGCTAAAAAATATATATATTTCTGCTATTTGGCTATATATAAGTAAATTTTAAGGTAAAGTAAAAATCAAGAAAAATATACTTTCAACTCCTGGATAGATTATTGCAGGCACAGGATTATGACCCCACTATTTTCCCCCCACCTGCCCTCTGAATTTTTGGCATACTCTTGCTGTCGTATGCCTTGCACTGTTTGTTCCTTTAAGTGAATTCTAATGCTAAAAGAGAGTGAGTTCATAGCAAATTGAAGGAACATTGGATCTAATCAATGCTGGCTTTGAACTTCTGCGATGTTAGGAGGGCTTGTCAAATTACAGTGTTTACACAGTGCAGCTGCTATTCCTGAGCCTGCACATTGTACCCTGGTTAGAGCTGCATGTAAGTGCCAGAAGAGCTCAGGACTGTTGGTGCATGTGCAGAAATGTCTTGATGCTTTGTTGCAACCTCTCTCTGGTTGCACAAGTAATATCAGAATCTTAAGAGAACCTCCTGTGAGGAAAGTTCGGTGAGTAACAGAAACAAGTAATACATTTATTTGGATGAAATAAAGATGGTATTCAAAGTAACTCTGAATGCTGGTTTTTCCTCATAGAAATATACTTAGTGAATGTAATATACTTTATATTTTATGAAAAAAATAGGTGACAAAATCTCGAGTTTACAAAAAAATTCAGCCTATACAGAAAAATGTCATATAGGAGCATTACCTGATGGAGTCCAGAACTGGAAATTTCTTTCTACATCAACTCTGCAGGGTGGCTTTCAGCTTGTTATACCAGATCTATATACCTTGTGTTTGTCATAAAGTGGTAAAATACGTTCTTCTAGTGAATAAGTCATCTTGCAGAACTGTGGGTAAAAACAGACATGTAACAGCTAATACTAAATATTTATATCAACTTGCTTATATAGCTGAAAACATCACATGAATAGAAGCTGCGTGCAAGTCTTTAATTGTGAAGCATTATCTGCAAAACAGGAAAACATCAGTTGATTATCAGCAATAAACTGGCAGGACCAGCAAAATATTTTGAAGGCTGTTAGACACATATGTAGGATTTAGGAACCCAAAATCTAGTTTATATGAAGTCAGGGTAATAGCAGGAGGAAGAGGATATTGACACTAGGTGAGAAACTCAGAAAAGAGCAATGCCAAAAGGGATCTGGAAGCTACAACTGAAGTACAACAGATCAATAAGTTGTGAAGTTATATGATTGTAAAGAACAGCAGCATATCCTTGAGTTTTTTGTGAATGAAAGTTCTTATTGATGTAGAAAGAATTTAACAAAAATCTGAAGTATAAAATTTGTTTTAGCACCTAAAACATAAATACACTTAGGCCAGGCTTTTTTTAATGAATTTCATGGCATGCTGTAGGCAAACTGAATATAATGGAGGAAACAGGAGAATAAACAACAAAGACAGGGGCTCAGTGGGTGAATATGTAACCAAAATAATTAAAGGATATGAATCATCAGGAAGACTATGTAAAGACTGTGTAAATGCTATGTAATCAGCAGTACTAAGAAAAACTAGAGCTACTCTTTAGGTCTTGGTCTTACAAAACCGTATTTTTATAGAGGGGACTCACCAAGAATTTTATTTATTTATTTTAGACATTCTAAATGTTATTAATTATAGAACAAACATCCCTATGTTGTTTGTGAAAACCAAGTGAAAGAATGCAAAGGAAATATGCATGTAAACTAATAACTGGTGTTTATTCAATTACTGTTTTGTGCAAACAAACCGTGTTTTAATATCAGTTTGTAAACGTCTTATCCAAACTGTATTTCCAGTTGAACATCATCTACATGCAAATTAGTTTAAAATAAGCACTTGCAAAACCAGGCTAAAATTGGAAGAAAAAAAACCTTAATTGAGAAGGGGTGAAAAAGAACGAAGGGGAAGCTAAAAGCAATTGTTCAAACTTTTTACTTGCTAAACAATGTTAGAAAGCTGTCAACCACAGAAAGACAAAAAAAAATGTACTCAGCTTGTATAAACTCAGTTGTGAACTGGCAAATAAAAGATTTTAGACAGGGCTGTCTGCCAAGAAGAGAAATGGAAATCCCAGCTGTAATGAAACAGATTGACTACTCTTCCTCTGGAAGCAGCAGAGCAAAAGCTCCTCTTTGTTGTCTCTCAAAAGTTCCCCCTTTCTGTGGCTCTTGCAGTGAAGACCACCTGGCTCAAGGCAGGCTGAATTAGGACTGGAGATTTTTAGGATTTGCAACTGTTGCATTCAGGTGTTTGCGTGAGGAGGCAAAGGATATATGTGGGGAAAGAAGTGTCCCAGTGGGAATCTCTCTTCCTGCCTGCCGGGGAACTCTGGGAGGGAGCAATGGCATCAATTGTCCTCAGCTGTTTTCCCTCTTCTGCCAAGAGAAAGGGGCTTACGGTGCTGGTTGCTCAGCTTGCTTCTTTGAAAGAGGGTAAATCGGAAGAGAATTTGCTTTTCAAGTATGGAGGTTATTAGCTTTGATAAATAACCTATATAAACTGTACCTCCTAGTTAGGTGTCCCCTCTCAGCAAATCTACTACTTTCCTCACTGGGACAGTTAGAGCCTGCATGAAACTAGGGACATGTGTCATTTACTGAAACATATTACTCTTCCCAAGCCAGTTTTCAGGTTTCTACCTAACAGATGTTGCTTGAGCAACCATTCAGCTTCCCTATTATGATAAGACAAGGATCAAGAATTTCTAGGATATGATGCAGTCCCTTATATAAGGGCAAATCAGCTGACTAGTAACTGACTAGTAGCTGTTTTTACAGCTTCCTTTCTGATACACTTTTCCCTTACTCTGTGCTCTCTCCTGAAGTGCACAGCCCCAGAAGATGGTGCAACCCTGCACTCTGCCAGCTGCTCAAAACCCAAGGGGTTGAGGGCTGGTGCCCTTTACCATCTGGCCATGGCCTTGGTGGCTGGGCTGACCAGCTGCTCAGCTGAGGGATGCTGCAGGGTGGTTGCTTTGTCCCACAGCTCAACAGGCAGTGTCTTATTGGAGGAACACAGGCTCTTCTTTCCAATCTATCTTGTTTTGGAAATCTTCTGAATGTTATTAGATTTTGTAAGACCTGACCTTTAAAAGTCAGGGTTGCAATTA
Source organism: Calyptomena viridis (assembly GCA_013390005.1). Taxonomy (NCBI): domain Eukaryota; kingdom Metazoa; phylum Chordata; class Aves; order Passeriformes; family Eurylaimidae; genus Calyptomena; species Calyptomena viridis. Next base: position 531,533 of record WEIV01004817.1, read on the forward strand.
ACCAATCTGGCCAGCTCTACATCATCAGCTCACGCTAGCCTAGGAGAGGCAGGAACCAGACAGTTCACTTCTGACTAATGTTATTACACAAGAACAGGAGGTGGACCCAGACGCTCTAATTTAACAACAGCAGATCTGCTCAGCAGGTTGTTATGATTGAGTGCAAAGCAAAGATACCATGCAAAGCACTCTGCAATCCTTGGGCTTCATCTAATTATGTGCCATAGCCAGCTTTGTGTGATTTGGTGGCAGTAGCCTGTCATCCAGGTGGTGAAAGTAAGGGAGGGCATCCAGAGGAATGGGACTCCACTGCCAATGCTCTGGTCTGAAGGCTTCTACACTAACTCACCTTATCAAAACTAATGCATAAAAGCATGGCCAGAATAGAAGGAAAGGCAGTGTGGCCAGGAGATTGTCTTCACTATCTGTGTGAGTGACTCTGCTCTGCTTTCATTTGAATGTCAGAAATAGCCCTGAATCCAACAGGGCCTCTGAAGATCAAAGCAGTCATTGGCTCAAGTCTAATTCAGTGTTTCTTTGCTGTAGGTGAAGACTCAAACTCTAGAGCCTCTGGCCAATGCTAAATGGTCAATCCTTCCTCTCCTTCTCCCATCTACTTTAGATACGGACTTAAACAGCAAAATAAGAATTCTGCAAAGGCGAATCTTGCAGCTCTGTTGGGCTGTTTTGCTTTTTCTGGTGTGTCAGTTGGCTGGAATTGTGGAGTGCATTTGTCTGTGTCAATGTTTGCTGTCCTTTCCTACTGACATTTCTTACTTCTTTCTCTCTCTTCATCCTGCTCACAGTAAATTGCCTCTAGTTCTATGCAGTTCTTTTCTGTTAACCCACAGGAAAGCTCAGACTTAACCACTTTTTGCTTGACTCAAATAGGTCAAGCCTAAATGCAGCTTTTATTTACACTGGTAAACCACTCACTCTGCAGTACAAACATATGGCAAACTTGGTCGGTCATGCTGATTGTTTTGGCCCCTCCTTTCTCTCATCTTTTACTCAGAAAAGCAATTTTCTTAACAGTTCACTGTGAAAGAACCACATTTACTCACAGAGATCCTTGGTCTGTCCCTAACCTTCCTACAGTGTGCCAAAAGGACCCTGCATTCACAAGGAACCCAAATATCCTTAGCATTATTGAAAGTTGAATATACTTGATGGGAAAAGCAGAGAGGATACTCTTAGATGTGAGGCATTAGCTCCCTGCAGCTCTTTGCCCAGGGGACAGAGATGGGGTTGTCCCAACTGTAATCAAATGCAGGAGCCTAATCTGTCAAATAGACAAAAAAATCTTGGAGAAATTGTGAGGCTAAAACCAGCTGTAGGAAATAGATCTCCAACACATCTTAAATATCAGCCTAAGCTTCCAGGTTTTCTGGTGCTTAGCTAATTGTGCAAGTGACCAACTATGCATTTCATGTCTGTTGAGTAAGGTGAGTACAAGAGCTTGGGAAGTAATTTGCTTAGGTTTAAGAACCTAATTCAGAATCATTTGAAGCTTCCTAATGATTTCTTGGCCTCTGAATTGCCCTTCTTATTTGTCTTTATTTGAGTACTGTTAGTACAATTTGCAGCTGAAAAATATACTTCTTTTTCTTGCAGATAAACATTGTTGGCCTAATTACCTCTAAGGAGACAAAGAACTCTTAACACTTTTGTACTTGCTTCTGGTTTATTTCTGTGTTTTTTCACCTCTGCTTTGCTGTCCCTTATAATATACTATTGTCCATCAAGTTTCATATTAGTGCACAAAACTTCCAATTATTTTACATCAAAGTTATAGGAATGTCATATATATTGCTATATAATCTATAGTGAAAATCAAAACTGGCATAGGTGCATTAATACTTGAAAAGCTAGTAAAGGTTGTACTTCTTGGAAGTAGTAAAAATTACAGAAATTCCAAGTTATGAACAGGGACTGAAGGCCAAAATTTTTATGAAGTATGTTATTATTTGCATCTGAAAAGCTTAAATATGCTTGTGGTAAATGAGAATTTTCAACAGAGGCTGATGTTGGAACTGGACCTTTGAATAAAAACCTAACCTTACTAAAGTGATTGGGAAATCTTTCAAATGCCTTTTAAGGATTTCCTTATCTTTTAAGTTGCTTTCACCCAAAATTTTGACAACCATAGACCAAATGATATTATAGGAATTTGCTCATGTTGGGCTTTTGAAGACAAATAGACTTTATGATCCTACAGGACAGTAGAAAAATTATTTTGCCAGGACTAGGTGGAAAAGATCCATGGGCTGTGCAGCCATGCACCAAGACTAAGGAGTGACTAGTTACTTATCAACCCTCCTTTTATGATACTTTACTGACCAAAGAAGGGAAAAAAAAGCATACTTGCTGCAATTCAAGTCCTGTCAGAGAGAAGCATCAGAAACTTTATCTACTCCATAATCTTTTCAAATGGAATTAAAGTAAATTTAATTTGGCTTCAATAATAGACTAGTCCTCTGTGTGAGTGGATCACAGCTTACTTGAAGAATATTGAAGATACTGAAGAATCAAGACAGAAACCCAAAGACCTGTGGGAAATTGGGCCAACACTATTTGGATGAGTAAGGTTAAAAAAAGCGTATGAGAACATTATTGCTAAGAATTATTACAAACCTTAGTTAGCAGAAAAGTTATTATATTTTTCTATCTTAAGATCCTTCTAGTGTAGAAAATAAAAGGTCTTCCTTAAAAAGGCAGAAGAAAAACAGATCAAGCAGAATGATGGGGAAATTTGTGAAATTTTACCTACATTTGAAGTATTTCCGTTTTTCTTTGATAAAATGGGAGGGATCATTAAAGGAGCAACAAACAGCATTTTCATGAAAAAGTTCCAATCAAATCCCTACTGACAAGGGCAGTGATAGTCATAGGGATACTCATATTTCTCTACATACTTTCTCTACTTTCCTTACATGAATTTAACTACTCTGTCTTGTCCCCTGCCCCCTGGCCTGTGATTGTACTAAACCAGTATTTTTGCCATGATCCCTTTGGCACACATCCCTGTGTGCCACTTTGGTACCACTTTGGATTCATTAGTTGCCTGTTGTGGTTTGCAGTATGTGCATCTGCCATTCATTACACACTCTGGTCACAGCTAGTGGGAAGCCAGCTCAAGTCTGGTGGGGCAAGGCTGTAATGAAATTACAGCTAAATACAATCCTAGCTAGCAGTTATTGTCCATGTTTCATTAGCTGTGTGTTCATGGACGTCTGTGGGATGCTGTTTTCTACTCAGTAGGTCCAAATTTTCCCAATGATTTTTGAGGTGATGTAGTTTAGCCTAGTTTCATAAGACAAAGACTGGGAGTCAGCCTATCCACAGGAGATCTGTTAACACACAGCAATTGTACTTTTCCAGGCACAGGGAGGCTTTTCCAAGCCATGAATAGCAAAGGCAGCACTTGAAAAATTAGTGAAATGTTTGCAAGAATCCTCACCCAGAAGACATGGAAGAGATGAAAAGCTCTCTCATTAGGAGACCACTCTATGGTTCAGGAATTTATCCTAAGTCTCCTTGTATCCAGCTATTGCAGGCATTGGGATTTCAGTCTTTCTTGGAGGGTTGGGTCAGCTGCTGGTATCAATTTGGCAACATTACTTATCTTACTGCACCTCAACAACTCCCTTGGGGACATGAGCTTCAGCCTACACACAGAAAGGCAAAGCTGCTGATTACTCCAGTAGGTTGTGCCTCAGGGTGCATTCAGTACAAAAGTCATCCCAGAAATGTATTTAGCTCTGTTAAACAATGGCAGAGCACTTTCCAGCTGTTGAACAATTTAACAGCCCAATCAAAAATAGCCTCCCCATGCATGTTCCTCTAGGAATAATTTCAATAGCATGGGAGCTTTCTGCTCTTTCACTGTCAGCTTTAGTTCCAGGAATGTTTTTTTCTTTTTTTTCCAGCCAATGCTTTCTGTCTCAGTGGCTTACCTGACAGTGGGTCACAATGGTTCTCTGCTGGTTCTCTGCTTTTCCAATCACACAGTCCTGGCCTTCTTATCTGCAGTATCAATGAGTGACATACCTTTAAATGTTGTACTTTATCTAATTAAAATGAGAGTATGTTTTTTGCCTCTTTTCTGACCAGACTGTGCTCATTCCTTTAGAATACTGAATTATTCAGCTCTTCTTGTCACTTCTCTCATGCTAAACCCTGAAGAATGGGAGGAAAGGACCTTCAGAGGATGGGGTGGAATAACAAAATTCCACTGTGTGCTCTGATCTAAGAATTTCTTGATTGCTCATCCTCCAGGACAATGGGTAGAGCAGGTAGAGTAGTTAAACCTGCCTAGAGTGGGAGAATGACAGTGGTGCTGCTGGGGGGCAGGAGTAGGATCACTGTTTTTTGCTGTCCCCCTTAGGGCTCCATGTCACTGACACCTGCCCTAGGTGGATGAACAGGAGGTGCAACAGCCCTCCCAGATGCTCTACCATATAAAGAGCAAGGCCCAAGGGCAGGACCTGTAAGTAGAGTTTAAAGATCATATATTTTCTTCTTTATGAAACCAAAGCAGTAAAGAGGGGATTTAAGACTACTTAAAAAAATAACCCTTGCTCCTGTAAGAAAAATGAGCAAAGCTTTCAGCTTAGGCAGAACTCAGCTGGAGCTGAAGAGTTCACCTCACCCCACAACAGAGTCGTTTGTGAGACCATGGGACTCATCTTTATCTCCTGGAGAGGTTAAGTCAGGGTGCATTGAGAAAGTTAAAAATACCAGCTAAATTTGCCTTCCTTCTTAAAAGCGGTAAGGAACCAACTGTTATAGACTGCTCTTGGGATCTGTAAACCACTCATTGAAAATGTATCTTCTAAAAGTACATTTGTGAAAGCATTGCTTCAGATCCAAGTACTGTTTATATTTCTAAAACACCACTTCTGCTTTTTCAGCACCGGTCTGTCTGCAGTGATAATTCATTTAACCCAGCAGCAATAGCATTACACCCAGGTTCCAGATGAAACTTAGAGATGTACAGAGAGACTGAAGACCAAATTTTTCAATAGCTGCTCAGGGGCTTAAAGAGGAAGATAAGTCTCAAAAGAAATTTCTAGAAATGCCCTAGTGTAAGTGAAATAATCATGTGATGACTGCTTCCTCTAGCAGCATGTCCCACCTTTCCCACAAGGCCACCTTTGCTCTCAGTTTGGCCACTCTGGCTGTTGGAGACACTGTGCCTTTTTGAGGATAAGTGAAACGGTCAGGGTTAAAAAAACCCAAAAAAGCAAAAAAAAACTCACACAAACACCCAACCCACAACAAACCAACACCAGAAAACAACAGCAAAACAAACCCAACAAACCAGTTCTAGGGAAAGAGCATCTTTTGGATTGGGATAATTTCATGAATTCCACATAGAATCCACCCCGCCACACAACTGAATCAGCATGGCTGAGTGGGTGAAGTTGGAGAGCTACGGGCTGGGGAATGACAAGATTTGGTGTGCAGGAATGGATGGGTTTGCAGTGGGGAAGGGCATCTCTAGAGACCGACATCATTTAAATGCTGTGTGCATCAGGCTGGCTACCTCTCTGATCTGACAGGCACTCTAATAGCTTTGAAAATGTAATCACCCATTATTTTGGGCAAAGCCAAACAAAAAGCATGGCAAAGTAAGGAATGTAAACCACTTCTTGGACTGGTTTTCTTAACCATTGCATCAGCCTTCATTATGAGCAATTGAAGGTTTTCTTACTTGTCAAATTGTAGATTCCCAGGGCTGTGTTTCCTCATGGATCATACAACATCATTGTGAGCAGCTAGCACAGATTACTGCAGTCAGTCTATGGCACTCCACAGGGCAGTAACAGGAAAAATAAATGTATACTTTCTTATTCAAATGTTGGCAGAGAAGGGGAATTGTTTCTATTCTCTCTGCTCACTCTAAGAAGAACATGGGGTGAAACCGAGGAAGTGTTCTTAAAACAAAGCATTAAAAGAAAAACTTAGTGATGAGAGATTTATCACACTGGCCTGAGAAAATAATAGAAGCTCATATCATCATAATTGCAAGCTTCCTTAGTTCTGAGGATCTCTGAGCCCCTGACACTGAGGTACCATGTACCTACTGAGCCTCAGGGTGGAGGAAAACATGAAGGGAAAGATGACACAATCTGCTTGCAAAACTGCTGTGGGATTTAAGTCCCCCTAGAACAAACAGGAATTTGGTATTTGCAGCCTCATGTAATAGGAGTGAAGAAAATCCATCACTAAGGTCACTTCAAACTGGAAAACTCACTGAATGAGATAATGACCGAAAGAATCGTGAATATATGACTTGTTATCTTTCCTATCTTTCTGTAGACAAGAGAATCTCGCCCAGATAACACCTCAGATTTTTGGGGTATAACTCATTATTCAGAATGGATGAAAGTAACAGAGCTTCCTCTTAATATAGACTTTTAACGAAGTATAGCTAATTAGCCAGCTGAGATCAGAAGAGTACTCCCTGTAGCTCTTGCACTCTCTGGAGACAGGGACAGGTCTCCTGGCAGCTGTGATGAACATCATAAACTAAGTTATGTTAATCCTCCAAGTTGCAGACTTGAGATAAGTCAGAGGTTTTACAACATCCATTATCTACTACTGTGTCTTTTACTTTGTTTGAAGACATGTGATGTTTATTAGCTGAATGCCCTTAAGCACTGAAAATGAAAGCAGAAGTTTACAATTTAAATTAACGTCATGCTTCCCCCTTGTCACACACACACATAATTTTTAAGTTTACTCTGAACAGTTCCCAGGATTGTGTGTCCAGATTCCAAGCATAAGGCTAATAATAACCCCTACATTAGAGGCACCAGATGGGTGCTCATAAAACCATAGTTGCAGCCAGAGATAGGACATGATAGTTGTTTGTCAAAACAGTGAGTTAGTTGAAATTCATTTAATGCTGTCACTAGTATTGGGAACCAAGCACAGCACACTGTGGTGCAGTGGCTAGACCACTTAGCAGTATTTATCTTTTCCCATCATAAATTATCATGCTCTGATAACGAATCACTACTTCCGGGTTCTGGGATTGATTAATTAATCTTCCTACTGACAGAGATGGCATGGGATGAGCAGTGATGTGAGATCAGGCAGATCACCAGGTAGGCTTCAATCATGAATAGGCTTTGGTCACTAGTGATTTATTAAAAGTTGCTCTCCACCCACACCTGAAAAGAAAAGAGGTGATGCTGCAGGTGACACTGTTAGATACAATTAGGTAGCTACCAGTCCCATCTCCCTTCGGGTCAGTTTTTTGCCTCTAGGAATGAGCATCTATACAGTATGTTAAAAAACCTTTATTCAGACTGAGCTTTCTTCAGCTAATCATTTCTCCACTTTGCAACATACTTCTTTTTACTGTGAGAAAGAAGTATGTGGTCTATAGTGTTTAACAATTAAAGTAAAATGTAAGGTAATTGTAGCCTTTCTATCATTCACTTTTATTGTTCTCCAGTATTGCAAACCCTACTGTGGAAATGATACCTCTTAAAGAGCTTCTCTTCTCCTGCTGCCAGGTCTCTTAATTCTTCATGTGTAATGGCAAAGCTATTTATTGTTAAAAAGAAAAAAAATAAATTGCTGGTGCAAACAAACATTCTACATTCCAGGTGGCATGCAAATAACAAGAGCAGATGTCATTAAAACACAGAGAAAAGGAGGAAGGATAAGAAACCAAAACAGCTAAAACACGAGAACAGCCATCAGGACATTAGCCACCACTTTTCAGCAGATGCTGGAGGCAGCTGGAAGACATACACTATGTTGCCAGTAAATAGTCACACAAGCCTGAAAACCACTGTGGTTTCTATCACTGTCTGATACATCTGTTCTCACATGCCTTTCACTCGTTCTTCTGGGAATTTCTCCAGGTGTTTGGTTCAGGTACTTGGCAATGAGCCTGTCATTCCTTACCTTCCTTACCTTCTTCCCTAAATTCCAGTAGCCAAGGAGCTGCAATACATAATCGGCTAATAGCTGATTTTGAAAAAAAAAGAGGTCCTCATAAATATTGTATGGTGCACTGTATTAAAAAGTTGTAACATTTATCAATGCTTATGTCATCAGGCTCATAAAAAAAAAAAAAAGATGATCATGAAAAATCCATGAGTCAGTTTTCAATGTATTTTGTTGCCTTAATTCTTCATCTCCCTGTGGCATAGACACCTTACTATTGAATGATTTGTGGCATATCAATCAATAGGACTAATACAAATTTCCAGTGTTCAACTAAGCTCCTGTGTCAAAGAAAGATGGAAATTGGACAGGACATATGATTTTTCAAGATCTTCTGGTAATATCCCACTCTAGCTGGATTGTAATTGCAATGCAAAGTTTTTCCAGGTTTTCCGACATTTCCATGGAACCAAATCCAGAAAGCCAAGGTGTGCATGTAAAAGAAATGAGGTGTATCACAGAAAAAGCCAGGGAACAACTTGTTTTTAGTTTGATGCAAGCTGTAGTCTCATTTGATACAGTATACATAGACTTTAAATAAGACAAGAGCATTATTACAGGCAGGCTGAGGAGAAGAGGCTGACAGCTAGTCTGTTCATTCTCTGAGTACACAGAAACACGCAGTGCTGTCTACCAAAGTGAAATATGGAGTTCTGCATGTCTTTCCACCACTGAGTTTCTAAGGCAAATGAGAGAAGGTACACTTTATACCATTTTTAGTTACCATTTGTACTGATCTATACAGAATTAGTGAAACTAATTAGTGAAATTAGGCACTTTGACAAAGGTACTGTTTGCTGTTGTGAAAGTTACAAGAACAGGCAGTGATCCAGCATTAATGCCAGTGGCCTTACAGTGTGCTGACTGCCCTCTCATTCAAGCTGACTCACCAGAGCCTGATAAAACTGTATTTTTAAGCATTTAGAGATACTCCAAGTCTTCAGCCTAGCAGCAAAGACTGTGACGTGCCTTTCCAGAATGGGTTTGTCATACCAGAATATACCACATGAAACAAAACATCTTTTGCTCCTGGGAAGAACAGGAGTCAGTATGATGATGAAAGACCAGTCAGCCTGCAGAATAACCAAGGACTAACCCCAACAGGAGGCAAACTGGTTCCCTGAGCTCCTCACCAGTAGGCTCCCCCTCAGGCAGGGCTAAGGCCCAGGTTGCTCTCACAGCCAGATTGCTCTCACAGAACAGCTGGGCCTCACAAGCCTGTCCCTACTCTGACACAGGATTGTCTTTTCAATTTGGTAGAAAAATTTTTTGTCTCCTTTGGTCATGAGACCACACCTCTTCCCCTGCTCCCTGGGAAAGTGGTCCACAGACCTCCCAGGACATACAGACCTTCTCTAATAACACAACTTCACTTCCCTCCCCTTTCTCCCAGTTCCTCCTATTCATCTCTTGCCTTCTGAGCATGGGGAAGCGGGAGAGAGCAGGGATCAGAATGAAAGCAAAAAAACCCACAGCAAACCAAACCAAACCAAAACAAGACAGCAACAAAAATCCCCACTTCAGCACTGGCCAGGTATGGCCACTCCTGGTGCTCATGTATGTTCCTCCCCTTGCAATGGCAGGAGACAAGGCAGGAGCTCCACACTGTCCTAGAAACAGTTCAAGGCATCTCCAAAATGGCCCTTACTTTTAGGAGTGTCACTTTAGTGTCTCATGTTGCCTCTATCTTGGGTCAGGCTCAGCACTGACAGAGCAAAATCAACTTTGAACCCTTTTGGTACATATAAATCAGCTGAAGCTGAGTAGCTGGTGTAGGCTATAGCCAAGAAAATGCATTATTGCCACCTCACTGTAAAGTGACATCTGGATAAAAAGACACAGTTTAGTACCGCAAATTTCTCCAGTGTAATACAGAACAACAGTGAGCAGTAGAATAAAGAGGATAGTAAAGCTGGATTTGTTTGTTTGTTTTAAATACACGTTTCCTAAATTGCAAGTTCTTTGAAGACCGATGGTGAGGTGTTCAGTCATTTCATTTAAAAGGAATCTAAGAATCTAGCTTCCTTCCAAAAACTGGCGTTTGTGTTCAAAATTTTCCAACAAAAATGCTTTGACAAGAACCAGAAGATTGTCCTACCACTGAAAGCATTATAGAATTCCTTCTTTTATTTCCTTTCTTTCTTTTTCCTTTTTAAAGATGACAAACTAATTTGACCATGAAAAGGGAAGGGGATGTTTTCTAAAGTCAACACTGAAAGAAATGTAAGGAAAAAAAATAAAAAGCTACATCCCCCTGAAAATTTTGACATCTTGCCATTTTCTTAATGAAGTACTGGATTGTTAAAGAAAAAAGCTTTCCGCCCCTTCTTTTTTTTTTTTTTCCCCCTCTCAAATGAATCTTTTTTCATTTTTACCTTGAGATGAGAAGTAGGGTTTATGTCAAAATTTTATACTGAGAATTCTATTCTACTTCAGTGTCTTTTGAAACAGCATGGAAATTCAAACCTTGCCTGTGTCAGTTATCTAGAAAAGCAATTTTTATGATTTCATCCATAAGGTTTTCTCTACAACCCCATCACAAATATACTGTCTCAGACACACAAACATCTGGAGGTGTTATTGTTAACTACGTTTTGGAAAACCATATGTGTTAGTAATAGTAAACCAGAAAGTTTAGTCTTCGCAAAAGCAGTAACATAAGTTATACAATGAAGTCAAGAGAGGAGAAATGGTAGAAGTGTGGATATTACACACTGTGTTCCTGAAATGATCAAAACCATTAGACACACCAGTCTGATCATTTATCTTTATTGAAAGAGACCTCTGAAAAAGCAATCTTACACTGGAATTATATGTTATGGAATGGAATAACATAATATAAATTAAGCCTCCTGCTTATGTTTCATAGGCTGCAACTGTTGCAACGGGCAGAACATAACTACAAAAATGCTCCTGTTCAGTGGTGATGGGATGAATGGCTGCTAATCAGTGTATTTTGTGAAAAGCACAGTAAACTATGCAGATGAATATATGGACATGTTTTTTTACTGTGAAATTACCACACCAGAAGCAGGACAAGAATCACTTCCTGCTATTAACGTTAGCATGAGGTTACAATCAAAGGTTTTGACAAACGACTCCTGTGTTTCCCAAATGCAGTATTGAATAAGGAAAGTGTCCTTCATTTCACTAACAGGCCGGTGTCAAGATTGTTCCTGCCAGGCTCTGAGAAGTGACAAAATTTTGACTCTAACCTGGGGTCCAGACATCTCTGTCAGTGAAGGGAGATACCGACAATTCCCTAACATTGGACTTGATGTGTGCAAAAGCTGCAAGCCTACAAAATCAGGACCAGGCATAGCTAGAAGTTGCAGGAGAGCTGGACACCCCTGTGCCTGGCCATGGGCAGGCAGGCAGCACCCTGAAACTTGTAAAATAATCTGATGTGGTGCCTCCTTCCAGTCTGCTATTAAGATAGTTGAGATGAATTTGTAAATACACCATGCTATGGACTGACAGAATTTCAGATGAACTCCTTGAAATGGGTTACTTTTCCCCAGACATTTTCCACTCAAAAGTTCCTAAAATTACGTATTTCCCACAGCAGTAAAATGCAGTTACATCTGTGATAAACTGAAATTGCCACTAACAAAAGAAACATTCCCAAAAAACGTGTAGTAAAAATTAAAAAGTGTCTGTGATACTAAATACACTGACATTTGGTCAGGCCAAAGGATGAATAACCTGATGAAGACTGCTAAAACCACGGATGAGTAGGACTACAGTCTCTGTCTCTTCCACAGTAGGACAGTCTTTCCAAACGGTTTTTGACATCTAATTGAACAACATAGTGAATTAGTATTTGAAGCAGTCTTTGGAGTCCTGCTACATGCACATTCAGCATGTAAAATATTATTTACTCTAAATATAAATCCGATATACAGCACTTAATTTTTTACATTTGAAAGTGTATTAGTGGTTTCAAAGTACTTGAACAGGGAATGTTGGTTTAGTCCATGATCCTGCTGTGGGGATCAAGATAGTTATTTGAGACAGGTATTCCAGTCCCTTTATATCCCATCAGAACAAAAAGACATTTGAACTATTTTTGGTGTTCAGATTTGAGTCCACAGAACTAAAGCCCACACCATTACCACTGAAGAAAAAACACTTACTTTAAATTAAGCAATGTAAGCTCCTGAAGAGCAAGAACAACACATTTCAGCACTTAGCTGTTCAATCCTAGTCTGTACTTACTATAGCACAGTATATATACATATATACATATGCACACTGTTATATATAAATTTCTATACAGTATATATCTAAAAAGAATATATACTTTTAGTATTTATATTTAATTGATCTTTATAAAGTATATTTATATTGTCAGTCAGTGGAGAACCTGTACTGTTACAGAAAAAGAACATAAAGCAAACAGTAATTTTTCTGAACAGTTCACTGCTTAAGACAGTGACTGAAATCTGTATAAAATATGCAGTTTGAGACAGCAAGGCAGTATAAAACAGAACCTTTTATACTTGGTACAGTTCTTCCTTTCCTTTTTCCTCACTGATCTTATTTTGCTCCATTAAACTTACTGTAATAAACTTCTAGTTTACTGCATTAGATCTCAACATCTGAAGTGACCACAGTGAGGTCCAAGAGAGGAGGCAAAGGCAGAGAAATCCTCCTGTTGATGTCTCACTCACCTCTCATATACCCACATCACTGAATTACCAGAGATACTGCCAAAAGTGAGTCAAACCCAGGCCCACAGATGCAGAGTCAGAAGTAACAATTGCATGTTTTACATCCATGACGTATCAGGATCAGAAAAGGACTCTGGATTATAAGTTGATATTTTACATGCACACACAGATACCCCCAAATGATTTGCACTTCCAGGAGCAAATTTTTTGTCTTTAAACCCAACCATTACTTCCCAAAGCTGGACACATCACATCCCAGAATACAGTGGCACTGCCATCCTGCAGACTGGGACTTACCACGTGGTGCTCCAAGGCCTCTGAGAAGGTGAATGGGGGATGAATTCTAACAAACATATCCGTTTTAAAAAAACAAAATACTTCATTTGTGAAAGTAGCTTTTGATCATTATAACCTTTGGTTTTAACCACTCTGGTGTCTCCTGCCAAGTATGGTTTAGTCATGACATCATGGCACCAGGAATGGACTTGTTGATAAGTTAAATAATGGGACTATTTTCAGACTTTTTTTTCGCTGAAAATTCTCATGGCATAGAAGAGTCATCATACAGTTATTTCACTGCAGAAAACTGTTATTTTTCTTAGAATAACTTTGAACTCTGTAGCTTTTTTGGAAAGGGGATGTTTTTCAAATAACACCCTGCTTCCTTTCTTCCCCAAAAACCTCAGCTTGCATTTGCTGGAACAATACCAAATTCGTGAAGAAATGTGTTCAGACAGATTGTAAATTTAGCCAGAGCATTTATGTTACTAAATCCAAACAAAGATCTAAACCAAGATGCAAAATATCACACACACACACAAAAAAGATATGGACTGAGATTTTTAAAGCTGAATAAGAGACTCAGCCACACAGGTTCGAAAGAAATTGATTAATTATGTGGTTGATAATCTCAGTTTGTATGCAAAGTTAATCCCTGATATAACTTCCTTGTCTTCAGTGGAGTTGCACAGCAAATGTATTTGACAGATAGTCATGTTTCTTCTCCAAGAATAACTTCTGAGGCAGAAGGTTTAAACATGAGTGAATGAAAGTCCTGTGCCAAATTCTACCCTAATTTATACCCTGTACCAAACAGCTGACTTGGAAACGAGGGTGTAAGGAAAGGCAAAAAGAGACATGAGTCTGTTCTTCCTTTGCTGGGACATTACATCAATTCCCTTGGGTAATGGTCATGTCTCTGAAAAACACAGCGGGAATCCAAAATGCAGTTTGTTGGAGATTCTTTGCTTCTAAGCCTCCAAGTTGTTGTATTTCACAAGCAGTAAGTGTTCAGGGAAGAGCCTAGACTGATCTCAGTGGAGGGCCATGAAATTCACTTATATTAACTACTGCGTTGATCTGAATGTTGGCTGCATTCAAAAAGCACTGGAAATGGCCATTTTAATATGAATACTGGAATTAGTTAATTTAGTCAGAAATAATGCATTTCAGACAGTCTCAACCTCAATGTTATTTTGAAACAAAACCTAGCATTTGGATTTTTTTGTCTGTCGGGCTATTTATGGCTCATTATTAATATTATAGTTAAGCATGTCTAAATAAGGTTGACAGGTCACAGGGTACACACACCTTTGCTAAGATAAGAAGGAAGTAATGCCCATCTCAGCTCTATTTATGAAGTGTTTCTAAGGACAGGGGGAAATTTTGTTGGTTTGCCTGAAGCATAATTTATGCCAGCAGCAGAAACTGGAGCACTGCAACCCTAAGTGTAGTGAATTGCTAATTCCCTCACTTAGGATTCTTCTACTGGCAGAGTTATTTTTCTGGAAAGTGATGTAGTCTGGCAGTAAGTGAGCTCAACATAAACAGCATGGCTCCACAGTGATACCCCTGCTCTAAGGGATCACTGCTAGGGCGAGCCAGAAAGCTGGTCTCCAGAGTGACAGCCCAGGCACTTGGATGCCCTTCCCAGCTCCCCTCTCATTGACTGTTTTCAGTCAATTCAGGCAGCAGTCACATTGTTTTAATACTCAACTGGATGTCAGAGGCCCATCTGCTAAACACTCTGAATGAGGCAAAAGTAGAGACATCTCCCATCCAACATAGTTTGTAATATGTATAAACAGAAAAGACACTGGATCAAAAATGTCTCACATTCCTGATTTGTGAAATGCAGCTAGCTGCTAATCCTCAGCCTTGTAAAAACGTGTGGGCTGTGAGCATTGCCATGAAAGACAGCACAAGTATTCTGAAGGAATTGGCTGGGTCAGAAGCAGGGAGGCTGAGCAGAGCCAGCCCCACAGGAGTGGCAGCTCTTCAGAGCCCTGAGGTGCATGCCCCCAAAACTGGCACAGAGCACATGACACTGAGCTGACACTTCCCCACTCACCTAGGGTTGTACTGAGGTGGCATTTTCTTCTCTTTACCAGGCTCAAGCAAGTCTTGTGCAAGTACTTTATTACCAGCAGTTCCCAGCAGCCTTGCTTAGCTTTCTGTGCTCCCCACTGAGAGAAGACTAATTGCCATCTGGCCTTGTGCATGGCAGCCACCTCCCATCTTTCATTTCTTTACTTCAGCTCCCTCCTGCATGTGTGATTATTTATGTATCTGTATGTGCTGGAGACAAATGCAACCTAGTTTTTCCCTTCTCACCAGAGCTTACATCTGTGATCTCTAATCCTTCCCCTCTGCAGCACTCCATGCCTGTACCATTTCATCCTGTGCATACAGCTGTACCTTTCTCCTCCCAGGCTCATCTCTGCAGCTCCAGTCCAGGTCGACTTTCCTTCTTATTGCTTGTCACCTTCTCACCTCCTTCTTTTGGGTTATCTCCAAAATCAGCTCTTCTCCCTCTTCTCCTTCAGAACTGCTGGTATCACTTGTCCTAGACATCAGTGCATAATAGAGTTTCTTTGAGTCCCATTCAGCATTTTGACCCTCCTCTCAACAACGTCCATTTACAAGTATAAGGTTATCACAACTAAGGGGACCGTGTTTAAAAATAAAAACAGTTGGACAGGTTCCCCCACCCTTTTCTGCCTTTCCTCTTTGTTAGCTACTCCAGGTCCAGGCACAGGCTCAGGCACTGCAACACAGGTAGCACATCACTGCTTCTCCTTCATGGCATGGCTGTGAAAGAAGGAAGCATTTTTTTAAATCTATTCTTGATAAATAAAATGGTAAGAGAGAACCTATTACTAGCAATTAGAGAAGAATCACAACCAAACTTTCAAAACATCAAGGTGTTTAAACTCTTCAGCTAAGATAAAAAGTGTGTGGGGAAAAAGTTCTGATGCAACATCATCGTGGATGGAAAATAAGCTACACAGAGGTCATCTTGTATTGTAATACATTCATATTAAGGACTATGACTTGAAACCTTATTTTGATTAAGAATTGCCACATCTACTCTGGGGGACAAGGAGAGCATTTCTGTAAAGGCTGAGGGAAAAACCAAGTATTTCCTAAGGAAAATAGAAACTTAAAATAACACCAATATCAAATTGCCTATGTGTGGTGATCTCATTTCCTTAGGGTCAGCCTCTTATTACCCATCCAAATATGAGGCATAATTATTACCCCTGCAACTATTAGTATGTTAATCTTCTTAAAACTAATGTTCTGTTCATCTGATTAAGCAAATTTTAATTTACTAGATTTATTCTTGCCTTCTCCTACTCTTAGGAGTAGGAGAAATCTGAGATGTGGGGCATTCTCCCACCTTTAATTTTGAAAAGGATCAGAACTGCATTTAGCTGTCACTTGTTACTGTCCATCTGCAAACAAAAGAATGAACAATCCTACTGGGCTGATGTCGAGGAACACTTTTCCTATCAGTGTAATCACTGCAATCATAGCTAGTGCAGTGATATTTCTGGCTTCAGTTTGGAAATGCAGAAAGGACTTTAAATAGTTGGCAGTAGTAAATGGTTCATTTACTAGAAATGAAATTCACTAGAATGTCACTAGAAATTCAAAGCACTGCTTAGTTTTAAATTTGAACATAATCAAAGTCCGTATAAGTTGTTTTTAAAAGGAGTGGAAAGCTGGAAAAAAATTAAATATAAGAACATAAGTAGCAAGATCGTAGCCTATAAACTGAAACTAAGAACTAGCTGTCCAGTACTCTAAAATTTAAACTATTTTCTCTATTTCTGCAAATAGATTAATAGCATTTGCTGACCATTGGTTTGAAATATTATAGCTCTTTGCTTCAAATGACAAGTAGGCAAAACATGGAAGTTAAATTGTTGGAATGAAGGCATGCCAAAATAGCTATTTAGCTATTTAGCGAATTATTTCTGCCTTAGAATATTTGCATTCTGAAGGGGAAGTTTTCAAGAATGAAATTATTTTGAACAACCCTCGTGTTGAAGCATCCTGGTTCAAAAACTGCCAACTCTTTTACTGGTTATAGGAAACTTAAAGCATCCAAAGTAGTGTTTTTTTCCAAAGGTGGTCTATTCACAGTATTGTAAATGGGATTGTTTTGGTTCTTTAATGGTAGAAGCTACTGTGACCAAAAAAAAGGTGGGAAAATACTACAGAGTACCATCAAAAACCTTCTAGTATTCTTTGCCTTGCGTCGTTAAATGGGTAAATCATTAATGCTGTAATGAGCCTTGGCTTTATTTTCATTTTCTTTCCCCCCTCCTAAAGTGTAAAGTGGGCCACAAACCTTGAAAAGTTCTCAACTGCTGACAACAAGCGACACTGAATTCTGCTCAGAGTTCAGAGGAACTGCTACATGTCCCTTCCATAGAAAAGTTTGCTGGAAAGCTTAAAAAAACCCCGTTGCTTTGGCGTCTTGTGCTTCTGACCTGAAATCTCTTTGTTCCTCCAGCTCTCGTCGTTCGCTTCCTGACCAAACGCTTCATCTGGGAGTACGACCCGACGCTAGGTAGGTGATTTGATTCTGTGAGCATGGTGTGTTGTGTGCAACAGCATGGCTGAAATAATGGAAAGTCATGACATTGCAAACCTACTTCAACCTTTACATTTGCTGTAAAAAGCTTCTCTCTGGTCTTTAAAAGCTGGAACAAATTGTTACCTAAGATGGCAGAGCAGAGAAGCAGTAACACACTCAGACAAAAGCTGAATTACTGCATGAGGCACATTTCTACCCACACAGAAGTCCGTGGGAATTTTGCCTTTGAAATCAATTGCTTTCGTATTTCACCTTGCAAATTATTGAGTGTGCCATCAGTTTTCTGCTTTTGAATAACCCAAACATCATCTGCTAGAGAAGAAGATGACGGGGATGCATACCTTAAAAATTCAGGGAAAAAAATTGTAGGTTCTTAATGTCAGTATACCTAGACTTGGGCAAGTTTTTTGTCCTCACTTTTGAGTGCACATTGCATCTCAGTTTTTGGTTGACCAGATAGGGAGGGACACCAATCATCAAAAGAGCATCCAGATCTCTTCCACTGCTCCCACTTAGCTCTCTTGGGTGTGGCACTTTCAATGTCTCAAAAAACATGTTTAACAGTTCCTCTGAATTAGAGGCCTCACTTAAAATTTGTACCAAGGTCGAATTGCTTAGTGTTTCTTGAATTAGCATATATTTAAGTGCTCTGCACCAAACAAATCCAGGCCAAGAAGTCCAAGATGAGGCATTCACATTTTAGAAGATGCCTTCAATACCTCAGGACTAAGTGATTCGAACACAAACTAAAGGGCTAGAAAATTCTCTTTTCTTCAACAGTATGTTTCCATCTCCTAACCTTTCTTTCCAGGCTCCAAGATATTTAACTGTATGATCCACGTATTACTTTATTAATGTTTCCTCTCTAAGAGGTCTCACTAAGGAAATGGAGAATGCCATAAATTTGCACAGCAAAACCAAAGTTTAATATATGCTATTACAGAACCCAGGCAGCCCTTTCAAAAAAGCAAAGTATTCAGGATCGTACTAAGTATTTTTGTGTGACAAGATGAACAGGTAACAGAGATCAGAAATATCATCTTGGCAAAATAAATCTCAGAAGAACCTGAACTCAGATACATTCCTTTATCTGCTACTATCAATATATTAATCAGTGAATTATATGTCACCTGCCTTTTGCTGCACAGGAGCATGTTCAGTATAGACTTCTATAAGTATTATTGGTTTTAGTACTTCATGTCTCTGTCACTATTACGTTGTTTCAAGAACTTGACAAGAAGTGTATAAAGTGTTCTCCATCAGTGTAGTCCAAGTTCATTAATTTCTTACAGGGACACTTCACGCAGATGCATCTTTTTTGCCTTGTTTAAGCACAAAAATGAAGTTATTAGCAAGCTGCAAGATTTATTATTTTTTTCCCCATTATGAAGGCTCCATGCCCTTTTTGCTGTACAAGACTTGACATTTGTTTCTGTTTAACAAATGAATACAATTGCAAATTACCATGCCCCTCAGGAATTTAATTGTCTTCTCTTTGCAACAAGGAAAGCTTTCATGCAGACACAGTTCTGTCTCAATAAACCAACAATTAAATCTCTTATGATTTAGTAAATTCTAGATTCTCATTAAGTTCAGAGAATAACATCTTAAATGATATATTACAGTCATTGTGATACTAAGTGCTTTAAATTCCTCAGAGGGAAAGGTCTGAGAAATGCAAAAACTAGTAAATTATTGTCAGTAAGTTATTTCTTGATCACAGTGATCTCTGGTGAAAGGTGCCCACTAGAGATTGTTTTGTAAAGTATTATTTTTTCAAACTCTGGATCACAATGGGATTCAAAGAAGGTTCTAAAGTGTTAGAAATTAAAAATTATTCTGAAATTGCAACTAATATTCAGACCTTCAGAGATCAATCAGAAATGAAATGTACCTTCAAAAGCTTTGAGAAACAGTGCTCAAAAGAAAGCATTTCTGTCTTTAGGTTGGTCATCCTGGGGTGATTTGGTGTCCAGTTACCTGCAGACATACCAAGGTGAATTCACTGAAAAATTTTGGCAGAATATATTAATTTCTTCGTAACAGTCATGAACTGGCAGTTGAGTGGAAAGTGGGATATCTACATGTTCAGTCAATATAAAGAATTGAAGTTGTGTCATTTGCTCTAATAGGAGAAATAAGCAGCTTCGTCAAGTAATTCTGAAAGGACAAGAGTAAAACAGATGCAAACCATCCAGCTACTAAGCAACAGGAAGTTTTGCCAAAAATCACTGAGGCTGTGAGAAAAATGTCATATTTATGGTTTATTTCTTATGTCAAGTTTTCAACCACTCATTAGTCCTCTGATGCAAGGAATCCCCAGATAATTCCTATTTTTAGGAAAGCTTTTACCAAGCAGTCCAAGACTTGATGGAAATTCAACATTACCCTAAACTAAGCATCAGGTTAAAAAAACCAAAAAAAACTATTCCTCTTTTGATTCAAGGATGGCACATTTTAACTGGAAGGGAAAAAAACACGCCTTATAAATACTCTTTACTATTCTAACCTTTCAGAATAAAAAGAAGGATCCTATTTTCAGTAGCACCTGGATATACTGCTGTATCTCCAGAAGCCAGATTACAAACCACAAAATAACATTTTCTGGTGGGAGAATCAGCAGTGAATCTTACAAGCTTTGACACATGGAGCTGGTGCTGAAGTCAGGGCTCTGCAGCTCTGCCAGTTTTGTGCATGAAGTTGGATCAATGGAAGCATCAGTAGGGCAGAGGCATGTTTGCAAAAGTACATCTCACTGTGCTTTTTATTTTACTGTTCCTAGCTAAGGGGCAACAACAGCAGCAAAGTTCATTTTCTGGGCAGTATTAACTATCAGCCTTGACTTCTTCATCCTTTCTATTTAACTGGCAAGTCACTGTCACCATCTTAGCATGAGTTTTTTGTTTGTTTTTCAAAAAGATGCTGAATTCCTCAGGCTGATTGGCTACCTGGAATTATCTAGGTGAATCAGTTTCCACTTCAATCTTTATTTATAGTAAATCACACAGCCATGTCATACTCTCAACAGAATTAGATGGTCCAATGAAAGACGTCTATGTAGAAATGGTCTGGAACTGCACATTTTAAAAAATGCATGCAGTTGTTTTCTAAAATACTAAATATATGAATTCAGCATTAAACTAGCTTTCTTTAGCTTGTTAAATATGTACTGAGAAAGGAGGTTGGGTTACCACATGGATTTCAGTAAAATTTACTAATGTTTATATGTTTTAAAATAGAACGAAACTTGAAAATTAATAAGCAAATTTCATGTGATGTTAGAAAGCCTCAAAACACTTGGCCCGGTTAGAGCACAACTTAAGCCACAGCCTAAAAGCACTTCACAAACATGCAACTTACCCAGCCTGTATTTAACACAGAACTGGAAATTTGTGCTCTATTTCAGTTTGGCTCCATTAAGGTGGAAGCGCAAAGACCTTTATTTGGCCACCTACCCTCTAAGAGTGGGTAAACTCTTATCCTGAATGCAGGACTCCCATGGACCTCAGTGATCCAGGGCTTCACAGCACAATTCTCAAGGCTGCTGTGAGTAGCTGCTCTCTCAGTGCCAGTAAATTGCAGTAACAGTCTGCATCTCAGCAGTTTTCCCCATGAGCTAGTGGCAGTGCCCAGAATTTAGGGTGCCTTCACCAAAGCTCAAAGATGGGGAGATATTGTGGTTTTCAGTGATGTTTAATTGATTTTAAAATTGGAGTCAGACTAAATCATCAAGAGAACTGCTAAATTTACTTTTTCCTGGGAGGCAAAAAAGGAGGAAGCCATCACAGCAGTAGGCAGACAGATGGCCTGCAGAGTACTTCATGGGTAGCAGCAAATTTCCTGCCTCCACAAGCCATGACATGTAGGGAGAACCTCCTGGATCAAATGATCATGCTATGGCTGAGTGCTTTTACAAGTAAGTTTTGCAGTATTTCTCTGAGAACACATTTGTTGTTCCATCATAATTGGAACAATTTGCTTCCTTGGAAACGGAGTAGGGATATCAAAGAATTTGGAAAAAAAAAAAGGAGAGGGAGGGGAGTGGTTATGAAATAGGTTTTGTCATTTGTTCAGAATCAGCATTTTTACATACAGTTGGGAGAATCAGGTGATTTCTGAGGTTTGGGGTCTTAAACATCAATTTTTTCCATATAAGGAAAAAATCCAAAGGAATAAACCACCAGGTAAATGCATGAGAAAGGCTCCTCAGTTCTTTTCCATTTCTGTCACTGATCTGTTGCCTGCAGTCTCTTCTTCAGCTTCTCACCTATAAAATCCTTCATCTTATTAAAGGATTGTAAATCCTCTACTCATAGAGTTAAGGCTCATGTTTGATACAGAAACACCAAGCATTTTGCAAAAGACTGGATTTTAAACTAAAGTGTACTTATGTCAGCAAACAAGAAGATAATATTTTTGCTGACCTTTCTAAAAGTATCTTGGCTTTCTTACACTATCCTTAGGTGTCTTTCTCTAGCTGTTCACACATTTCATTACTTCACCAGTTCTCTGAAAGGAAAACTGTCTTTGAGCAGATAATCAATAGAACAGGGCATGACAGACTGGTCTTTGAAGGCAAAGAGAGACCAAGCAAAGGAATTTATTTAATTTGAATGGGATAGAGAAAAGACTATTCACTACTTTAATTAAAGGAGCAGAGGTAACCCTAAAGAAATATGGGTCTTAAGAAAAATCACAGTTTTGCTGGATTAATAGTGATGATTTTAAAGAGTATTTCTTCCAACTGTGTCACAATTTCTTTAAATTTTTTTGTTTACTCTTTTTCTACTGGGCAAATAAAAATCCTGAGCTGGTGTTTCTGTGAGGTCCTATGTAATGCAACATACAGACAGCCTATAAGACACCAAATGGGTAAAATGTATAGGTATCAGTAAAGCTTCAAAGATAGAGGAGATAAAGGAGTACAAATTGCTGTCCCACCAGCTTGATTATGAAAAGCCTATGATAGCACCATTCTTCTCCAGCAGAGCATGAAACAGCCAAAGGACTGCAGAAGGATGCACATTAAGTAAACAAGTGTTTGAGGGAAGGAGACAGACACCTCTGTTAGTGCCCCAAGTTCTCTCAGAGCACAGAACTTAATCTCCTGCGGACCAGCTCAAGATTTCACTGCTGTGGCAAGAAAAGCAGAAATCACTTTGTGAAGATATTGTTTGCATTAGCAACAAGGCTTTTTCCATTGGAAAACTTCTTCCAAGGATGATTATTTTTACATTAGAAGAGTAGTTTTGCCTACATCTGTAGCTAGGGGGTTTGTTCACAAAACAGTATCATTCAGGGATCACTAGGGAAATTTTCAGATACCACACTTGATGTAAATAATGTGACAACACCAGCAAATAATGCTGGCCTGACTTTCTTTTCTGCACTTGATAAATACAGGTCTGTACAAGCATCATAAACAACACAGCAAAGTAGAAATATATCCAAACTAGGTTCTATCAAAGTGGTTGATAACCAGAAACAGCTTAGCAGTGAGAAGCAAGACTTCACAAAGAAGTATAAGCATTTAATATTATTTATTATATAATATAATTTACCCTAGCAAGGGAATATGCAAGAACTATCTTTTTGGGATAATTTTGTGCCAACAAAGCCATGATAAAGAGCTCAGGTCCAAATATAGTTCTCAAGGACTGTCTTTGCTGTCTGGTTTATTCAGCTAACACATTTTCTGGACAGCTGGAATACTGTCTGAATACAAACTCTTGATCCCCAGGGTTCCTGTCCCTGCCATCATATTGTAGAACTTTACATTCTGCATATTTCTTCTGAACCCCCGTGTTGACAACTACAGCTTATCCAAGCACAAGTTAGGAATAACACATGTGGTGCAGTATGGGCTTTCAGCCAAAGTGAGATGTAGTGGCAACCAACCATTTGGGCTTAGGAGGAATGGCAGCCAACCTGTGTTTCAGGGAGTGCCATGACAAATGTGTAGACATTTAATAAATCACTGTGAAACAGCCTTATTTTCAAGCCAGACTCTTGCTATTAGTATCATCCATGTTAATTGATAAAATTAGTCATTCATTCTGCCTTAGTGCTTAAAGGATTCAGCCCCCAATAGTCCAGATTGTGCCTCCCTAGGCATCTTTCCAGACTTCTATTTTTCCTGCATCAAAATAGTAGAAACATTATTTAACTTGATATACATTTAATATGTTGCAATATTTTTACTGTACTCTTCAGCAGGAGGAATTTATACTGAATGTATTATAGCAATGAGCTGTGAAAGTATTCCACATTTCTCCAAGGTGTTTCTAAGGAAATTGGCTTGTATGGCCTAGAGCACCTTAAAACACCAACACTGGCTTCTAAAACGCTCAACAAAGACTTGAAATGATGAAGTTATAATTGAGAGCAGCAGAGGAAGATGCTTACAATAACATGGGAAGCAGTTATCTGAAAATGTGGTTTGTTTTCTTTCCTGTGAGTCTCAAGATGAAGATATTCCTGATGCCAGTAATAAAAATACTGTTTTTTTATGATATCTCAGCTGACAGCAAAAATCAGCAGTGGCAGTGGCTGTTCTTTCTATAGCTACAGCTGCAAAATATTTTGCCCTTACATTCTGAAATGTTTTCCAGATGAACAGAATTTTCCAGTGCTTTCTTTTGCACCTTCAGGAGAGCAGGCTTTTGTTTTGCTTGTTTTAGGTGTGAGAAAAGTCTCACTGGTTAGTTTTCATTTATATTGGCAAAAATAAGGGGAAAATCGCAGCTTCACCAAAAAAAGACTTTTTGCCACAATCAAACAAAAAGGCATAGCAAAATAAGATTTATCTTTACTTACTTTTATCATAGACATAATTCCTGTCAAGAACCAACAAGTGTTGGTGGTAAAGTTAAATCAGAAAATTTAGAAAAAGAAACAAAACAACCAACAAGTGTTTAAACCTTGAAGCTTGTTCTTTACTAGTTAACTCTGTGCTGCCTTTGTTGGTTTTGTTTTAGCAGTTGTTGTAGCATGCCTTAATGAATCCAGTTGCCAGGTACCTGGGAATTTTTTCTCCCTTCTCAGTAAAAGCTAGGTGAGGACAGAACCTATAGGAAAGGAAATGTAACACCACTTCTCCCTCAAAAGAAACCCATTCTTTGTGTGCAGCAGCAATCTCTTACCTTCCCACTGTAGTAAAAATAGGAAATTGTGATAAAACCCAAACTGCTCACTAAGCAGTGACCTAATGAAACCTCATTTCTTCTGAATTTTCCTCCATATTTCATACTGCAGTAGCTGCTTTCTTTGTGTGTGTGTGTCCTTGTGCTCCATGGAGCATCCTTTGTCCCCTTGAGTCCCCACAGCACCTGAATCTTCTTCTAAGGTCGTCTACAAACAGTCTTTGTCCATCTTCATGGACCAGGGACAGTCCTGCATCCTGGCTTGTGCAGGGGCACGTGCCTGCTGACTGCCCAGAGCATACACTGGCTCTTCTGCCCTGTGCCTTCTCAGGGACAT
The DNA here is from genome assembly GCA_013390005.1 of Calyptomena viridis. Taxonomy (NCBI): domain Eukaryota; kingdom Metazoa; phylum Chordata; class Aves; order Passeriformes; family Eurylaimidae; genus Calyptomena; species Calyptomena viridis. The sequence goes on from WEIV01004817.1 coordinate 556,541, forward strand.
GAATGGGATCGTTATGCCCTGCTCAGCCTGGATATATATTGGACAGAAACATTTGAGAGCTTCCCTTGCTCTAAAATGGCAGGTAAAAGCAGCTCAGCAAGCTGAGGCACACGTGCTCCCATGACTTTTTTTGTTGAATTAAATATTTCAGCAAACAAATATCTTCGTATGTTTGTGTAGTATGATAGTTGTACATGAAGGGTATGTCACACCTGTGTGCGTGTACAACCGCCTGGAACTTTTCCTTCTGCATTTCCTGACTCCTGAGGTTCCACATGCAGAAACACAACATTAAAGAGTCCAATTCTCAGGACTGTCAAAGTTTACTTTCAGTAACTTTACTACTTTTTCTTTTACACGTGACAGTAATGGTGCAATGACCACGTGTGGCATGTTGTTTGTTATTGATAAATGACCCTACTGTGCTCATTTTGGGGTCTGTGGTATCAATGAATAGAGAGTTACATGGAGTTACAGTGTCTTAGCATTAGAAATATGTTCCAAATGTACAAGAGTGGTACTGTGCTTCCTGTAAAACCACTGATGGTTGCAAAATAAAAGCCCTTCTGTAAGTTAGATAACAGAGGGAGTATGTAACAACCAAATGAGCAGGGAGGTAACAACAACAACAGAACCCAAAAAACAAAACCACACAAAAAAAACCAACAGGAACTTTTATTATGTTAACATAACTAATAATTGGGAATTTTAGTCTTTTAAAGATGCTGCTGCATTGCTGTCTGAGAAGACTTTAGCCATAACTTAGAAGTTCATGCCTATTAGCTGAAGCTTTTTGATCTGAAAACTCAGCTATAATCATTATACAAAAGCTCTTTTTCTGGATCTCTTGCATTTCTTGGATCCAACTGGCTGAAAACCACCATGAGACCAGTGTTTCTTAAAGCATTTTTATATGTCATTGTTTTCTTAACCTTTCATAACAAAAATGAACTAGAATTCTGTATAGAAACTTACTTTGTGTCCTTCTGTACTTAAAAGCAAGCAAAAGAGACCAGGCTATTCCTTAAGTTTGCATGTAAAATGGTGCATGCCATTGCTCCATGTTAGGTGATTTACCTGCTCCTAATACAAGTGCTTTGCTAAAACCAATAAACCATTCAATTCAAATATTTCCTTCTAGAGCTGTGATATATCCTGATATTTATTACCAGTTTCAAGTAAACAAGTATTGAAAATAGCTTTTTACATCACTACAGCTTTTTACCTTACTGCAAATACAAACTAAGAACTCGAAATTACTTTTCAGATATAATAGCTTTTTTCTAGAAAACATAATATTCTGGAACAAATATATTCAAGAAATCAGGATAAGCCTGGACAAATGGTTCTGATAGATGAGCAGCTAAGTCTTAGAGGCCAAAACTGTATTAAATATGTCCTAATAACCATAGTGCAGGGATGTGATGTGGTCAGGGCATGACTGAATATTGCATTCAGAGATGGTCTGTGCATCATGAGCTTCAAAGATTTCTCCATATAAGTAAGGGTTTTTTCCCCTATATTTTTTAAAATCATACTACTAAGAAGAACAGGGAGATTTGTAACATGCTTATAAACACCAAGAACCCCCAGGGAACTTTTTATACCTTTTTTTTTCACCAAAATCATTCTTTCCGTACTTATTCAGCAGCTGTGGTAATTTGAAAGATTTATTCAGTTTCCATTAATGAATTATTGTGACTTAAACCCAAGCCAACTGCTACCACTTCCCAGCGTGTTTCTCAGGCCTTTTGACAGCTCTAAATATTTTTGAAATATACCTCAATTTTTAAAATGATAGGACTATGAGAACCAACAGTTCTCTGCTGTTTTCCTTCCATCCAACACTTGTTTTCCTTCATCAATTCTAGTGGGAATCAGGGGTGCTTAGCTGAGCACAGACACCTGTGTTGTCAATGGTTTCAGCAACAGTGCTGTGGGATTGCAGCTTTATAACCAAGGGACTCTGAAATCTGGCATCAGCTTTCAAAGCCACACTTTTCAGCACCTTTAAGCATGTTATTGGGAATATGGCTGGAAGTATAGTGCACCCCCAAACCAACAAGAAACAGGTCAGATTTACTTATTTATATTGAAGCAGAGCAAACCACCAAATCTGACTATTTCCACAGCACTACCAACTTCAGACAAACCACAGCTCAGTCAGCACAGCAGCTCCCCAACTTCTTTGAGGCTGGCAGATTTGACACCAAGCCTATGGAGAGCAAAACACAGCTGCAGTTTCTTTTCCATCTATGAGGTTTTAGCCATATAGCTATAGATAAAATATATGGGCATCAACTGGTGCAAATGACAGTTTGGAGCTCAGAAAGTTGCTTAAAGTCATCTTGGGAGCAACTGGTACAGCATTACACTTTCCTTTTTTACTTGATCATGATGATGCAAGCATAAGACATTTACAGCCTGGATTCATCTGACCAATTTTAGATTTCCAAGTACTTTTGAGGTGTGATTTATCCTTGGAGAGAGCTCAGACAAGCTTGTTTTCCTTCCATCCAACACTTGTTTTCCTTCATCAATTCTAGTGGGAATCAGGGGTGCTTAGCTGAGCACAGACACCTGTGTTGTCAATGGTTTCAGCTAGGAATCCAGCAGTTATCTCAAGTCCTGTAATTTCTTTCTAGTTGCGTGTCTCAAAAAAAAAAAACCAAAACCAAAAAACCACCACAGGGGAAAAAATACTAACAAATTCCAAAGCAAGGCTGTGCATTTGTGAAGTACCACAGGATCAACATGAATAGACTGGAACTTCAGGGCTCATAACTTACAAGACAACCAGATTCTTCAGATGTTTCTGTTCCCTTGAAGGAGAAGCTATGTCTGTGATTACACCAAAAAATGCTTTCAACATCCAGCTGTTTTACAGTCCTCATTAAAATTCACCCAGCTACCACACATTCCAAAGCACAGGAACACACATTTACTAAGAGTTATTTACTCAAATCTGACCCAAATCAGTGCTACTCATCCAAGATCAAATTCCATTCCAACATGAGCAATGAAAGTGAGTTAAACTCACAACACAAAGTGCCGCCAGGGTCCTATTTTGAGAACTCAAGTATCATTCAAGAATCATGCTGCTTCTCTGCAGCAGGCACAAGTCTACCCATTGAGATTTATTTTCCCATTTCATGTGGAAGATCTGCATGGCCTACCCATAAGTTCCTAAGTGTAAGTTCCTAAATAACCTTGAACTTGGAGTACTACACAGGGAATCCCAATCTAACACTGAACATCTTGGCCACTGAAATAACTCATTGAAGGTGCATCACTGCAGCTTCCACATCAAACTAGAGCTTCCTGCCTTTTCTGCATTCCATGAGGGAATTGCTAAGAGGGTATGTGGAAGGGACAGATAAGACTGAGAGATACAGATGTATCTTACTCATCTCTGTAGGTAATAGCGACAGGATCACAAAAATATACTCCAACCCCTTCAACAGCCTCAAAATACTAAACAGAATGGGTATTTACAGCCTTTTAAAAACCCCAGTCTTCATTGCCTGGAACCCTACAGCAAGACTGCTTGCCATCTGCCCAAGTAAATTGACCATTTGTCCCATTACAAACAGCTGGGCTATTACAGCAATTAAGGTAGTACAGAGAAGGAGTGCCATTTTTGGGGAAGAAAGTGTTTTCAGCACTGACAGGTTGAAACATTTATGATTATGATTATGAAGAGCTGACAGTACGCAATGAAAACAGGCATTCACCAGACACAAGCCCTTTCGGAAGTTCAAGTTAAAGAAATGTGTTTCCTAAAAGATATCCTTCGTTCCTATTGAAGAGATTTGCACCGAAGAAAGAATTGTGTCTCTGACAATGCAAAGCATTCATAGTTACTGGCCAGACTTTTACAGCATACACATTTGCCTTTTGATGTAGGACATCTGTAAGCTTTTTTTCCTATAGCATGGTGTGAATGCGTAATGCCCACTGGTTATCCTTGTAAATCACACACAGGGAAATCACTGCTTGATCCCTTGCTAGAAGAGGGGAATGTGATGATTTCAGCATGTTTAAAACAGACATTCCTAAAATAGCTGACTGATCTGTAATTTTTTCACAGTATAAGGCCTGAGCTTAGTGGTTAGGTTCCTTGATCTGCAACCATACTGGTTTTGATCTTGTGAGACTTCAGGCTATGCAGTGACTGGCTGTTGAGCTGGACACTTTGAGAGTTGTGGTATCTGTCTTTCATAGGCAGCAGCCTTCCCTAGGAGGAAAATGAAAAGTGGAATACAGCCTTGCATATCTCTCTACCACAGGAAACTGTCCTTTTGTTGGGTACAGAGCGCAGTATTCACAGGCACAGCCCCTTGCAGGTCTAACATGTGGGAAAGAAAAAGTTGTGTAGGGAGAGAGGTAGAAGTGTCACTGTTGTAGAAAGGACTTGGGTGCTCCAGAATGGCTGGAAGAGCTCCAATAAATAAAATTTAGTCAAATGCTGTATCACATCTCAGGTCTTGTGCTGGGAGAGCTGTAAGGAAGATTAAAAAAAAAAGGAGGACGTTAATAGTTGCACAATATGTTCTTATTTTAGAGTCTACCTATCGTCACCAAGCTACCATTGATGATGAAGTGGTTTCCATGGAGATACTAGATACAGCTGGTCAGGTACGTGGGTGCATGTACTCTTATCCAATACCTTGGCTTGGGTAGACAGCAGGGAGGGGGACTGCAGTGTGGTGGGTGGCAGGTGTACTCTTACTTCTGGGGACAGAAATTTGCTTCTCAGCAGAGCTCACCCCTCCATCACCACCATCAGCTTGCTGCTGGACACAGCATTCTGGATCCAGACTCTTCTGCAAGGGACCTTGTTTAGAATTTTCAGATCTTGGGAGAACAAACAAGGTTTACTCTGGGATTAAAATTATTTTGTTCTCATGCCTTGACTCAGGGCCAAGCCAAAAACATATTACCACACACAAAGCAACAGTCTGTTTCTACAGCCAAGTGATGAGGCTTTATAGCCTCAGTCAATGATGCGCACTAAAGTGAAGAGCAGTTTTGTCATAGTCAGTCTCCCTTCCTTTCAAAACATGGCAGATGTGCATCCTGCCTAGGCCTGTGCAGATCGTGTGCTGGGTATCATTCAACAGAGAGCCCCTTCCAAACACCTGCTACCAGCCTGTCCACAGGCAGCCCATGGCACCTGGCTAGAACACATCTCCTATGGAATGTGATAAAATAGGTGATGTGTGTAAAGTGTAAAGTAAAGCAACTGTACACGTCTTTGTAGGCTTTGGAGGATCAACATCTATCCGAAGGTCTGGTGTCTTTTTCATAAATCAAATTTCTAAAGGCTGATGTCTGTCTTTTCAAACAGGAGGATGCTATTCAGAAAGAAGGACATGTACGATGGGGTGAAGGCTTCGTGCTGGTTTATGACATCACAGACAGAGGCAGCTTTGAGGAAATGCTGCCGCTTAAGAACTTGTTGGATGAAGTTAAAAAGCCCAAAAATGTCACTCTGATCCTGGTGGGGAACAAAGCAGACTTGGATCACTCCAGACAAGTCAGCACAGAGGAAGGTGAAAAGCTGGCCACAGAACTAGCATGTGCTTTCTATGAGTGCTCTGCTTGCACAGGAGAGGGCAACATTATGGAGGCCTTTTATGAGCTCTGTCGTGAGGTACGGCGTCGGAAAATGGTGCAGGGCAAGACTCGGAGACGAAGCTCCACCACCCATGTCAAGCAGGCAATTAATAAGATGCTTACCAAAATCAGCAGCTAAAAAGAGCTGTACTAAGACAGAGAAGCATTTTAGAGCATATTAGCTTGGAGCAGGGATAAGGCAAGCAGAGCACATTTAATTAAAAATGGTCAAACTTTGCAATGAAAAAAAAAACAAAACCAAACACCACCGCTTTTTTTAATAACATGGAGTCATACTGTTTTCTCGTATTTAGCCACACTGCTTATGGCTAATGTGGAAAAAAAAGCAAAAACACCAAGGAAAAAAAAAAAAACAAACCAAATGAACTCCAAAGGACTAGATGATTGTGGGGATTGGCACCAACAGAGAATCTTCTGTTTCTGCATGGCTCGTCCAATCCCCTGCAAATCAGTAGTGCCTAAGCATCATTTCCAGCCAGCCAGCTGCCCAGTAGCCATTGAAGAGTAAGATTCAGCCTTCAGTCCATCAACAATGATCACAACCAATGTTCTTCAGGACTGAATACATGGAGAAGTTGCTCTGTTGTTTCAGAAAATTTACCTGACACCTTTCACCAGTTTTAAGTTGGTGCATTGTGTGCTTTTACTCCAAACTGTCCTTCTTTGTTATTTTTGTCACATCTATGAGTGTTGATGTTCTTAGCAAGGTATGCAAAAAATACAGGAAAGGTCTATTTTATGAGGTGTTTAGCCAGCAAGACACACATTTCAACAGACTTGAAGTTCAGCTGCTCTTCCAGATCAGACAAAACTGCAGAATTCTTGAAGAAATAATCAGCCAGTCCAGTGGCATTTCAGCTTTTCCCTTTCAAAGTGCACTACTGTACTTGGAGAAATGGGAGTATATGTGTTAGAAAGTCAAACTAAAAAAAAAAAAGTAACCATACTACTATTGATTTAATTATGGATAGTTTTTAGGTTTTGTTTACATTTCATGTTCTGCTCTTTTTTCAGTTCAAGTAGTTCCTCTTAGTCTACCTTATACCAAAGAAGAACTGAATCCTTGGGAAGGCAAGTATTTAAAGTCTAAAGCCCAAATGCAGATCAGATGTGAATGGCCTCTACCATATCAAAAGACCATAATTTCCAGCTGTTTAAACTTCCAGATGTTGCTTGGAGCACTCTGGGTTTAAACTAGCACAGTTTTTTTGTGACTTTTATCTGGCACATTGAAGTGAAAGTGCATTTTATTAGATTTTGGTGCCTGAGATAAAAGGTGCCCATTTTTCTCTCCTTTCTCATGCATCTGATTTAAGCCAGCTGTCAATTTTGCCTCCTCTCTAGTTGGTTTAAGTGTATGCTAAAAGATGTAAGAGCCAAGACTGGAAGATTTTCACTCAGATTGTAGTGGTTTCCTACCAGTTGTCTTGCATTCCTTTAGGCAGCATGGTGTGCACCTCAGACTGTCATCATGTAGAACCCCAGCCAGAAGCTGGGATGGGAATATTGGGAATGAATGGGAGTATTAGCAGTATTTTCCTTTGAGGAAAAGCCCCCTTTTCCCACTGTAGTTGTAAGCAACTACTTACAACTTTATTCTCCATTGCTTTGTACTTCATGTGATTATTTGCCTGTGTGATAAAGTAACTCCAAAAGGCTATCAAGCAGAGATTGCCACAGGTGCACAAGAGTGAGTATATCAGGCTGGATAGCACTTCAGACGTAGCCATGTAGGTGGTGGAACAGACTGGAGAGTCAGGTCTGTATATCCCTGTCAACAGAGAAAAGTTTCAAGTTTGCACTTCTTTCAAAAGTATTTACTTCAAGGTATTTTCACAAAGTAATTTTTTTTAAGTCTCTCTTTTACCCAACCCAACTATCAAAGAACATCACATTCAGATGTATATTTTATTTGTGCTGTTGTTTGTTTCCTCTGTTTCTGTGTTCTACATAGTGAAAGTGCATTTAACTCTTCTGGAATCACTGTCTATAATTTGGTTCTCATGTTCAAGTATGTTTTCCTACATCAGCTAAACACACTGCAGTGGAAACACTATCTTGTGCTGCTGGGCAGGGGTTTCTTGCAAGAGGTGATAGCACTGTCTCTAACTATTCAACATATCTCTAACTTTTCTTTAAAAAAAAAAAAAGAAAAGAGATATTTTGCCATTTTTAGTCCTATTAGTAATGTAGAATCAATACAAATGCAAAAGAAAGAGCTAACGCCTGTTCACAAACCAGAAGTCTTTAGCTGAGGGTCTGAACTTGCAGGCAGTGTAGTTATGTAGGAGCCAGAATTAGCATTTGCAAGTTGAAGCACTAAGTTGTTTTGTTATCTTTGAAATCAGTGCTGTTGCATGAATCTGAAGTAAACAAAATCCTTACCTGCAATCCCATGGCAACATAGCTAAGAGAAAAAGTCTTTATCTTGATATGCTAAGCAATTCATTCATCCCTCTCTTAGAAAACTTCAACAGTTCTTTTATCTGAAAACCTTTCCTGAAGTTCAGAGTTGAGCTGCATTTAAAATACAAAAAGGTTATACATGAATGACAGGAGAAAATAAATGAATCATATTCACATCAGAAGAGCTGAAAAGAAGGAGAGGCTGTTTTGGCCCTCATACTTCCCAAAAGAATCCCAGCAAAATGTATCTTCTTTTGTAATGTCTGTGTGAAAGAAAACGTTCCACTGTGCAAGTATCACTTGTTACGTAAAGAATTTGTAATAAAAATAGTATCATTCCTTTGCAATTTGGAAACTATCAAACAAGATAAACACTTGGTCAAGAACGAGGCTGCTATTTTATGACCTTTCCACCTACACAAACATAAATTTCTTTACTTAATTGCTCATTAATTTTTTCCCTTGGTGTCATGGACTGTTTGTCGAGCCAGTTCTGCTATAGTATATCTGTTGATACACATTACATAGCATTAAATGCAACGTGGTTTTCTGTTGCTCACAATCTTGGAACATGTTATTGGTTATGCTGTAAATGTGTCAGATTTCTACAGTGCACAAATTGGACTCAAAATTTCCCAAGCATTGAAAAGGCCAAATGCAGCTTTCTGTTTCTAGACATGCTGTTTAATGTATGTATATGACACTAACATCAAATTCCTCTCCTCTGCCCACTACCATTTTTGCAGAGAGAGGATGGCAAGGATGATAAACAAAATGGGGAGGAAAGGTGATATGGATACTTGTTACCTATAACAAGTTGATAGTCGTTTATGAAGTTTTTAAATATTTATCTTCAATTGATGAAGAGTTAGTCATGCCCATGCTTCAAGACCTGGATCAGGACCTGAGACTTCCCTAGAACTTCGAGAATCTTCATATCTGAGGGTTTGGTGCGACTGCAGATGGTAGTGAGGATCAGTCACTGAGTTTGCACCTGGATCCAGACAAGTTGTCCTCAACCTGGGGATGGTTGGATCTGGCAGTTTGCTACAAGTTTAGTTGGTTTTTATATATGTAATGATCTGTATGCATTTTTACATTAAAAATATGAGAGCTTGTGCTTGTAGATAATATATATAAAAAAATAAAAATAAAAAATAGCACTCTCTGTACTGAACTCTTGCATATTCATCTTCCATTAGATGTCTCCAAAGTGTAGCCTTACAGCTTTTAAGGGGCCAATTTCAAAAGTCCTGACTTACTTTTTATTTAATCTTTATCTAAGGAAAACAAACAGGGAATCATGCCTGAATAAGCACTGCAACATTTGGACCATTTTACTTGAACTTACTTGACTGCTAGGCTTGGAATAGAGAGGTCAAAGAGCATCTACAGGGAGGCACAGATCCAAATGTCTTTGCTAACTATTTCAAGGCTGATCAAAAAAGCTGCAGTGCCAGGGTTATTAAATGACCTCAGTGAAACCCACCATCCAGCACTGTCCTGCAGGCTATATGACATGGATCTTGATCCCAAGCTTCTGAGGTAAAATCTTGGCCTAAGAGATCTGAGAGGTTATGCCAGTGATTTGGACAGAGACAACTTCTCACCTGCTGCCCATGTTCCAGGGATAATGCAGTGTTACTCTGAAGAGCAAGTACATGATATGTACCTTATGTAAGGTATATTATATGGATGGTGAGCAAATCATACATAGTGTGGGTATTAAACTAGAGCAGAGGAAGCTTCATCACAGAATTGGGGAACTGGCTGTAACCCACTCTCCTGTTTTCCTCCAAATCTGACCCAACCAAGTAACTCAAAGCATGATCATAAAGAGGTGAAGAGCAGTGGGGGTATAAGAATGGCACAGTTGGCAGAGCAGTGCATGAAATCTGGGTGCTGGATCTGTGCTGTGATACCTCACAAAACTAGGTAAGGCATCCTTCCAGTCACTGTCTGCCTCTGGAGCACTACAAAGTAGCCTTGATTTCTGTCAAACCACACTGTAACTTCCAGTCAAAATAAGTAGCTGCAGTCATAAAGGCTGGGTATAAACAGTGCTTGGTGTTCCTTTTATCTTTCTCTTTAATGGCTCAATATATTTGCATATCTTAAGAAGAGGAAAATGATAGAGGCTTTAATTAGAAAAGGCTTCTTGGCATTTTGATGTATCTGCCTTTGTTTTTTTGGAAATTAAACATGCGATGATTCCCCAAAGCTGTACTTATCTTTTCCTGCTGCTATTGTATTAAATTTTTTTGAGTTTTGTTTGGTTGGTTTCTAATTGTAGTTTCCAATAGACTCTGATAGCCAGGGGTGTTTCATGGGCAAAGAGGGTGTATTACTTTTCAGAGGTCCCCCTCACAAGAATGAAGTATTTGCCAATGCCTCTGGATA
>WEIV01004818.1:0-19233 GCA_013390005.1 Calyptomena viridis
AACTGCTTCCTCTTGGATTGCAGAGGGACTACTCAGCCCCCTGTCCCTGTCTACCAGCTCAGGATGCCAGTCATCCTGAGGACAACCTGTCTTTTTGGTGCAAACTGAGGCAAAGAAGGTGTTAAGTACCTCAGCCTTTTCCTTGTCTTTGGTAACTATGTTCCTCCATGCGTCCACCAAAGAATGGAGGTTTTCCTTGCCCTTCTTTTGCTATTAATGTATTTATAAAAACACTTCTCTGACTCCCGCTGGGCTTGTTTCAGGTTTAAAGGTTGCGACTCCACCAGTTTATTTCCCTTTCACTCTCCTTAACTGTGGAAGTCTGTCGACGAACTGTCTGTACTTGATGGAAACAAAAACCGTGGAGAACATAAAGAAGTCTAAAAGAACTGGAACTACAAGATATGGAACAAGAAACTACATCCTAGAGACTGTTGCTAAGAACTATAATTAGGTGGCTAAGAGGAGCTTGTGCCATTGTTTTAAAGAGACGTGGCATAAGTTTAGTGGAAAACTACTGAACTAAGCTGTAGGGTATATATAGATTGCTGTAAAGCTCAATAAACATCTTCAATCCCTGATCATCTTCGATCCTGATCGAAGTCCATGCCTTCATACATGACACTTAACCTTTCTATTTCATCCTTAAGCTCTGCCACTAAACAAAGCAGATCATTCACCTGGTTGCACTGTACGTACAGAGGTATCATTTCCACAGTTGTCTGGTACTAACACCATTGTAGGCCATTGCTGGATTTAGTTGAGTTGAGAAGAGAAAAAAAGAAAAAAAACACTACAACAACAAAAAAACAAACAAATAAACAAACCACTAGGAACACCTACCACACAACCCACCAGCCAGGAGGGTGGCTGTGCCCTTGTTCCTTGTCCTGTCTGTGCAAATTGCTGTTCTGGGTCACCATGCTCCCTGGAGCTGTTTAACCCACAAAGGAGCTTGGCAACATCTCTTGCTTGCCTGAGTGGCTCCCAAGAGTAGCCAAGTAGTCAAAGTTGATTTCTGCAGCTGCACAAAGTAAACCAGTACAACTCATTTATTAGCTACTTTAGAACTTAGATGAGCAGTAGACTCTTCTTTTAAAATAGCAAACATGCTATAATAAATTTAAGAAGCCTTGCCTCATAGCCAGTTTTAAGCTTACACATTTTGCAATAAACTATTACTCTTAGATACTATATGAAGCTCTGCTAGTTATCAGTCCATAAACTGTCCTAAAAAAAATTTAGAAAACCCCAAACACTTAAAGAACGAGATAAGCAGAAAGAGAATGAATTGTTATCCTCTAGTTCGCATTCAAATAAGATGCCATGATTGAGTACATCAGAGAGACAAGAGGGGAAATTTCTGGTTTCTGTACCAGAGCTAGTTTGGTACAATGACAGTACTTTTGCTATAAGTTTCCAAAATGAAATGCTTTTAAAAATACTTTAAAAAATAGTAAGGAAGAAGAAAGGGTTGCCAAAACATAGTCTAACACTTAAGTTACATAGTAAAAAGAAGCATAAATGTTCACAATATAAAGCATTTCAACACTAATTCAATCTCAGAAAAAGTCAGTATTGGAAGTGAACAGTAATTAACCAGTGATGCAGCTGCCTAAGGATAAAATAGTAATGCAAGAAACTTGATATGGAGCTAACTTGAACAACCAAAAAGGGGGGCAGCATATGGGAGGAGGCAAAGAGAAAGGGGGGAAGGGAGTGCCAGAAATCCAGAAGACTCATTATTAATGATAAAAGCCCATGAAAACACATCAGCATTTATAAAAACAGAAAGTTCACCTCATATATAGATTAGTTTTGCCTACAATACCGGCTACAAGAAATTAAGTTTGAAAAGAGAGATACAGAAATCCCAGAAGCACAAAACCAGGTGAAACTCAGTGTACTAATGAAATTCGTATGTTTGGTTCAAAAAGTGATCAGCCAGTGGACTGAGTGATGCTGACAAAGCAAGTGAAAAATTAAAAAAAGTTTGAGATAAAGATTACTTAGTATAACTTCTAAACCAGTATTATCATAATGGTTTTCCTAAAACTTCCAATAGTAGCTGCTCAAATCACTACAACTACTATAAGAAAAAAAAATTTAGTGAAAAGTACTCTACTGGGCCAAGTGACAGTTGCTTCTGAATATGAAGCAATCTTTAGGAAAAAAAATTTAGAGCAACCAGCTTCTTCCTCTGTGGCTACTGTCATACTGATTTGGTCTCTGCTGTTCTATTCAGTAACAATGACACTGATACCTCTGCTGCCCATGTGCTAGTAGTGGCAGTGACACCACAGTAAATGGCAAGAGAAGACACAGTAAAGTTGGTGGAAGAATACACAGTATAAGAGGTTTGTGGATTCAAGGAAAGATGCCCTCTAATGCAGGAGTGCACGCACAGTTCCTACCAGTGTAAACTAACATAAAGCATAATTGTGCTTTGCACTTGTAATAACTTCCCGTGGGAGGCAAAGAATTGACATAAGCAAACAACAAGCAAAACAAAACCAGACTAAGCCATGTGCAGAGAGCAGATACCTATGGGTAGTATACAGCTCCCCTGATCTGTACTAAATGAATGTCTAGAAGGAAATGTTTACATTTCTTGCTACCTTGGAATCACACAGGGTAAAATTCATTATTATTAGGTAAAATTCAATACAACAGTTTCCTGAAAAGAATGAACAACCTTAGTACCTTTTTCCGTTAAAGCCATTTCCTTCTTGTAAGCATAGAAAGCTTTTACTTTTTATCAATTTTATTTTCTACAAAAATTAAAAAGCATTTATAAACAATGTTCTCCATTTTAAAATAATATCTCAAATATTTAATTCAGGTGTCTTAGCACTAAGAACTCTTTAAAATGAGGTCATATCATGTCCTTCATATACAAATAAGACATTTAAGCATCAAGGAAGTCTATTCATTAAGGCAACACAAAAATTTGCAGAAAACAAAATTATATTTACAAAATATTGTAATGATCAACAAGTGTACATTATTTCAGTCAAAGAAGAAAATGCAAATCTTAGAATTACCAATTTTCAAGGAAAATGCCCAATGCATCAATGAAGCTATACAAAAACTAAAAAATCACTGTTCCATGGAAAAGTGTATTTCCTGCTACTTCATTAGAGAATTAATGCAAAACACAGTCTGTTTTAAGAGCCTTACTGTTAAGACAGCTCAGTTGTCATCTTAAAACATGAGGATTAAATTTAAGCAAATGGAACAGAAATCTTGCACCTGGTTTCAAAATACTACTGGCTCCTTCTCATTAGAAAAGGGGTACAAGATCAAGTTCAACTGTTAAGGTAGCAATATCTAAACCAAGAACTGGTATGTTTCAAAAACTTAAGCTATATAAAATGCACATTATTTTTGCAGTTACGTTCACCAGTTCTGCAAAATAAAGTAGCTAAAACTTTCAGTGAGAAACCAGTTATTCAGGGAATTTATTACTGCTTCTTTACATCTTTTTAAACAGTATCTTCTTTATGAGCCTTTCAACATCAAAGATTCTGACACTACTGAGAGCTTACTGAATTATTTTTGTTCTGCAGAAGTGAACATAGAATTAAACCGTAAAAACTTAACTTTGCTTGGAAACAATTGTGATATAAAGCATAACTGAGAAATTCAAACATAAATGGAAAACCCCAAGATACTTCAGTAGTTCATAATTAATTTCCCATCTGCACTACCTATTCTTCATGCAACTTCCATTGCAACAAAGAAAGTACATCTGTAATTATGCTCTTTTTGGTGAGCACAATCTTTTTGCTTGTTCAGACACACAAGCAGTGGTTGATATCAGAGTTCGCTGGTAGTAGCATTATCCTTTTCAAAAAGCAACTGTGTACTTACATTACTTATATTTTAAAGATTTTTCTTTCATTAATTAGGCTGGATCTTAACCAGGCCAAAAACATAGTGACTAAACACTGGACCAAAATCTATTTAAATCAGGGTTTTTTTCCAACCTTTAATCTTGCTCTTCTGCCTTTGAACTTTCTCAGATGATTGGTAACCTTTATAAAATAAAACTGGCAAGAAATATATATGTTGATGAAGTAGCTGATTTTGCACAAGAATTGAAATCACACCATTTTTGCCTCTTTTTTGGCTTTGAAAAACAATTAAAATACCTCTAAACTTCTTTAATACACACTAAGAAAACAGATGCACAACTATAACATTTCTTTAGAGATCCACAATAAATGCCAATGGAAAATTCTATATAAACAGATTTAGTGTGTTGCATTTCAAAAGCAGCACACTGTGTTTTTATATTTGAATTAATATTGACCTGTGATGTGCTATTTGCTTTTGTCCTAATCTTCTTGCCTGTTCTTCAACTTAATGCACATATAAGAAAAACAGTGTACAGAACTCCAAGTCCTTCTCGGCAGGGCTGCTCTCAATTTGGTCATTTCTCAGCCTGGATTGATACTGGGGGTTGCCCTGACCCAGGTGCAGCACCTTGGACTTGGCTTTGTTGAACCTCATGAAGTCCAGTACTGCATCCCCTCTGGTAGAGCTGTCTATTACCTAGCTCAAGAAGTTATCCTCCATGCATTCCAGGAGTCTCCTGGATTGCCTACAGCTCCCTGTGCTGCTTTCCCAGTAGATGTCAGGGTGGTTGAAATCCCCCAGCAGAACAAGAGCCTCCTGTAGCTGGAGCAAGAAGCCTTCATCAATAGGCTCCCCTCGGTCAGGTGGCCTGTAGTAGACACCAACTGAGTAAGGTTGTTAAGTTCTATTAGCAAATGAATACATCAGCCCAAGAGCCCTGAAATGGCTGTAATCAAGCTAGGCTCCATGGGCCTTTGCAGGTAGTAACAAGGTGACTCTCAGCTGTCACTCAAAACCCACTTGGGCAAAACTTAATCAACCAAAACTTAACTATTTAGTTGCCTAGTTACTGGTTCCCATATATGGAAAAGCAAGGTTTAAAAAAGGTATAAAAAGGCCTGTGAGAACCCTGGATGTAATGGATGTAACGTGTGTAAGATATATGGATGTAAGATAATATTAATAAAAGTCTTTAGCTAGAGTCTTTGAGACTGTGTGTTGCTGAAGATGGTAAACCCAGAACGCCACAACCAATCACAAGGTTCCCTTTGGTGCTTTGGTCTCTTATTCTTATCCACAGGCTTTCCACCTGCTCATGGCTGTTCTTCACAGACAGCTCTTCACATTCAATCCACCTCTTGGTGTAAAGGGCAACCCCTCCACCTCTCCTTCCTTCCCTATCCCTTCTGAACAGTCTGTAGCCATTTTTTAGCCACACTCCAGTCAGGGGATTTGTCCCATTTCAGGAATGGCAACAAGGTCATAATTTTCTAGCACCACGATGGCTTCCAACTCCTCCTGTTTGTTGCCCATGCTGCATGCATTGGTGTAAAGGCATCTCAGCTGGGCTGTTGGCTGTGTCGCCATCTTAGAGGAACACCCCTTATTTCTTTGAGACGCTTCCCTGATGTTTCCCTGTTGGCTTCTATTACCTCAGGAGCCCCTGGCTAAAAACCATAACCTCCAGTGTGGCTAGCACATCTTGGTCGCCAGCAGAGGGTCCTCGCTAGCGCTCCATCCCTTTAACATTGGCCTGTTGTCCCACAGCTTGCAAAGGGCAAGCTTGGTATTATCCCCTTCCCCCACCACATCTAGTTTAAAGCCCTATCAATAAGCCCTGCTAGCTCCCGGCTAAAGACCCTCTTCCCCTTTGAGAGGTGAATCCTATCAGATGCCAGCAGGCCTAGTGCCGTGTAGGCCATCCCACTGTCAAAGAAATCACTTGATCGGGACCCTCTTGATCTGGGTTTCTTTCTGGTGGCCGTTCCTGTCTCAGGGAGGCCAAAACATGATTCCACAAGTCTGTCTTGTCCCTGATACTTCTTAACCTTTCTACCTCCTTTCTCAGCTCCACCACCAGGCTGAGCAGAGGGGAGTGAAAGAGTGGCTTTAGTGGGAACCTGGCATCCAGTCAGGGTCAACGTACTACAGTGCTCATTAAAACATAAAACTAATAAACTTGCAACTATTATGATAAGAAACCATACTCCACAACTCATGAAGATTCCAAGTTATGCTTACGTAATTCTTGCAGTTAAAATGCCATGAGAAGTATGACTACAGATGGTGCTTGTAAATATACAGTTTACATACAACTGATTTCAAATTGTTTCTAGAACAACCTGTAAGAGGCTTTGTAATAGAAACTGGTGACTAAGCAGAGTGACACGAATAAATTAAAAGCTGATTAAGGCACAAAAACTTAAGAGTAAATAATTACAGCTTAACAGACACTCATCAGGAACTCAGCAATACTTTCAAAGGCATTATCAAAATCTGTCACACATTGCTTCCTTGTCTTGCTTTAACTACATCATTCAATATTAAATGTCTTTCCAAAACTAGCAGAATGAGAGATGAAGATAAAAACAAAAGACAAATAATAAAAATCAGAAGGACTAAGTTATTTCTATAAACTAACAATTAGGGGGTTAAAGTGAGGAAGAAATGGTCTGTTCTTCACAATTAAAATCTGACGTTTCCCTCTTTCAATAGTGCAGAACTTCCCGATCTGTCTTTAACTAGTACAAATAAATACAAACTAGGAAAGAGAGATACATTATTACAAAAGGTTCAAATAAAAAAAAAAGAAAAAGAGCAGACAGTCAGAAAGTAATCAGTTTTTCTCTGATTACTGCTTCAGTCAGCACTTAAGCTTTAAGCTATTAAAAAAAAAGCACAATTCCCTAGTTCAAAAACTTCTGATAAGAGCATATTTTTTACATATTTTAGATCAATTCACTGACAGAAATTACTCATCAGCAAAACCTGCATGTTTACTAAGACCACCAAGAAAACATCACACACAAATTCCTAACAATTGTGTCTGCAAAAGTTTCTAGTGCCATCTTAGTAAACTACATGACAAATTAATATCATCTCCCTATTTGAACTACTGTTTTCCATTTGGAATTCTAATTTTACAAAACAAAGAAAGAAGGCGGCCAAAATAAACAAAGTTATAACCAAGAGGAGAAATTTAGTATATACAGAGAACGTGTCTCTAGATAAGCCTTTGCAGAGGTAACCACTTAGGTAAAAAGTGAAATGCATCTGGGAATTGCGGTATGCTTATTCCATAAAAAGAAAAATTATTAATTAAAAGGGTTAAAACTAACAGTGTTGCTTTAATTTGTTATTAAGCTAGAAAAGCAAATGTTACACATTACTAAAGTAAAGGAGCTAAGAATGAAGAGGTCATTTAGTTGCATTTAAATCTGAAAATTTTTACTGTTATTTCACATAATTTTATTTCAAGAACTACCAGATCATAAATTCATTAAATGACTGTTAGGGTACAGCAACGTACTACAATAGATTCTTAAAAATTGAAGGATACATACTGAAACATTCCACACCCAAACCAGAAACTTCCACACATCCCTCACCCTGAAAATTAGTACAGAAAATGTCTCGAACAATCAGCTTCAATATGAACAGATTTATTGGTCCACAGAACAGTTTTGGTATAGTTCCTGGAACTACTATTCACCAGTCTGGACCTTTCATAGCTATGTAACACAATTCAGCAACAAAAAAGTAGCAAGGGCAGTGCTCTTCGAGAGAGGAGCTGGAAAATAAGTTGGAAAACTGAAAAAAACCCAACCTAAAATAATACCTCTTTATCCACTGTTTTATACTTGCATCCCCAATTGTTTAATATCTTGCTCTAATAAAAATTCTCTGTTTCTATGGGTAATAGTGTCTGTATGGTAATGTTGTCAGAACAAAATTATGAGACAAAACAGTACATGGAGTCAATTTTACTTGGTTTCTTCTGAGGTAGACAACCACTGTATTATAGCTATTGCAGGAGCTAAACTTGATGACCTGGGTATCCCCCACCAATCCTATGTCACCCTAATTTCTCAGAGAAACTACAGGGAGCAAAAGGTATTTTTCCTTGACTATCAAACCAAAACACACTGTCATTATACAAATGAAAATTTTAAAGGTAACTTTAAGAATGTCTCTCTGTCCTCCATCCTTGCTTCAAGCAAGAAATTTGTGTACTGTATAATAAAGATTTTCCAAATATCCATGAAAGATAGGGAAAGGACTGTGAATGATGACAGCAGCCTGGCAGGACTATGTAATGCAAAAGATTATATGAAACACCTATACCAGGGATTAGGGTATGTTTGGAAAAGCACAGGATGCTGTGGGGCTCTACTGAGTGTACAGTAGAGGACAGCAGTAATAAATTCTGCCTTTATGTTTTGCATGCTAAAGATGCATAAAAATCATATTCACACTTCCCACCTCACCAAATAATAAAAGGTTTCAACCTTGCATTTAGATGAACTAAATTACAAAACTAAACAAATATGGCTGGAATAAATTAAATCACTAACATCTATTTGCAGGTGTAGATGTGGTGGGTTGACCCTGGTTGGATGCCAGGTGCCCACCAAGCTGTTCTATTACTCCCCTCCTCAGCTGGACAGGGGAGAGAAAATATAATGAAAGGCTTAGGGGGCGAGACAAGGACAGGGAGAGATCACTCAGCGATTACCATCATAGGCAAAACAGACTCAACTTCAGGAAATTAGTTCAATTTATTGCCAATCAAATCAGAGTAGAATAATGAGAAATAAACCCAAAACTTAAAAATAATTTTCCCCTCAACCCCTCCCTCCTTCCTGAGCTTAACTTCACTCCCAATTTTCTCTACCAACTCCACCTCAGAGACACAGGGGGACAGGGAACAGGGGCTGCCGTTGGTTCATCTCACGTTGTCTCTGCTGCTCTTTCCTCCTCAGGAGGAAGACTCCTCACACTCTTCCCCTGCTCCAGCATGAAGGTCCCTCTCACAGCAGACAGTTCTCCACAAACTTCTCCAATGTGAGTCCTTCCCAAACTGTCCCAGTGTGGGTCCACTATGGGGTCACAAATCCTGCCAGCAAACCTGCTCCAGCATGGGCTCCTCTTTCCACAGATCTGTAGGTCCCTCCCAGGAGCCTGTTCCAGCGCAGGCTTCCCACAGGGTCACAGTCTCCTTTGGGCATTTCCCTGCTCCAGTGTGGACTCCTCCCCAGCCTGCAGGTGTATCTCTGCTCCTCTGTCAACCTCCATGGGCTGCAGAGGCACAGCTGCCTCACCATGGGCTTCACCATGTGCTGCAGGGGAATCTCAGCTCTAGTGCCTGGAGCACCTCCTGCCCCTCCTTCTCCACTGACCTTGGTGTCTGCAGAGCTGTTCTGCTCACATTCTCACTCCTCTCTTCTCTGGCTGCAATTACATCGGCACAGTAACTTCTTTCCCCTTCTTAAGTATGTTATCACAGAGGCATTACTACTGTTGCTGATTGGCTCAGCCTTGGCCAGCAGTGGGTCCATCCTGGAGTCAGCTGGCATTGGCTCTGCCAGACATGGGGGAAGCTTCTGGCAGCTTCTCACAGCAGCCACACCCATAGCCCCCCTGCTACCAAAACCTGGCCACGCAAACCGGATACATATGTCAAAAACTTCAGATGTTCTATCCCTTCCAGCACAGAATGCTCTATAGCAGCATTTGAACTATGCAGCCCATTGTATCTGTGTACTAACTATTGGAGAATACGTGCATATTCCACCAGCTTCAGGTTTTATTAATGTGTTTTCCACAATTGAAAGGGTTTAACTTTGCAGTAAAATAAATTTAAAAAAGCTCAGTTCCTTCCTAGTGACCTGAATGTGCTATGAATCCTCATACTAAGCAATTCACCCAGTATCACCTGAATAGAGGTTTACATCTCTAACCTCCAACCAAAGGGTTAGGTATTTCATTTAAATTGCTACAGAAGTTTTGTTTCTTCTGTGGATTTAAAAAAAAAAAATTAAAAATCTGAACTAAAAACCTAAATATTTACCATAGGCAATATTTTAAACAACTAAAACATTTGTAGCAGAAAAAGAGTAGGAATAGCATCTGGAATAAAGAACCTCTCTGCAACTAAATGACTGTTACTTAGGAAATACTTGAAAGACAGTTTCAAATATTTTTAGATTAACTCACACCTTTTAAACCCACATCTAATTAAGAGCCTCAAACTGCCATTAGCCTCACTCCCCCTTTCCTGTGCATAACAAGCCTTCTTGTAAATCTAGTCCATTAATGAGATAAGGATGCTGGGGAGGGGGCTGGGAGTCTGTGGGAGGTTGGAAGGGGACACAGCTGGGACAGGTGACCCCAACTGACCCAAGGGATATTCCAGGCCATATGACATCATGCTCAATACATAAAGTGGGGGGAAGAAGGAGGAAAGGGAGGATGTTTGGAGTGATGGTGTTTGTCTTTCCAAGTCACTGTTATGTGTGATGGGGCCCTGCTCTCCTGGAGGTGGATGAACACCTGCTGCCCATGGGGAGGGGTGAATGAATTCCTTGTTTTGCTTTGCTTGAGTGAGCAGCTTTTGCTTTCCCTATTAAACTGTCTTTATCTCAGCCCACGAGTTTTCTCACTTTTACCCTTCCAATTCTCTCCCCGATCCTGCTGCTGGGGGAGTGAGTGGCTACAAGGGACTGGGTGGTTGGCTGAGGTGAAACCACGACACCCTCTAAGCATTTAAATAGAATTTGTAACAATCATGAACAGTCAAGAATCTCAGCATAAGATTTCTTCTGAGATGCTGAACCTTTTATCATAGTTTTTCTGTTAAACTGAAATCTTGTCTTTGAAAATCTCTATGAAATAGATGACAGATCCTTTAACTTTTATTATCTACTTAGGTTCAATTTCCCACCAAAGCACTAATTGATTCTGTATCTCATCTGATAAAGAATGTCAGGGAAATTAGGTGTCTTCTCAGGTTTGACACTTATCAACTTATAGTAAGCTTCATTCTACATCTTTCAGGTATCAATTACCTAGAGATTAAGAAAATATTAAATCCTTCAATCTTCTCAAGATATAATCCCTAGGAATCTTTTTTTAATAAATGCATATCCTAAAAATCACAGCACTGCCTCCTTCTCTGAGTATGGGTAATGCCACCAGATATAGCTTAACTTGGTTTAAAAGAAAATGTCTGTATGTATTAAGTAGTCAAGATAAAAAACTATACATGATTCTCCAACACTAATTTTGCGCACTTCCTACTGGTTTTAGTTGGATTTCTGCCTTAGAAAACTAAACAAATACTGTCCCATGCAAAACTGATGCATACAAAATAGTACAAAGCAGCAGTCCAACAGTTGACAGTGTAATTATTTGCATCCAGAAGCTCTGTAGCTATTATTTAAAATTGAATCTTGGATTACTGAGTAGTTAGCTTAACCCACAAACAAAACAGAAACAAAACCAATCACAGAACTATCCGTATAGATACTGAGATATACTAACATTTTGTTTTATCTGTGGACATAATGTTTTACAAATTATTCTGTTTTGACATTGTTCAGTAGTACTTTGCACAATTTGTAAAGAAATTACAGAACTAATTAATTAGCAGCACAGACTGATAGTTCTGTTTTTCCTCTTTACCAGATTACTGAGGACTAAACAAAAAGCAGTCAGACTTTTAGACCCTATAACACTGGTTTTCATTTCTCCTTCTTAGCTCCTGCAATTGTTGCAGCAACTTCTAAAGGTGGGTCCCCCTCATCGCAATCTGTGTGGACTGAATTTTGTTTCCATGTAGAATCTCCCTCAAGAAATAACTACCATTACACCTTGACAATGTCTAGTTTAGTTTTACACACACTTCTTTCATTTTAAAACATTTTAGTAACTTTAAAAAAATATTAAGTAAACCAGTAACATAAAATTTAAAAACAGTAATATAAAATTTAAAAATAATAATTCAAGTAAACTAGATTTAATCCTCTCACCATCTAAACTTATACATACTACATGCAAAAGGTATATCCTCATGAATAACAACAAACTATATTTTTTCATTTTGATAATTTAAAAAAAAACCCAGCCATTTTTCTTGTTTACTATTTGAAGACCATGATGCATAGGCTACATATTTTACATATCGTTGTCCTGGTTTGGGATGAATATGTTCAGAGGGATAAATATTCTCTGATAAAAAGAAGGCCGCAGCTCCCTCTCCCCCGCGGTGGGAAGAGAGAATCTGGAAGATTCAGTGTCCTTTTGTTGATATGATCTCCTTCTCCCTTTGCCACAGAGGGGAAAATGTGGGGGGCCCCCCCCAGGCCATGCCGGTGAAAGGGTCTCCCAGTGAGGTTTCGATGTTCCAATGTCCCGAACAAGTCCAGAAGCAAAGAAGAGAAACCAAAGTCTCAGAAAAACACAGAAGTTCCACTCTTAGTCCTCTCCCCAGCACACCTGCCAGAGGAGCCAGTTTCAAGCCTTATTTCCTGCAGCTGTGGGAAGGAGTGTTAATGAGCCCAAAGGCTCTGCAGCTGGGACCTGGGTATTCCAGGGGTCTTGCTGGAAATTTCCTCCTCAAGCTGNATACTGGTGACCATCATCCTCATATCACTATAGGTAAATCAGAGCTTAGATCAGTCCAGCAGTTTAACTACCTAGGAAGTATCATCTCCTCGGATGGTAGGATTGATAAAGAGATAGATAATAGGCTAGCAAAGGCGTACAGTGCTTTCGGGAAGCTTTACAAAAGAGTATGGGGCAATAAACACCTGAAGAAAAGCACTAAGATTAGTGTTTACAAAGCCATTGTACTGTCTACTCTTTTATTCGGATCTGAATCATGGGTCATCTATCGCTATCATCTACGACTTCTCGAACGTTTCCATAAGCGCTGCCTTCGTACAATCCTAAACATCCACTGGACTGATTATGTGACCAACGTTACCGTCCTCGAACGGGCAGAGATCATAAAGTTTACGCTAATGATAACTCATGCAGTTCTATCTGCCTGATCATAAGTCAAAACTAAGGAAACTAATGCAACTCAACATTTTACAAGCTGAGAAGAATTTATTGTTGAAAAAAATAAGGACTTAACTTGCATATTTTGAGTATACAATTGAAAGTCATTGGCAATAGAAAATTTCAGTGGGTATCCCAGACAGAATAAAAAACTAACGGAAGTTATATATACAATCAAAGCAGTTTAGAGTATCAGTAAGATACAGCTTACACAAATTCATGCTATCCAGTTTGGAGTTAATATAAGATGTTAATATAAGATTGTTGCAATTTAAGTATTTTAAGATAACTAAAGAAAAATTTCAAGAATATAGTGCAGCATTATCATGTTGGAAATGGAAACACATTGCAGTATTTTCAATTCTACCTTAACATGACAGCTAAAGCAGTAGGAAACTACAGGCCTCTCAGTCTTACTTCAGTGCTTGGTAAAGTTAAGGAGAAGATTATTCTGGGCGGTATTGAAAAACACCTGAAAGACAACACAGTCATTGGCCACAGCCAGCACTGCTTCATGAGAGCAAAGTCCTGCTTATCACACCTGATTTCCTTTTATGGCAAGGTGACCCACGTGGTTGGTCAAGGGAAGCCAGTTGATGTAATCTTTTTGGATTTCAGTAAAGTTTTTGATACCGTCTCTCCCAGGATCCTTCTGGACAAACTGTCCTGCACACAGCTGGATAAACACATCATGTGGTAGTGATGCCTTGGGGATTTTCATCATATTTCTAGGATTTTAGTCTGCCTGTATGGGCTCACTTAGAGAGGTTTTTGCCAGGCCTTTCCTGGCAATGTTTTCATTCTTTGTGTAGATAACAGGGTAGCAAGACACAACAGAGCTGCTAGAGAGATTCTGGGAGGGGGGCCTGGGGGGACCTGGAGGTGGCGTTAAAGAAGAAGATGATTTCTGGTTGGGCATCTTGAAAACTTAAGTTCAAGATGAACTTTGGTTGGGTAGCATGAGAGGGGATGTCTCCCAAAGGTTATAAATGTAGAGGGGTCAGGTGATCTCGTTCGCTTGTCTTCGCTCCTGGACCCTGGAAACTCCCATTAAAGTATTGTGTCTTCTTTCATCATTATTAATTTATTTTGCAGTTTTTGTCTCCCCCTCTGATTTCAGGCATCAGTAGGTGAGCAATTGGGTCATGGGTCGAGCACAAAGGGTAATAGTGAATGGGGTGACACCTGACTGGTGACCTGTCACTAGTGGGGTTCCACAGGGCTCCATCTTAGGCCCTGTGCTCTTCAACATCTTCATAAAGGACTTGGATGCAGGAGTAGAAGGGATACTAAGCAAGTTTGCAGATGACACAAAACTCGGAGGAGCTGTTGACTCCCTTGAAGGCAGGGAGGCCCTGCAGAGAGACCTGGACAAATTAGAGGACTGGGCAATCACCAACCATGTGAAATTCAACAAGGAGAAGTGCCAGATTCTGCACCTGAGATGGGCCATCCCCGCTCTCAGGCACATGATGGGATTCTTTGGCTGTCATGTGCAGGGTCAAGAGTTGGACTCAATGATCCTGATGAGTCCCTTCCAACTCCGGATATTCTATGTTAGCAGTCCTGTAATGTAATTTTGGGGGTTTTGTAACTTTCATTATTTACAGCTTTTATCTTTTTCATGTTAAATACATCAGAAGTTATTAAACAATTTATCACACCCTTATACATAATGTATTTCAAACATTTAGTAATTTCATCGACTTTTTTCCCTTAACTAGTTAAACATTTTGCCTTCATCATTCTTTTATTGGAAGGTTTACAGAATTGCAGAATATTCTGAGCTGGAAGAGACCCACAAGGATCATCAAGTCCAACTCCTAAGTGAATGGCCCATACAGGGGATTGAACCCTTATGTAGTACTTATGTAGTAACTGAACTTGTAATTATGATTGCTTTGAGTAACACCCTGTAGAAAACACCTCTGAGCAAGATACTTTAGTACAACTACTCTCACTCTTTCTTTCATCATTTAAACATAGAATTTCAACTGGGCATACAAATGCAGTAAATTCAATGCAGAAATTTGAAAATACATTTGAAAAGCTACCTTTTAGATAATCATCTTAATATAACTGAAATATTTAATTTCATCAAATCCATGAGAGGTACCATGTAACTCATCTTAGACAGGAGAATAACTGCTAAGTAGTGTGCTTAAATGAAATGTCATATTCACACTTGGATTATAATTGAATGTCTCATCCAAGTAAGGTTTAATTGGTCAAGTATTTTAACACTGCTTTCCCTCAATAACTCCTGTTGCTATCAGTATAGATGATTCTAAACAGAAGTTATCACAAAATCATAGATCTATTTAAGCTTAGAGGGATCTCTAGACCAATCCTCTGCTCAAAGTAGGAGCAACTTCAAAGTTACATCAGGTTTCTAAGGTTCTTCCCTGTCAGATTTCTGACTATCTCCAAGGATGGAGATTCATTGAGAATTTATTTCCCCTTAAATCCAATCAGTATTTCCCTTACTGCAAGGGCAACTGTAGTTTCTTTTGTTGTGCACCTCAGAAGAGCTTGTTTTCATCTTCTGTATAAATGCTCATTAGGTAGTGTTATAGTTAAGTTGAATTGAGGGAGGGGGGAACCTAATTTCAGTAATGAATATTCATTCCCATTACATCATCTGAAGCATGAGGGGGAGCTCCCCTCTCTCACCTGAGCTGGAGAGGAGAGGGGTTTGCACAGATTGGGGTCTCTTCTGGGATTTCAGGACCTGCCAGAAAGGTGGGTCCCTGGAGTGGAGCATCCTGGGAACTTGGGAGATCGAAGGTAAAGAGTGGGTATAGGCTGGAACTTGCCCTCTCTTTTCACTTGGCTTTGGCCTCCAGAGCATCATGGACTCTCTGAGACTTTGCTGGGGCACCCACCTTTGCTGTCCAACTGAGCCCAGACTCACTATCAGACAGTCGGCTTACTGTTTATTCCATACTGAAGCCAGGGAAACCACCGCAGCACCAGTCTCAGAGCGCTTTGGAGGTCACCCCAGCCCCTACACTTTTGCCTGCTCGGAGCTGTTTTGCAATACCTTCATTTTTTCTCATCATGCTGCCAAGCCATCTTGGAGCTGTTACGCAACAGCTTCACTTTCCCCACTGTTGTCCCTCAACTAGCTCCCACCCCAGACTGCACTGCCATCATAGGAGGAGAGAGCGAGCCTGTTGCATGACCAATCGCTGCTACCACCTTGCCCTCTCACCCACCAGAGCCGGGGACCTTCCCTGTCCATACGCTTGGAGATTACAAGCAAAACAGAAGTCATGCTATGGCTGCAAGGAGCTGCAACACCCACGCCAGACTCAAGAGGGCAGTAACCAACAGCAACCCATTTGCTACAGTACTTTTCTTTGTTCAGCAGGGAATGGGAGCCATTGTGGGTTTTTTGCCCTAGGGGTGGGGGGACTAGGTAACATTCTGCTACTGTTATTGGGATTTTTCCCTTTTTAGTAAAATTGGGGGTTTTTTTCTTCATTCAGACTCCTCATAATTTTTGCTTTCTCTTTATATTGCGGGGAGCAAAAATAATAAGGGGAGGAGGGTTCATCTCATTAGAGGTCCCACCTCCCAAATATAGTCATTAAACCAATACAGCTAGTTAAAGGCAACACTTCAAGCCCTCCTAGCTTTCTCTTCACCAGGGTAAACAAATCCAGCTACCTCAGATTCTTCTTACACATTTCATGCTCCAGCCCCCAACCATCTCGGTGTCCCTGTCACACACCCTCTAGTTTGTCAGCATTTTTTTTTTTAACTGATCATATCATTTACATTCTGGTTTCAGATCACTTTTGTCCTTACAGGCTACAGCATACTTCATTGTTACAACTGTCTTTTCGGCATTTTGAGTCCATCTTTTTATCTTTTCCCTTCAACTAGCTTCCATTTCTACCAGACTATTGTAGGAATGTATTTGGAGGAAAAGGGACACATGAACCCCCAAACTAGACCTATGTAGGACTGTAAGGGTAAAAGGATGAGAAAAACTCAATAACAAGAAAGCAGCTGCAAGCTCAGGCAGTATAGGAGGTAGGAGCTAGTCGAGATAAAGGTACATTTTTAGCAGTAGTGAAGGTCAACTTGCTTCAGCAGTAAGGCACCAATTAGGTACAAGTAGAGATGTGTGCACCGCTGTATGTAACCAATTACAAAGAGTGTATTTGTAAGTGTGGAGAAAGAAGTGGATAAAAGTAACTGCGTGATAAACAATAAATGGCTTCTGATAGAATCAGATTGATCTCAGAGTCCAGGTTTATTATCTCCCTGCATCTGGCCCCAGTAAATTCTTCCACAGACTATTATACAGCTACAAGCCTTGGCATGTTTTTTTCCCACTTGATGTTACATATCACTTACACACTTGGTCTCACAACATGCTGCATTTTACCTTCTCCATGCCATCAATAAGGCCAGCTCCCTCTACAATTAGCCCCCCTCACACAAACAGCCAAAAGCTTTATTCTGTCTTCTGTATACAAAATATATTTCCAAGATTCACCGAAAGTCCTTTGCATTCTTGTTGTGCTTTAGGAATGGCACTCAAAACCACAAGCCCCACAAGCCACTCCTTCTCCCACCCTACTCTGGTGAGAGAAACAAAAGGCAGAGATTACAGGTTGAGATAAGAACAGTTTACCTGAAACAGCAATGAGATAAGAAAACAAACAGTAAAAGCAACAATATTAATAACAAAAGTATACAAAAAGAGGGTGATTTACATGCAAAAAATGCTCACTGAGCCCAAACCAATGCAGCACAAACCCGAGACAATGAACAAAATGGTGCACAGACCCTCCACACCCAGGCTTTTTCTTCTGACCACAAGCCACGCCCCGCTCCTTCCCAGAAGTGAGAATCCCTTACTTCCACCCCCTTGGTGGTGATGTGAGGTAGTATAGAATAACAACCTAGACGACATGCCCACACAGCTCTAGGCTCCTCCCCATCAGGGCTACTGCAAAAAAATTAACTCTATCCTGGCCAAAAAACAAGATATGATCCAGCTCTTATTTTATACCATCAACATCATACCTAGATCCTATACCTTCCAACTATAACCTAGACGACATGCCCACACAGCTCTAGGCTCCTCCCCATCAGGGCTACTGCAAAAAAATTAACTCTATCCTGGCCAAAAAACAAGATATGATCCAGCTCTTATTTTATACCATCAACATCATACCTAGATCCTATACCTTCCAACTATATGACATTAGCTCAGTTGGTTAGAGCACGGTGCTAATAACACCAAAGTTGTGGGTTCGATCCCCATATGGGCCATTCACTTAAGAGTTGGACTCGATGATCCTTGTGGGTCCCTTCCAAATCAGAATAATCTGTGAAATCTGTGACATCCACGTAGTGGAAATTCCCCATCAAGATGAGAGCTTGCCAGTGCAATGTTTCCTGTAGCTGAAGCAAGAAGACCTCATCAACAGGCTCCCCTGATCAGGTGTTCTTTGTTGGTCTGGTCCTTGATTTTTAAAAGCTATGAGATTAGCTCAGTTGGTTAGTGCATGGTCTAATTAAATGCCAAGGTCACAGGTTTGATCCCCATATGGGCCATTCACTTAAGAGCTGGACTTGATGCTCTTTGGGGGGTCCCTTCATACTCAGAATATCCTGTGACTCATATACATATGAACGTACTCAAACACAAGTATCATTTCCATAGTCAATGGACATCCCTCCAAGATGTCTGTTGAGTTCATTTACTCGATGGCTGTGGGTTCTATCCGTCCTAGATTTCTTCCAGAACAGGAGGGCTAGTGTGCTGTCAGCTGGTTGCAAACTGCATCAGGAGTTCATGACTGGTCTATCTGGAGCAGTCCCTCCTCATTGTCCATGGTAGTTATGACATACAGTGGCAGTATCATTCAGGAACTAATATTATATAATTCAACGTTACAGACTGTTCTCTCCCAAAAATCAAATCTCCTTGAGGNCTCGATGGCTGTGGGTTCTATCCGTCCTAGATTTCTTCCAGAACAGGAGGGCTAGTGTGCTGTCAGCTGGTTGCAAACTGCATCAGGAGTTCATGACTGGTCTATCTGGAGCAGTCCCTCCTCATTGTCCATGGTAGTTATGACATACAGTGGCAGTATCATTCAGGAACTAATATTATATAATTCAACGTTACAGACTGTTCTCTCCCAAAAATCAAATCTCCTTGAGGTACACACTGTGTTTCCCCGTCCCTCTGCATTACCCACCAAATGCACCCCAGTCCTTGAGCAAAAACAATCCCACAGATGGGTTTGCCTTTGCTTGAGTCAGGACTAATCCAAACTGTCTTCC